>CM060832.1:102225000-102555000 GCA_030762175.1 Metallyticus violacea
TCAAGACCTTACAGTTATATCATAATTCTCGCAGTTTTACAGCTAACGCGAGTTTCATAAAACATTAAAGTGGAGTATTCCAGTGGCGTACCATTACATCAACGCAGGATATCAGAGGTACCGGTAAGGCCATTTTACGAGGGAAATGCGTAATTTTGTGATGTAAGGGTCAAAATAAGCATTTCTCGCAATTAATAGCATTACTGGTGATTTATTTGATATTTCTTGCATGTAGTATTTAGAATTACATATTTATTGGAGAAAAACTGTTCAATAGATTGTTCTGTGAAATGTCATAAAAATAATTTTGTTAAAGTTAAAATATGGTAAATGAATACATACTTTAACTTCGACAAACCTATTGATATTCCGTACTCACGACTTACAATCAGTATATTAACTTTACAAATTTAACTAATTTCTGACTCACACTTTTGTTTCCGTGCGAAGGTTGTGATTGTTTAGCTAAACATAGTTTTTTAACATTTGATTTCAACTGACATAATTGTAGACTTAAATCGGAATCAACATTCAAATTATTTGCGTTCTTCTTTTTGATATAAATTAGAGATGAAAATCCACATTCATAAAGGCAAGTAATCAAAAACACCAACAAAAATGTTACAGCTTTTTCTAAGATCATTAGATATTCGTTTTCTCTTGCCAGCCAGAAGTCTGTTAAATGCATCTTCTTGGTCATTTACCGAGACTGCTCCATCAATTCGTCTTTCTCGAAAGGAGTTGAGGTTTCTGGTAAGATGTCAGCAATAGAAAACGGGTCTGTAATCCAAAATTCTGCATGCAGGTTTTCAGGGAAGTGTACATTGAAATCTGAGATTTCACCGCCAGTTCACTATGAAGACAAGTTTAATTTTCGCTTCAAGCATTCAACAATGGAAAGAAAGATGTGTTTCCAATACTGATTTCTGTTATCATAAAACTTGATTTTTTCTTAAGAGCCGCAATTTTATCCAGTAATTCAGCTGGTTGAGACGGCGAAATACAACTGTCAAGTAAGCCAACGGGCAAGCCAAGCTCATCAGTGAAATAATTGAAGTCTGAGGATGGGTCGGAGAGAAAAATTTGCATTTCTGAACAGAGTCCAAACAGATGACTCAATACATTTCCACTCGACAGCCACCCAACTTCATTGTGAAGCGAAAGATTTCATTACCAAAATGAAAAAACCTTAGCAGCAGCAGGCATCGTTCTTGCGGCTATAGCCTCGCAATGAATGCTACAATGTTTCTGGAGCTGTTTCTTTAAACTTTGCAACAACGCAACTATGTTACCCAGTCATTGCTCCATCAGATCAAACACCATCACATTTATTCCATTCTCTGCCATTTATTTCATAAATTGGTCTAATTTGAAAATATTTCATTGGAGATTGTTTGAGCAGAAGTGATTCACAAAACAAGAATTCTCCCATCGCTTGTTTACCTATTTGTAAAGCGTAAATAAGAATAGGGCATGTTAATTTCAGTAGTTACATCCAATTGTTTGGATAAATATTGACTAGCACGAATTTTTGCTATTAACTGCTGCTTAATGTTTGCATACAAATCTAATCTCCTCTTCCTGATATGGTGTCAATGGATAATGGAATCACTTAAATTTGTTATGCTGCCTTGTCCCCCAACGATATTTTAGCCTTATTTATAGCTGCTGGTAATATTAATAAGAGAAATATAAGTCAAAATATAATCATCTAAGCCATATATCAAATATAATTCCTCAGATAAAGTGTTAAAAACATTTAATATTGCCTCGTTTTATATGTGGCAGAGATGAAACAAATATAATTAACCAAAACTCTGTGTACTTAATCTTTTGTCACTGCATTAACTAAACAGCACCGCGTGCGTTTTTATGATTTTATTTTATGCTTTTATAGTATCAAATGTACCATTAGAAAAGTTAGAGAAGCATGTACTAAAAGTATTTGTAGAAAAATACAGAAAAAAAGTATGTACCAGCCACCTTGGTCTCGGCAAAAATATTGTCTTCAATATCACGCAAAAGTATGCATAATTTACACTATAACTGCTTATTTTATCTGTTGCTGTTTAAAACTAGTAATTAGTCTATTAACTAACTAAAATTACTTCAGAAAATAGTCAAAATTTATAATTTATAAAATGTCTTGATTGTTGCAGCCTTTAGACAAAATTCCAGAGAATTTAGGAAATGCAAATAATAAACTTCGGTCGATGAAACAAATTCCCTGGACTGGTATGTTGCAAATTTAATTGTTAAAAAATTAAGTGAGTATTGTCCTAGTGATTCTCATCTTATGCATTGCCAAAATTTGGAGCAAAATAGCTATTCTACATTTTCAATTTTCTTTGATGATATAAAGTAAACATATTGTATAGTCGGTCCTGGTGGTGTAGTGGTAACCATACTTGCCTTCTAAAACCAAGATCGCGTGTTCAAACCCGGCAAGGGTAGATAGATTTTTTCGGGCGTAAAAATCCTAAGTATGGCTCCCTTCGGAAGGGAAGTAAAGCCGTGGGTCCCGTGTCGTACATTTACGGCACGAAAAAGAACCTCAAGCCTGAAAGAGAGGCCTATGAGCAAAATTTGTCGGCCGTTTCACGTCCTAATTTGAATGGGACGCCGATGACCTGAGATATTAAAGAGCATCCGTAAATAAATCAAATCAACAATAAATAAACAATCGTATTATTCATTTTACTAGTTGACAAAAAACTCTTCAAATTTATATTGGTATTTTTCTTTCCATATGTAGGGACTCTGTGGCTGAATAATCAAAACAAGGAAGGGATTTTCTTGCTGTTAGCTGATGCTGAAGACTGGAAAAGTAGCTAAAATATGTTATGCCTATTTAACTTGCCGTGTTGCAGAAACAGGCCACTTTAAATATGACAATATAAATACATTGATATTGTTCACAATAAAGGTAAATAAATGCATTCGTTTCCTTTTCCCTACTTTAAGATTCATACAGTATTTTATGCAAAAACCATTAACATAATTTCTAATGTTAAAGTTTTCTCGGGAGCCAGCCCTTGTTGCTGCCTATAGGAAGCACCTACGTCTACCTTTTCCAGCACAACCTGTCCTAACGAAATGGCATACCTTACACGAAGTATTAAATGCAATTAATTATTATTTCAAACAATTTTCACAACTTTGTAGTTCACAATGCAATTTGCATTAAAGGTGCTCAGGGTGCATTTTATAAATAAGAATGCCCAGCACTTCATTTGTATTAAGACAAACTTGACAAATTACCGATTACAATTGCACAGTTGGAAACTATAGACATGCCATTGGTTGAATTCTTGGGAATCATTGTGAAATCTTTTTTTTTTTTATTTATTTGGTTTATTTACCGAAATTATTTAACATTGCAGGTCATCCGCGTCCCATTCAATTCAGGCGTGAAATGGCCAATAATTTTTGCTCAGACGCCTCTTTTTTCAGGTTTAAGGGTTTTTTTTTTTTTTTTTTTTTTTTTTTTTCCCGTGCCGCACTTAAGAGTTTTAAGCTGTCCAGGATTAAACCCTCCATCTTGGATTCATGAAGCAAGTATGACCACTAGTTCACCAGGATTGACATCATTGAGAAACTTCAAAATTGTTTAATGTATTATATGTGTATATTCAAATGATGGTTTGGTAGCTAAAGCTAAACCGGGCAAAATCATCAACAGAAATTCTGATTTTGGGTTTGTGATCAATTAAGGGAAGTATGAGTATTAAAGGGAGGGGAGGTTCAAATCATATTTTTATTTTTGTACCATTTTAATATTTGGAATTTTCTATTTATTTTTATGTAGAAGAAAATAGAAAATGTGACAAGGCTATGGAAATTGAAAAAAAAAAAAAAAAAAAAAAAAAAAAAGAGTTTAAATCAATGCCATAAAGATCAAAAGGGGTGTAAAGAATTCAAAGATTTGATTGGGAGTTGGAGTGAGATATGTGCGAGAGAAAATTATTATTTTATTTAAATTAGGAAGACAAACTAGGCGAAATACAAGCTGGAAAACATTTAGGAAGAGATGAGATAACAAAAGTGTTAAGTGCTTAAGAATTCCGATGCCTACACTTGACCTAAAGACAAGATTCCATAACAAATGTCTTTACTGTATCTTGTCACAAGTTTTAAACACGTTTAAATTCCTTGCGTTCATCACACTAACAGAAAAGAGACTTTAACTCTTTTACTACACGCAAAAACAAAGAAAGAAAGAAAGAAAGAAAGAAAGAAAGAAAGAAAGAAAGAAAGAAAGAAAGAAAGAAAGAAAGAAGAAGGGAATCGGGTAAAATCTTGGAAATAATAGATTTTAAATGTTTTTGTTTATGTTTATTGTGCTAACGTTAAACTCACACCCATATATACTCGTCAAGGGATAAGTGCCCTGGCATTTCTGCTCACATGAATGTGATTAAACCTTTCATGCTCAAAATGTTACTTTTATTTCGTAATGTGTTACAGGAGTTGTCTCAAGTGATGACCGTCTGCAGTCACGCATTTCTGGCAGTCTCTTTATGACATTTGCTTCCGTACGAAAGAGCTATGCTTCTGTAATTCTGCCAGTTTCGGCTTAATATTTTCTTAGAGTCCTGCGCATTGTGGCTATTTTCTGTTTTACTATAAACATTTCATTGCAATTAGTATAACAACATTTATTTCACTAACACACTGTAATAATTATTAGCACTGGTACCAATAGCCTATAATAATTCATAACAAAGAAAACCAGAAATTATGCTTGCTCTTGATACAGTAACCTGCGTCTATTGTCCACATAAAACCATCGGTGAAAACTGTTTTTATGACAGACGACTGGCAAGACCTTGACCCGTGTGCACGCTAGTTCTCCTTCGGACTTCGGCAAAATATAACTCTAGGTACATGTTCAAATTGGTGGGGTTGCAGAAATGATCTAGCTTCTTATTAAAAGTTATAACATTTGCTTTAAAATAATAAAAAATTATAGACAATGCAATGTAGTAGGGTAAAGAAGATATAAAGAGGTTGTTAAGAAATTGTGTCTCTGAAAGAAATGACGCAAATCTACGAAAAAGAGAGGTAAATAGGAGACTTCGGACTGGCCTAAAACTATTCCAAAATGATGCGGTGAAATTAATGAAAATTAACAAAAATTAAGAAAAAAACCTCCAAAAGTAATACTAGCAATAAACAAGAGCAATTTAAAACACCAGTGCTAATAAATCAGCACACGTCGCTTAGCGGAAACCTGAGCAACGTGGTACTGCCAGAGAAATGGAGAGCACAAGTTCACAAAACTACAAAGATGACAAAGAAACCGAAGGTACTGGTGACAGGTGATTGCGATGGGAGAAAATTTAGCTAAGAATCAAGAAAAACTCTAAAATTAGGTTTTGAGATAATAGTCTTCATTAAAACAAGCCCGTGTCAGTACAAATAAAAATGGATATAAAGGGCTTCATAAAAGTTGTTATATTACACAAAGTGTGAATGATATTGCTAAACACTACACTTATAATGAACTAAAGGCTACTAAAGATGTTGTGTGAATAAAAACCAGTATCAAAATCTTGATAATGGCAGCAGCCCCAAAAGATATGATTTCTCTCATCATTATCATCCAAGAATAAAAGGTAACGTAATTTAATTAAAAATACAAAAGTGTCTAAAGACTATTTAATTACACTTAAGTTACTGATTCAATTGTAACTCTAAACACAGAGCACTTAGCAAGGCATAACTTTCTCTTAAACAGATATAGAAGTAATAAAAAATATATGGTAAAATTGATAAAAATGTGTGTTGAGATCTAAAGTAGTGCAATATGATGCAATTTTACACAAATTGAGGACGATAATATATAGAACAGATGTAGCAGGCAATAGATCTTCTCAATGAAATGCCAAAAAAATATTAGAGAGCAATAACCGGGAACCTCCAGTTACAACGCCAAGACAGAAAGTGGAAACTTTAAGACAAGATTCTACAGAGTGGTTCGAAAAAATTTTACTGGCGACAAGCTTTGCTAATCGCCCACGATAACGTGGCTATTTGTTTTAATAATAACAGTTTTATTATAATAATAAATTAATGAGACTTTTTTCTCTCATCACATAGTGGAGATATGGTGGTGAAATAATTTTTCATGAAAGATTAGATATCTTATGATTGGGGAGGGGGGAATTGGAAGACGTTATGTGTATGAGTACAGAACGCCAGCAAAGAGCAAGTGTTTGCCAGTAGATTGAAAAAATGGAGATGAGTCGTAACGAGCAGTACGCCGCTCTGAAATTTTGCTTCTGTCTGCAGAAATCCGGAATGAAAGCGTATGCAATGTTATAGCAAGCATATGACGATGATATTTTGCCATAATAAACCACGTTTTGGTAGTTCAAAGAGTTTAAGGAAGACCGTGTTTCAATCCAAGTGCTCCAACAGCTGCAGTGAACGAAACCACACAGTTGCCATCATGCCAGTTCAGTAAGATTGACGAATAACAGTGAAGAGACTGGCGGACACATTACAGATGTCCCATGGTAGTGCTTTCACCATTCTGCTTGATCACTTACAAGCGAAACGCGTCTGTGTCGGATGGATGCCGAGTTTGCTGACGCCTGAATAGAAGATGGTGAGAGTGAACATGTATCGGGGAGCTTCAGCGTGTCGTAGCAGAGCATGGTGAGACATACCTGAATTCCATCATTACAGGTGACGAGACTTAGCTTCACCATTAAGATGTGTAAAATAAACAAGTGAGCTCAGCCTGGAAATAACCTAGTTCTCCGACACTGAAGAAAGCAAATGTTGTTCGATCGGCAAGAAAAATTATGGTGGTTTCGTTCTTCGATTGACGTGGAATGGTTTATCAACACGAAGTCTTCCCGCAAACAACAATAAATGGGGAGCATTACAAGACTGTGTTGAGCATCCTGTCCGAACACATCCGAGGAAAACCCCTGAGCTGCATCTGTTTGGTTGGAGTCTTCATCAATGCATGCGCTCACATTTGCAAACGTTTTTGCTCAACAGTTTGCCATCGGATGTTTGCCACGCCCTCCATACAGCCCGGAGGCTTCGTGTGTGTGTTTGTTTTTATTATTGTTTTTGTTTGTTTGTCTTTTCCCTCCCTGCTCCCTTCTTAAGCTGCGGGGTCAGTTTTTTGGTTCATCAACAGCTATCGTGAAGAAGACGGAGGCGACTCTAAAGACGATGTAAAACGCTTTCCAGCACGTTTTCCAGGAATGGCAGACACGTTGGGCCAAGTGCATACAACTCAATGGCAACTATTTCGAAAAGATCATACCAACCTTCACCCTGTCTACTGTATTTAGTAAGTAAAAAAATCGTTCTCAATTTGTATTCGCTAATCCTCGTAATGATGATGATGATGATGATGATGATGATAATAATAATAATAATAATAATAATAATAATAATAATAATAATAATAATAAAGTGTAGATAGGCCGATATTAACACGCAAGAAAGAGTATTCTTCTAAATACAAGAAGCATGTCGACGGCAGCGGAGAAAATGGCTACAATCCCGATCTCTATACGCCGTATGTCCTATAAAAATGTTTTGCTATTGTTTTTTAAATCTCTCCAAATTAATGTGAAGTCTATGGCGGGCTGTTTCACAGAGTTTATCTACACATGGTCATATTGACTGGCCATCATGAAAATCACCTTTGAAACGCAAAAGTATTTCCTCTGTTTAGATCCCATACTTATCTTATAGCAAGAGCATGACGTTGAAAACGGCAACAAAAGGTTTATGTTCCTCTTTAATTCGCCCATAATTTTTTTTCTTTCTTTACAAAATAACTGCACTGGAGTGTCTAGTAACTTTATTTTCTGTACGCCAGAATTAAAAGGTAATTATTGTTAGTCAAAATTGTTAATAAAATGATGCATTATGCCACTAATTGCATAACATTTCCACAGAAAAAAAAATACACCGTTAAATTATTTGCGTTGCTAAAATGCTATCATCAACTGAATATTGTGTTACGTTACTATTAAAGAAACAGTTTATATATTACTAAAGCAGAATTATTCATCCTCATTGCAGAATACACGATTACAGAATTGCATAATGAAAAAGAATTAATAAGTTATTGTAGCTACCAAATGAATTAGGATTTGCTAATACTACCTAACTGTTCAATAATAACATTTGGAAATATTCTTAATAGTTTTACTATTCATTCAACAACTGAAATTGTCGTATTCCTTCTGGTAAGAGTTATTAGATATTCTCGGTATTAGTAGCAATTTAGCCTTTTCAAGCTTGAGCTAAAATATCTTGCAGCAAATATATACTCGCTAACAATAATAACAGGTACATTAAGTAAATAATATCCATGGATAGAAGGACGTCAGATGGCAATGACTTCGGAGTATTTCATTATAAAATGATTATTAATATTAATTTTATTTTGTTGTCCTTTTATAGTTCTGATCAGGGGCGTAACTAAATGCCCCGCTGACCCATGATGCGGGAGAGGGGCGAGCTCATAACATGCCCGCTGTCTGCAAGAAAGGTTTGAAAACAAAAACCGGGCGAGAGGAGTAATGTAAATAGGCTGTCATAATGGAAGGGGGAAGACTTGCAAAGTAGCAAAAGAAAAAAAAGTTCCCAACTTTCGTGAACACGTCGGAGCATGTTAACAATCGCAAATATGAGTATTGAAAATTAACGCGAGAGAGTTATTGAAAGACCGCTTTCAATAGTGAAAATAGATTCCTTATTTAATACTAATTCAGAAATAAATAAAAATTGTAATAGCTTATGTTCTAGCAGGCCATTTGTTTCTCTAGTAGTATTCAAGCAATAGTACAGTGAAGAACATTAATGGTGCAGAGAAGCCTGACATTTCTACTGAAATTGAGAATGAAAGTAATAGCTCAAGCAAAATGATTTTTTATTATACTACTAGTAATGTAGAGAAATGTCCTACTGGTTGTCTATTTTTCCAGATAAAAGTTTATTATACTGCACGAGCCTTGCAAACCCCAAGACCCTAAGCAAATTATAGATGTTTCCCCATTAATTGTTATGCAAATTCACAAAATGGATTAAAATGACAAGCGAATGGCTCTGTTATTTTAAAAATGGAGACTATTTATTGTGAACCATGCTGGTCATTTGCTAATAGGAGTTCAGTATCTTCTTATTTTGTCTGGATAAAGGGCGTTCGTGATTAGAGGGACTTATCAAAAAAATGTTTAACATACGAAATTCTCATTCCCATCTGGAGCTTTTTTTTTTTTTTTTTTTTTTTTTTTTTTTTTTTTTTTTTTACGGGCGTTCTTTAACATATTTGAGGTCATAAGCGTCCCTTTCAATTCAGGGCGTGAAACGGCCGACAAATTTTGCTCAGAGGCCTCTTCTGTCAGGCTTGAGACTCTTTGTTGCCGTCAATCTACGACACGGGACCCACGGCTTTCGAAGGAAGCTATACTTAGGATTTTTACACCGAAGAAATCCATCGACCCTGACCGGGTTGAACCCGGGATCTTGGGTTTACGAAGTGTGGTTACCACTAGACCACTAACACCGACAAAGAGGCATGTGTTGTTTATAATGTCTGGAAAAGAAAAGAAACGGTAGATTGTAATGTGGAAAGTGAATTAAAGAAAGAAATTAACACGTGGAAACAAATTCTTGATCGCATAATTAGTGTCATTACCATATCAGTATCTCATCTAGCTTTGCCAGCCATAGAGAAGAGCTAGGGACACCTCACTATGGACATGTTTTAGTTATTGTGGACTTATTGTCTAAGTATGATCCAATTTTACAGCAACGTGTACATGGACCAGAAGTATCTGAAAAATATCCCAGTCCAAAAATCCAAAATGAATTAATTCAGCTGCTGTCGCAGAAAGTAGAGAATGAAATCAAGTCCGCACAATTTTTTCCCCCTATAATTTTGAATACTTCACAAGATGTGAGCAAAAAAGATGAATTAAAAGTTTTCAGGTATGTTCATATAGTTAAACATTCTTTTGGAAAACCTTGTGAAATAAAAATAAATGGAAGCTTTTTAGGATTTAAAGAGATGGAAGACCACGCTGCTGTGTCATTGGAAGCTGAAACTTTAACTTTTTATAAAATTGAAACATTGTTTATTTTAGTCAAATTACAAAACGATTGGAAATGTTATCACAGCTTCTTACTCTTTAAAACAGCTTTGTACTACTTGGTCATCGGTCCTGGGGGTGCAATGATAACCATACTTGCCTTCTAAATCCAAGATGGTGGATTCAATCCCGGCCTTAATAATCCTAAGAATGGCTTCCTTCAGAAGGAAAGTAAAGCCGTGTGTCCCATGTCGTTGATTTACGGCATGTAAAAGAACCTAAAGTCTGAAAAAAGAGGCCCCTGAGCAAAATTTGTTGGCCGTTTCACGCACTGAATTGAATGGAACGCTGATGACTTGAGATATTAAAGAGGCTCTGTAAATAAAGCAACCAAAAAAACTACTCCTTGGTCATCAAGATTGGATAAAATCTCTAAGACATGATTATTCAGATGTTACGAAGGCACTAACTGCAATGATGTTGGAATCAAAATATACCAACGACTGTAATGAAGCCAGTGTTCTTAAAAATCAAACGGAATAATTTTAATTTGTTTTGTAAAGTTGTCCTGCATTCCAAAATACTTGAGGCTGTTAATTTGGGTATCAATATTACTGCAGTCTAACAACCTTCATCTTTCCCGAGCTTCAGTGTTACTCCAAACCGCTGCAAATTTGCTAAATGACCACAGAAATACTTCCCAGGAAGCATTGTGTCCAGCATGTCTCTTACAAAACAATAAAGAATTGACGCCATTTGAAAACAAGAGATTACGCAAAACTGAGAGGATTTTAACGAATTGGCTCAAGATGAACGTTTGTCAGATCCTGAAAAATAAATAAATAAATAAATAAAATACAAGTAAATGTGTTTCACATTCATTAAATATCATGGTTAATCAAATCAAAATTAGGTCCAATTCTATGAAACATTTAAGTGAGCTGTCAATTACTCATCCCACAGTTTTTGTCTACTGCAAAGGACGAAGAATTGCATAGTAATGCAGTATGTTGAAGACTTAAAAGAAGATTTCTCCTTTCAGTTAAGTGCTTCAAAATTGCATAAAAAACGAGATAAAAGACAAAGGTCTGTTCGAGAACGGGTACGCGTCTTGCTAATCGAAAATTATGCTTTAGCGTAAAATATACCGGACGTCGTCACTGCTTTCTCTCTCTACATACAACTTTTGCGTCAGCTGAGCGATCTTTTCAAAATTAAAGCTAATAAAAACATTTACGCAGCACCATGTCACAAGCGCGATTAAGTGATCAGTATTTTAAATATCGATTGTGAGAACATGAAGAATTAACGAGAGTGAAATAGTGGAAACTTTTGCCTCAAAGATTACTAGACTTCTTCGCCGCTTCCAATGATCCTTAAGGAGTCTACATATTACAGTGTGTGTGCTAGATTTTGGAGGTAAGCGGTTTATAGTGCATCTAGCATCTAGGAAATAATACTACTTTATTTCCTCATTTCCTACACCATCATCGCCACCAACAACACTAATAGTAGTAGTAGTAATAATAATAACAATAACAACAACAACAACAACAATAATAATAATAATAATAATAATAATAATAATATACTGCCTACCAGTAATAATAATATAGGCAAATTTTAATGCCTCAATCTCCTCCAAGGTCCTGTCAGCGTATCAAATTTGATATTTCCTTCTGTCGAAGACATGCTACTGAACCCTATGCTTGAACATGAATCGTTTTGTTTGCAGAGCCTTTCTCCGATACGCCACTCTCTAATATACAAAAATAGCAAATAAAATTCGCTTATAGTGTTATACAACTAACGCACTCGTAAAAACTACGAATCTCATTTTGCTCATTTCTTAAAAATGGATTCATGCAATAAAGCATAATGAATTAACTAGTATCATAATTATGAGTAATGGAATACTTTCTACCATGGACGTGAAGTTGCCTTAACATTAACCATACATTGTAGCTGACCCTGAACTTTGCCTAATGTTCTGATTTTAACAATAGCAGGTTTTCGCATTGGAGCCACAAACTCTAATCTCCTCCCTCTGATGTCATGTACCCTAACTCGTGTCAGGCTTATGCTAATATCTTGTTAGCGAAGTAATTGTTCCATCTCTAATCATAATATATTATTTTATGGTAGAACAGCACGACAAGATCCCACAGTTCATTTTTCTTATTTTACAGGAATATTTTATGTTGATATATATAAGGCTAAATAGCAGACAAAGAGATTACACAGTTAATGTAATGGATTGAATTGGCTCCGCAGTTTGTGACTGCTAGTAATGGATAAATTCGCGTGAACACGTAAGATATTTAGAAGAAGAATGTCGGATGAAATATGGACTGGTTGAGATAGAATTGAAGAAAAGTGTTATTCAATGTGGTGTCGAAAGTGATGATTAACGATGGCTAGGAAACATGAAAAAGAATGAAATGACAGTGATATGCTCATTAATGCTCTCAATTTTTAAATCCACATTAACAGTATTCATTTCAGTCACGTCCCTAATTTCCCATCAGATTTATATCAATATTTTTCAAAAACCTTAGTAGTGGTTGTGAAATATCAAACGAACCAAAAGGAATCGAATCCGGTGCATGTGCATGAATTCAAAACTTGCTCACCTGCTTAGGCAGCATACTATTAAACAAAATTGAAGAGGGCCTCCTAGCTTAATCAACCAAGTTTATCCTAAAATTTTACTCGTAAAGTCTCAATTCTGAATGGAATAGACATAATCATCGTTTTAAAATATCAATGCGATTTGTCTTAACTTTGAAAATGGGAGACTTCCTGTTAACATAAAAATAAAACTGGCTAGGTGCTCTAGAGGGAAGTTAAAAAAAATGATTTAGCACCCACAAAATGTTTGGCATGGTGAAGCGTTAATGCATTAATAACTATCAAAAGCTTTAAAGCTGATTAGAACCATGATTTATCTATAGCTTCATACTAATTTTTCAACACTTTGACACGGAATTGGTTTTCTAAACCAATTAAGTCTTAAGCCTGCGGCACCAAAGAAAATCTGAGTTATACAAGTGATGTTTATTCCAAGATAATATATTTGCGATCAGTTTTCTGCTGAATGAGTCGTAAAGAGCACAGCAGTAAAAGTATTCACTTTTGTCTTGGACAAAAACATTAAACAAACGATTGTTTTCAAACATAAGCTGAGAACAAACCGTCCGAGCTGTTCGTGAGGTACTACTCCCCATATATCCGAAAAACACGATCAGTCACTCTGCTTAAAAGCTTCTGTAATAAGTATAATATATTACAATTTCTCCAGCTCTGAAAAAGAATTACTTTGTAGTAATTAACATATCTAATAGTTTTCTATTTATCCAATGAAACTAGTGTAGCTTTTAAGTAGCTGAGATACGATACATGTCTTTTGGGTTCTCCTTCTGTAAAAGATATCTCAGACAGTATTTCACAACACGCTTTAATTGGCGTATTACACTTTAATTGATATTCTCTGCGTACCCTAAATTCTGGTCTTCAGGATTCAAAGCAAATTCTAAGACATCCAAGACAGAAATGTTAAGATTGGAACAGGCGAAAACTCAGGAAAAATATAACATTTTAACGAGATGAATATAAGGACTGATGTATCCAAAAAAAAGTATTTCTGCAATTTAGGTAGCAGAATTTCCTTTTATGTTTCGCGTTCCTGTTTATCCTGTATAAAATAACTGCTCAAGAGTGATATACACAAAAGAAAGAGAACCTAACAGCTCAAAACACTTGTCCATTTATATATCGTGCTTGTCTGAATTATTTATCGAAGTTTAGTTATGATGCCAAAAATAAATAACTCTGAATTTATCATTGCTCTTGATTTAAGCAAGGCCAATGTAATTTTATTATACTGAGCACATATTGAGATGAGGGATTATTGCTTGCTTCTTCGAACGATATGCAGGTAAATACACCCTCGTGGGGAACTAAGTCTATTTTGTGGTAAATATATCCTGTCTTATTTCTGAATTGCACAGTCATTAAATGAACATGTACTCGTGACTTTATTCTAATGTAAATGGTTTATATTTACTTACGGAAAAGGTGAACTGCAAAACAGATGGTATTCTTCAAAAATATCCACTGAAGTAACAGTTTCTCAGAATAAGATTTTTAACAATGGCGATAACATATACACAGACACATACACTGTTAAAGCTAATAACGGAGTTCGGCGACTTCAGAAAACGAATGAAACTTGAAACGTTTAAAAGTTTCAAAATCGAAAAATTTAATTATAGAACAAGTTAACATAACACACTATCGAGCTATTTTTGCAAAAAGTTTCATAAAGCAAGCAACAGCCTATTAATTACAGCTCTGATAGGTTGTAATGATTTCCATACATTATTTAAATTTTTTTCGCTGAGCTTATTTTTCAATAGGCTGTTGCTGCGTTGTACTCCCGAGAAACGCGCACGAGCTAAATGTGTACTGCAGGGGAAAGAAGGCTTGGACCCCGCGCATCTTGTGATCGGTGCCAACAGGCAAGTCCATTTATGTGAGTTGCAGATACTAGATAGCACCACCATTGAGTAGGTGAACAGGGCGTTCATACTAATGTAAACATTTACAATGTCGTCTATGTATCGTAAGTGTAACCAAACCCAGTTTAATGTTACTGACTATTCACTGTTAGCTTAAATACTTATATTGTTGTTTCTCTTTAGTAAGGAGGATGAAGCTGTTATCCCGGGATATGTTTGCTTTTCTAAAAGCTTCCAGACTGTCAACACAACCTCAACGTGATGTTAAACCGGATAACGCATTTCAAGACTCAAAAAAAGGTATGAACACGCACTATAAGAACACATTTAATTCCCTGTGTATAGTTTTTATTGTATATTGCGTCTGCAAATAGTTCCTTACAGTTCCTCATATAATTCCATAGCATGTGATAGATCATTAGCAAGACTTGAGAACGGTTGGCCTTTAATAGCGAGAAAGCCTAGTGTTTGTATATGTAATTACAAAAATCATCTATTGCAGATAATAATTTTTCAAAAAAGAAACGGATTCAGAGAAATTGCCTTCAAGTATAGGTACAGTATTTAAACGAGAGCAGATGAATCAATAGAACCCATCTGTGTTGTGAAACACGTCAGTGGAAGTAAATCAAGGAGTAGCGAAGGACTGATGTTGCTAACATCTAGTGATTTGAATGAAAAATTATGACCATTACAGAACGAAAGCGCAAATAGGAGTGGTAGAGAAATAAAATTTTGTTTTGTGTTCTGTAGATTCGTATGTAGCCAGATGGCAAATGAATATAAGTCACTTATTGCCTACTTTTCTTATAAGTATGTAAAAGGAAAGGGCAGTAAGAACCATACAGCAAATGGTGATCTCAAGGCAGCTTAAAATAATGTACATAAACGTAAATATGAAAAAATAATGCTCCAAGTGAAATTATTCATGCGCATATCACATTGTATAGCCACAAACTGCCCCCAATAGTCAGAATACTAGGGTAGGCAACATAAATGAGAGAATGGCAAACTTTAAGTAGTTTTGTATTGCATATGTTGTAACCAGCAACACTGATAATCCCACATTAAGTGCATCTTGCAGAATATATATATAAGGCAAACTTCCCAGAGGAGTGACTGCGCCACTTTCTTAATGCTGTATAGCTGTACTCATACAATTAAGGTAAATAATTTCACAGTGTAAAACACCATAACCTAATCTCACAACATTAAACCATGTATGTGCTATCACAAAGTAGTTTGTCTAAAACTTAATGTTTAATGATTTACAATTGTTGTTTTTTTTTTTTTTTTTTGAGTAGTGTTTAACGCCCGTTTTCACTACTGAGGCACCACAGGCGGTACAATTGTTGTGGATAGCATTATTGTCCAGAGGGAAATCATTCAAACTTCAATATAGGAGAGTGAGTGGAGTCATTATTACAACATGATGTAAACAGTTTGGAGTTCATGGTTCTATGCACCTGCATCATAGACTTAAATGATGCATTATTAATTTAGCAAAATTCCACACCATCATGCTTGCATGTATGTCTTCCATTTTTTCCTAGCAGGGCAGTCTCTGGTTTAATTTTTTGGAGTTGCCAACTGTTATATAATTTTATCATTACTACCATATTTATCAATTTATACATATGAATAGCAGGCAGAGACTGTCAGGCAATAGCGAACCACAGTAAACCACTGGGTCCTCCAGTTTCTAGGATTCACCCAAGGTTTAGGCTACAGTGTGTGTGTATATATATATGCATGCGTGTGCACCCTTTTGGTATATCTATATCTATACAATTGCTCTCACATCAACCATTTTCAACTCTTTATTCACTATGTTTGCACTCATTCTATCCCTTCCTAGCCACCCTCTTAACTACTTTACTTCACTAATATGGTTTAAGAAATTTGCCTTCATTCCACTTAATCTTTTTTCCCTCCTGCTGTGGGTTGGCATTCAGTATATTTGTTGCTATTGGTACAAACCATAACATCACACTATGCTGTCATTTCTTCCTTCTTGGTCAGATTTCATTATATAAGAAAACACATGTTTTGGGGTGGTGTATTGGTTAATAGTTTTCAATACATCACTTCATCTCCTGATAATGTTTATATTCACTCTCCTGTTATTTTAAGTAAGTTTAATTTTTATGCTTGTGCTGCATACCAATATGAAAGTTTTGCAGAAAAATCATAAAATTATAACATTAATAAGTTATGCATAAAGTTAACGAGGTGAAGTTATACACATGAAATTGACAAATTTGCCTTCCTACCTTCCTTCTTCAATGTTACAAACACAGCACATTTTTCAAATGATATTTTCTCCTTGGAGTCATAACAAATCATGAATCAGCAATAGCAAAAGGACCTTGATGCACAGTATATAGTTATTAATAATATGGGAACAGCAAGTAGTACACAAGTTACATAGCCTATCCAATGATTCCAGAATTCTATAGTTTCGGGTTTCTATAGTTTGTATTTCCCTAATGCAAAAATATTGCTCTTTTATAAAACAACAAATTGTAAAATGACATTTTCAAATAATATACTATTTATTTAGTAATAACACTTACACATCTACATAATAGAGTTCTAATTTGTTTAAATGCTAATTTCATGTAAATTGTGAAATTAAAGAATGAAGTGTATGTGGTTTATGTCTAGTTTTTGCCATTGTTGAACTTTAGACTTGGATTCCATTCCACATATTAAAATGTATAATAGTTTAATTGAATACTATTTTGAGTATTTTTAATCCGCAAAGGCATTTTTGACATCTTGCTCCATACGATGGTATGATGATTCATTCTTATTTGTATTTTGCCAAGGATGCACTTTCTGAGATTGTCAGAGTAAGCTTGATCCCCAAGTAATGCCATTATTACCTCAATAGGAAGCTGTTTTGCTCATAATGGTAAATTAACAAATTAGAGCATCCTATGCTGTATTATCAGAAGTATTTTCTGTTTTGTGCCTGGAGAAGTTATGGATGCTTAATATCTGAAAAAGTAAAAATTGGTCATGCGTATAGCACAGCCCATAGATATACTATTAAGACCTTTAAATGCTACTACAAAAAATGTCTTCATATTTCACATACATTTCAACAAAAAATACTTAATAAATTTTTGCTCCAAACTAATCTGCCTATATCACTAAAAGCATAAAATGTCCCTCTCATTTTCATCTGTTAACAGGTATAGCAATTTCAGCAGAAGCTAATTTTATGATATTTGGGAAAAAATATACCTTTTAGCACTGACACTTCCAAGTTTCTATACCAGCATCTGTCAACTCGTAAGCATGCCCTAATGTTGCTGTGCATACGGTGCTCAAGGCTACCTGCCTGTGTACGCAAAGTCTATAGTGTCATTGAATCCTTCAACCAGTAGCATCCTGTTTATTCCATAATCTGTATTTGCCTTTATCATTAAATGATAAAAGATTGAGTAATAAAGAAGGAATAACTCCTAAGCTTTTGATATATGTATTTTAATATACCGCTCTTGCATACAACTAAATTATAGCCTATACATGCAAAATTCTTTGTAATTGTAGTTGTACAAAATGAATAAATGATTACAATGAAAATTAACACTTGATACATAAATATTAATCTTAAATGTTTTAAACATTGTAGATGATGGAAAATATAGAATAACAAATTCATATAATACTGCTAAGAGGACTTCAAACAAAGATCATATAAGTTGTAAAGTGGATGTGTTTTTCAAATGAAATTTTGAAATATTTTCAATTCGTAACATGGGCAGTCTACATTGATACCACACAGCCCACCATTAATATATGCCTTGCAGAACATGAGATACACTGCTGCCTGGGTCAGACGAATAAATCAGTTATTGCTGAGCATGCCCTCCTAGCTGAGTGCATGAAATTGGTTTTCAAGATATGGACATACTAGCTTCAACATCTCATCATTCTCACTTATACCTGGAGGGAATTGAAATTTACAAATATAGTAACAACTTTAGCTGGAAAGAAGCAGCTCAGAAACTGCACTCAGCATCCGGCTTTACAAAATACCAAGATAAAGAAATTGTGCAAACTAATTAATAACCAACACCCTGCTAAAATATCCTCAAGCTGTAGCTAAGCTCCAACCTCCTCAGCTAAACAACCAAACCAATCAGAGCTCAGTTTCACAGGCAACCCCACTATATATACTGCCACAATTTTAATTAAGTCAATCACTGCCTCATCTCCAGAAGATTACCTCAAGCACATGATTGAATGCTCATAGCAGTCTTGGACAAATCATCTGGGAAGATGAAGCAGAAGAATCCCATTGGACCATGGTATTACAGCCCAGAAGACTCAATTTGCACTTTCCTTGAAATTGCTGTGTAATTCACAGAAGTGCAAACTTTCCAAGAAAAAATTGAATGATTTTTAAAAACTTAAATCTTCTATAATATGGATGAATATTGTAATTCCAGCACAACTTAATTAATGAATTTATCATGTTTCTGGCAGTCAGTATTTCGTAATTTGGTGTAGGGAATTTTATAAAGTAATAGGTGATTTTTATAAAGCTGCATGGCATCCTAATTATTATACAGTACTAGTAGTAGTTAGTTGTTGGATACTTAATAAATGTATGACATACTCAATATCCAAGAGCTTTGCTTACCATAGGATCTTAGAACAAGTAAATTATTACTATTTCAACCATCATCACTACCACCACATAGACAAAGAAACATTTCCTGTAGCATGCAGAACATTTTGTGCGAGCATTAGCAGAATGTTACAGTATTTTGTTATTAAAAGTTCAGCCCTTTAAATATTTTGTATAAGAAATAAGAAACTAAAACTTATTGTTAGCATGCCCTTCATACTAGTGCTATCCTACCTGTTTGATGTACTTAAAAACACTTGTCCATGTGTAAAATTGGCAATGCTGCACCATAATTGTTTTCTATTTCCAATCACATAGGATCTTAAAAAGTTATAGTTGAAGATGTGGTTTTATAGCTTGCATAACTTTTAGCATGTGCTGCTTTTACCCACTGAAAATTGCTGAAAACACAAAAGTTAACATTTTGATGTGTTAGGTAAACTTCAAATGCCAGAATAGAAGTACCAGTGATTTCCATGCAGAGCCAGGTAGCTCACTAAGCAGATCATGTTTTTCACATTTTGCAGTGTCAATATTGTATCATCCCCACTGGACATCTTGGCAGTGCCCTATGGGTATCTCAACTGCAGAAGTCTACTACAATAGTGCCATGCCAAGAGGAAATGCCCATAAATTCATGAGAACAATGGGTGACATTAAACAGAAAAATTGTTCAAAATCAATATAGGAACAAATCAGAGAGGCATGGTACAATTCACATTGAAAGCTGTGGGTACTCCTAAAAAGTAGCAGATTCGTGCTACATATTTAATATTAAATACATGCACAAGGAATTTGGAGAAATGTGGCCATTATTGTTGCATTCAATGAAGTGCATCTATTACGAATCATGACCTAGCACTGCCTTTATTTTTTAAGCATTTTAAATGTCATGAACAATAATGAATCATACATACATGTTCTGTGACACATGTTGTATGTATGTTATATTATTCAGTAATTACATATTAAAAGGTCCACATAAATGCATATTTTATAGCATTTGAAAAATTATATAGTATACTTTAATATAAATTTATTTTTGCATTTATTTATTTTGTAATTAGTAGTTCTGTTACTTAGCAGGTTTTTTATGTCAAGGATGCGTATAGCAAATTTGTAGTTGACCTTTCATCAATGCTGTTGTACTTTATACTCATATTGTATATGACTTTAATACATTTCTATCTATTAAAACAAGCATTTTCTTTATTTTACAGTGGAACTGGATCCACTGCATCATCCAGATTACTTTCGCATTCATGAATTATTTACAATACAAGATTTGTTTGAAGCACAAGTTCATATTGGACACCGTGAGGGTTCGCTTGATAATTTCATGAAGCCATTTATATTAGGAGCAAGATTAGGTCATATTGTGTTTAATCTTGACCTAACATTAACACTATTGCATGAAGCCCTCAACTTTACTGCACATATTGCAGCACGTGATGGAATTATTGTCTTCGTATGCTGTACACCACAACATGTGCATCTGGTTGAGCACACTGCTTTGGAATGTCAGGAGTTTGCACACACAAGGTGAATGAAAGAACTACATACTTTTATGTATTTTGTTTACTAATATAGAAGGGTTAGTAGAAGCACTTGTATGTATATGATAGACAGACTGACAGAGAGAGAGAGAATGTATGGTGCACACACTTGAGCTCATGCTTTTATTTAACATTTTTAAAAAGTCTAAGTGAAATCTTATCATAAAACAAAGTTTCCCCCCCCACCTTGCAGAGTTTAATGTTCTGCCAACAGCCATAGATCTTTGAGACAGTAAATAGAATGAATTCATGGTGGTACAAATGAGTCAAGGACCTGTTGGCACCTACAGTTACCTGCATTTGTCTCGTGAGGGCACACTTCAGGAATAACTATCCATGCAACATACCCCTAAATGGAATTGTGCTCGCACCTGTCAGTTAATAAGCAGACATTTAAGAGCTTAATGGAAGGCTTTAGTAGTTGTAAGTCTTAAAAATATGCAGGATTTACTGACATGCTATTTGCTTCTTTTCTTTCCTAAGATAATCTTGCATTAGTGCTTGCTCCTCTTATTACATCTGTTTCTTCATAAATGTACCATAATTTGGTTCTTATAAGATGTCTCTGGCCAATTTAATGATTTAGTTATTTCATTTTATTTAAGGATGCTCTTTAACATCTTTGGTTATTAGTGTCCCATTTTATTCAGAGTACAAAACAGCTGATACATTTTGCTTAGAAGCCTCTTGTTACAGGCTTTAGGTTCTTTTACGTGTCATAAATCTATGACATGGGACCAACGGCTTTACTTCCCTTTCAAAGGAGGTTATACTTATAATTTTTACTCCTTAAAAAATCCATTGAACCTGGCCAGGTTTGAACCTACAACCTTTGGTCTATAAGGCAAGTACGATTAGCACTAGACCACCAGGAATGATACATTTTTTATGTATAGGCCTTCAGATGCCATGTTTGAAATTCTTCTTTTTAACATTCCATATTTAACCTTTGCAATGTTGCTATTACATTCATCAATTCTGGTAAAAGATAATTTATGGCTCTGCCTCCCCCCCTTTTTTGTTGTTTAATGCTGTTTGACAATGTTTTCCAATATTTTTCCTAATTAGAGGATTTAGTAGAGGTGTCTGGATCTCATCCAGAGTGATTCTGATTCATTTTTTCTATAAGATTGCACATTAAATAGAGAGGTAAAGAAATTAGTTCAATTCTGTTCAAGAGCTTCATCAGAATGACCTGTAATAAATATAAATGACACAACTGTCGACTTTTCTGGGTGTAATCCGAAATTAGGCCTTCTGTCAGGACATTTCGATTTTTTATTTTTTTAATTTTCCTGAAAATGATATACAGTTATATTTTGAAATTTGAAGTTAATCAGTCTTTTAACTGCACGATGTATTAAATTTATTACAGGTTTTTTAAAGTGCTCTTTCCTTTTCGTCAAGATGATCAAAAGTTTCATTGCCAGACAAACCATACTGTGATTTTACCCATTAAAGAATTAAATTTTTTGTTAACTTTTATAAAATTATGTACATATGTTGATTAGAAGCTTTAATAGGGGCAACTATTTATTACTGATACAAAAGTGATAAATGTCAAACTGCTACAGTCCACTGTTGCCAGTGGTGTGGAAGTCATAGGATCCCCTTTGCAGCACCTGTCCTTTAATGTTTCTAATGGAGCAATCTAATGCCTGCATAATTTTAGGAACAGTCCTGAATCAAATTCCACGAAGTAATTCCTTCGTCTTCAGGATTAAGTCAAGTGCGTAGGTCCAGTATTCCCTCTTCCCAACCCCAGCAGTGTTACAGATCAGCTACAGGGTGTGCCACATGCACCCAAGCATTGCCCTGCAAAATGATAGAAAAATTCTGCAAAAGTGTTGCCACTTCCTTCACAACGCTGGTCTCAGATTATGCTCCAAAAATTACAAAAATACTATGCTATAAAATTGTGTCCTTGCAGTACAATATATGTTTGGTTGATACCATCACCCAACACAACCATACACAAGAAGAACCAAACCTTTTCATTAGTAGGGATCTGGCAGACTTTTATTTTGCTTGACGACCCCTAATGATGCCACTCTTGGCACTTAAGTTGAGGTTCATATGATCTGGCACATGCCTCATCAAGCACAATAATATGGCATAAGAAAGAGTCTCCATCACAATCGTAATGCTCCAGGTAAGTTTGTTTGGCATCATATTGTATTCATTGCTGCACTTCTGTAAATTGTAGGAAACCCACCGCAATGCAATTTTCCTCATTCTTAGGCGATTCTTTAGATATGCAGCACAGTCCTATGCAATAATCATATCTCTTGGCCTAACTTACATATGGTCATACATCAATCTGCATCTAAGAGCGCAGAAGCAGCCTGCACTTGCTCTTCTGATGCTTGGGTGACCCGGCTGAGCCACGGCCTCTAGCTTTCACATTCCCCATTGAAAGCTCTAATCCACCTCACTGCTGTTCTGTATGGTAATCCCGTTTCCCCACATGCCTCAACAAGACCTGCATGACATTGTCTAGCTGTTTGACAATGAGCACATTGAATCTTCAACGAACTTTGCTGTTCCTGTTTTATAAACATGGTGAAAACAAAACACACAAATATAGATAAATCGCTCACACAAGACTATCCTCCACTTGCCACAGCTCATGTGCTTTGAGTCCGAAAGGGGAATCCATTTACTGTGAGGGGTAAAACAGACAAACATGGTAAATGTGAGAATAGTTAATTCTGTTTCCTCTATTAAAGTTCCTACTCATGTATGATATTTCAAAGTTCTAAAATTCTTTTACTTTTAGGTGTCAAATTGCTTGCTATAGCAATAATAGCTGCTTGCTGGAAATAACAAGGCTAATATAAAAGATTTTGAGATGCTCTAGAGATAAGTTCAATTTCTCCATAAAAATTTGATAAGTGTTTATAGAATGAAAAGAGTTGGCTTGTAACTTAACAGCTGCTCTGTTTTGATTGGGCATTAGGGATCCAACTGTAAAATGGAAGCAATTTTTGAAAGGGAATCGAATACTCAAAGTTTCCAAGCCAAATAATTTTAACACAACTATTGGGATATCACTCTTCATAACATCTACCAAATCTAGACAATGGTTTATCTCTGTTGTTTGCTTAGAATTAATCTTAGATATTAAACTTTCTTTACAACTGGGAAGATTTATATTTCTCTTGATATTATGGACTTAAGATACAAAGCTTTCCTTCGATTTTAGAAGATGAATAAAATTTCTTAATCCCCAAGTGCTGAATAGCTGAGTAATTAATTTTTCATACTATATAACAGAAGTATTTGCTAATTCATATTCTTTGGGGGATTGTTTGTAGACAGACTGTTAATAAAAAGAACAAAGTGTTAGATTAGGAAAGTAGTAAAACTATATACAGACATTTATCAAAAATAGTGATGTTATCTAGTGTTGTCATAAAAAGTAAGTAAAATTTTAGGGAAAGAATCTCCTAAAAAGTATTTGAATAAGTCTCTTCTCCATTGATGTTAGTAATAGCTTTTAGATACATAAAGTATATTACATGTAGAAGTTGTCATAAAACTTGAGGTTAATTTTATTTCATCTCTTAAAACTTTCAAGTTGACTATTTCATTGTTGACTTAATGCACTAAGAGTATGTATGGTCACTTTAACTATTGTGAAACAACAAATTTTCCATATTCAGTGCATTCTGTTGATCACCATTGTCTTGTGCACAGAATAAGCTTGTACAGTTTCACATGCTCTCAGAGCTCAAACATTGGCACAGCTTCAGTTGTTGCATCATCTTGCCCCCTCTTCCTCACTCCCTTCCCATATCACAACTACTTGGGACTCCTCTCACTTCGTCGCACACTTCATGAACGCTTTGTACCCCACATGTGACGTCCTCACCAGCTGGTGTCAAAACTGAGGACAACAGCAACTCTGGCTGTTCAGCTATCATCCCGCTGCTCCAAAAGTATCCGCAACCATGATAGTTTGAGTCGTGCTTTCAGATTAAGCATGATGCAAACTCTGTACATGTGACGGTCACTGCTTCAATTATTCCAGTTTGAAAATTATCTTTCCAAGATAGAATATCTTTGGGACTGTTTGAAAATAATGCAGGAAAATGATACTTTGAGAAACTACGAATGCTGGTTTTGTCGATATAAAATATAAGGTAAAATGTTTGGAACCGCATAAATTGAATGATACATCCAGGAAAACAATGGTTCCTAGTTCGAGGTTCCACTTTATATCACAATTCCATTTTTGCATTTGATATGCTTTGGTGTAGTGGGTCTAAGAGCATTGTTGGCTGGAACATCCAGGTTCAATTTATAGTACCTGCTTGGAAATTTTTGTATTTAAGCAGGTCTGAAAAACAATTCACTAAGCCTCACTAGGATAATTGGAATGTTGCTTGCTAGAGAGGTGAGATCTTTCTGATCTCAGAATTCACATGATGACAACTGGTGGGATGCTAGGAACTAATTATATGCCCTCTGTCAATGAGATTGAAGAGTCAGAGATAGAAATACAGCAGTCACTGTGGTTGGCCTTGGTCCTTTGAAGATTGTCATGCCAAGGAAGGAAGCATCCTAAAACCGTGACTGTATTGCTGCCATGACTATCATAATAGCTGTGTTTTTTCTGTGGCTCTGGCTAAGTCTAAGTACTCATATTTTATCAAATAAGTATAAAGGTAATGTTATATGGGTTCTTTATTTGCAGGATCTGGAAAAGGGGAAATTTTACAAACTCCGAGAGGTTTTTTCATGCAGTAACACGTTTACCTGATTTGGCAATTTTCTTCAACACTCAAAACACAGTATTAATGCAGCACCAAGCTGTTCTAGAGGCTGCAAAAATGTGCATTCCTACAGTAGGTATAGTGGATTCGAACTGTGACCCTAGGTTAGTGACATATCCTGTGCCTGGTAATGATGATACTCACAGTGCAATCAGTTTATACTGTAAACTGTTCAAAGAGGCCATACTACGAGGGAAAAAACACAAGATAAATAGTTCAAGTTCATTGGAACTGGATTAACTTCATAGCAAACTATAAATAATAGACAAAAGATTGGATAATACTTTAAGTGCAAGGATGTACATCTCTGAAGAAAGTTGTATGCAGCTCCATTTTATAGTAAAAACTTTTATGTAAATAGCAACACTAGCTTAGTTTTGATGATTGATTCATGTTATGTTCCTTTATTTATGTTAAGTATTAACATAAATTAAATAAAGGAGTTAATGAGAAAATTTAGGACGAGTATTAATTGGATTATTCTTAGTTTATGCAGAACTTAAATTTATATTGCATTTTACAATGGGAATTTTTTCTGCCTACATTTGGTTATACTAGATATTAACTAATGTTTATTGTATAAATTTAGCCAGCCAGATTAAATTTTTTCTGGTAGAGTGCTGCCTCATAGCTTGTAAATGTGTTTTCATTGTATCATAATTTGCATCTTTCAAATTATAAAATGTTACTTTATTGTGGATATGTTTATTTTACTACAAAAATTAATACTTTTTCTTAAGATTGCATTGTACTATTTGCCACATATCTTCAAATATTTTATAACAATGCTATTTTGTTTGAATGCATGCAATGTGTAACATGAGCTGTTAAATTTAATATATTTTTGCCATATTGTCACTTATGTTGATATATGCAAATTCATCTTTTATATTGTCTTAAATGAATTTTCTGGCAGGATTCGAACCCCAGATATAAATATATAATTAAATTAGATTAGAATCATTTGTTTGTTAGACTCAATGCAGGTTACTGGGGTTACATTTCTTGCAACAAGAGTTACCATTACTTATGCAGGTCAGTTTGAAATGTGATTTTATTGAAATTATGCTACATTCCTGGTGCACACCACCATGGGTGGCTGAGGTCGTTGAGTTGCAGACTCGTGAGTGGGAGGTCTGGGGTTCGAATCCTGCCAGGACTGTCCTTCCTGACCGAGGTTTTATCCAGGTTTTTCTCAGTCCTCATAAATGGCAAATACCAGGAAGGTACCCTAAAGGCCTGGAATGTTCCCTTCCCAAAAAAAATCCTTTACCAATTTATCATATCATTTCATGTATCATCAGATTCCACTGCCTATGGTGCCTGAGTAGTAAAAACAGGCATTAAACATCATTAAAAAAAATTACTGGTGCACAAATTCAGTTATGTATGTATGTGCTTATTTGATACTTTATAGCATTTTAAAGTGAGGATCTCTATTATCTCATTTTATAGCCTTCACACACATATATTCATCATTCAAAAAAATTTCTGACATTGTCAAGTACGTTGTACTACACACTTTCTATTAAACAAGTCAAATTGGGAAGTGGGGGTTAACGTGCAATTGTCCTTGCTGCCAACTAATACAACTCTCAATTTGAAGTCTTCCCATAGCTTGTAGAATGTTTCTTTACCTACCTGCTGAGCATCCTCATGCATTTTCCATGGCTAAACAAGTATTTTCTGTAATTAATGAAATTACAGAATTACATGCAGTAATAGCATTAAGGACACAATTTGCGATAAACCTGTGTACATATATTACTACTATGTACTTGCATGTAATATCCTTCCACACACACATACAGTGAGACAGAACATATCATGTTTCGTACCCATTTATTCAGATATAACTGGGCAGAATAATGCACAATTGACCACATGGTAAACATATTTCCATGATGCAAGCAAAGATTAACCTGTACTTCCTCTTGGAATTATCTTTGAAAGTAGATGACCCACTGGCAACTGTCCTTTGGCTTTCCAGCATAGCAGTACTTGCATGGTCACAAGAACTTTTTGAAAAGAAGGTTCCAGTTTCCTTGCTCCTTTTTTTTATATATATATATATATATATATATATATATATAGTCTCCATTGCTAAATATTTCTAGCAATTCCCTAGACCCTTTCCCTTAAATCTACTGTTGCCCCAAGAGTGGTTGTGTGGCAACCATTAAGAATAAATTTTCTCAATTTTAAATGGTCATGTAGGAAGGAGGAAGCATTTGGCAAATTAATCCCTAGTACTTGTTTAACATTTTATAACCGAGTTACAAATTTTATACTCAACGTCTTAAATCAGCAAACTGGCAGATAATTGTGACACATGAAGAAAGGTACGCGTATATTTCTGCTAAACATTCAATAACTTTCATATATTTTATCCATATTAAAAGTTATTTCATAAAATGTTCTCCCTCAAACTTTATTAAACACATCTGAAATATAATACCCCAATACCTTAACAGCTGAGAACTGACTAAACAAAATCACTAATACATTACCTTTACTGCTTCAGTAGCGTATAAAAAGAACAAGTACAAAACTTGTTTTGCAATTTCAATAACTGAATAAAAACAGCTTTTTTTCAGCAAGATTGGTTTTTCAGTTACTTATTAATAAAGAGATATGGGCAAATTTGGGATTTTTTTAATGCATCTTAGGCTCTCAAGGCTGCTATTATAACTATTAAAGTTAGAAACTTCTGATTTATTATGCCATGATCTATGGTTTGATACTAAACTAAAATGTTCATCTTCTGTAACCAGGCTGTTCAAGCAAGCAATTGAAAGTTTAGCAGTAGTTAAACAAGATATTATGTATTTTTTTTTTCATTTCTAAATTTTCTCAACTTCCTTCCCCTCCTTTACCCTTACATATTCATTTTGGTAAAAACTGAGCTCCTCCTTTATTGACTACAATTTTTAAGGTGTACTGACCAAAGATGCAGCTGAAAGCACATTTTCATCTTGGAAGCAAGAATGTTCTTCTAACGCTGCATTAGTGACAACAGAAAGAGAAAGAAAGCACAAGTAGTGAACCTAAAATCAGTCTTAAAATAGTTGGTACTGGTGGTGTAGTGGTAACCATACTTGCCTTCTAAACCCAAGGTCGCTGGTTCAAACCCAGCCAGGATCGATGAATTTTTTCAGGCGTAAAAATCCTAAGTATGGCTTCCTTCGGAAGGGAGCCGTGGGTCCCATGTCGTACATTTATGGCACAAAAAAGAACCTCAAGAACTTTCAAGGCCTCTGAGCAAAATTTGTTGGCCGTTTCACACCAGGAATTGAATGGGATGCTGATGACCTGAGATGTTAAAGAGCATCCTTAAATAAAACAAATCAAAAAAAAAAAAAGAAGACTTAAAAGTATAGTAATCAGAGGGTTCAGGCAAAGAAGGTCTAAAACTAGAATCAGAAGTCGAGGGAGTTTGGACAGTAATTGGAGTGGAATAAGATGAAACAACAGCCTTAGGTTCAGTAACTTTTGCATGAAATGCTACAGCTGAGCCTGGCTCATGGAAGGTCTCTTGAAGGCACAGCACCAAATTTCAAAATTTGAAGCACTTTATCTTGGAAATGCATTCTGGCAAAATGACATTCACAAATGTAAGCAATCTTCTGTTGTTACTGCAGTGTTTCATATAAAAACTGCCTCATAAAACCTGAAACTAAACATGAGTGATTAAATACATATAACTATAGTAGTATTATATTAACTTTTTAACATCCTGAACACTTAAATGACAAACTATCTAATCTAATTCCTAACCTTAGTGCTTATTAGGTTAGAATGTTTAAGTTATTAAATATCCAAGATGTTAAAAAGTTAATACCACTGTAGTTATGTTTATCTAATCACTCATGTTTAGTTACAGGTTTTATGGAGCAATTATATTTATATCATATTTATTTGTAGTGATGATTGTTCTGCATAAATCCACAAGAAAGTAAATTTTAAACAATCATTCTGCAGATATTTATAATACCAAGCCACTATTACTAACAGATTCTTTTTATATTAGTAATTAAACAACAAAAAAGGAATTAAAAACTGAAGAAAAGTGATATCAATCAATGAACTTCAATTAATGAATGAATTAATCAGTTATTGTACACACATCAATAGTAGCTTTTTGTCAACAAAAATGTTATTAAATTGAAAATTAAAAAAGTTTATCTGGAGGCTACAGAAATTATTTAACATACCTATGTTCTTAATTATCTAGTGAGTCAATTTGATAATCTTATGCTCCACTTATTGTTGAATTATGCAAAAATATTTCGCAGGCTTATCAAATTGACTTACTAGATAATTAAGAACATATTAGCCACTTCACTGTATTGGTTCCGACACTAAATTAAATGTTATATTTAACATACCTATGTTTGTGACCACAATGCAGCACAAAGTACACAAACTGTATTATTTTAAGCATGCAGTGATGTGGAGAATTTCCTTTCAATGTAACTTGTGCAATGCAACATCTCTGTGTATTAACTACAAATAGTCACCATAAAGATGGTAAAATGACATTGAACAGAATTTTTCAGGAAATAAAAGTTTTATTTTCCAGCCACTTCCTTTGATATTGTGGTCTGCCACAATACATATAATGTAATAAATAAGAAAATATTTCTAGTCATATATTTTGCATGCATTAAGCAGTCATTCAGGTGAGCACTTATCTGTAAATGCAATGCACAATAATTGCAAATTTCTATATAGGTACTGCCAAAAATTAATTACTTTCAACACAGTCATTGTAAAGTAATTTCATATTACAGTAAGATTAATCTTATTTTCTTCCTCAACATTTTTAGTATAGCACAACCATTATCTTACCTGAATATTTAAGGTTTTAACTTTTCTCATTTTTTGATAGCTTTAAAAGCAAGGCAATTCTGCAACTCATGCCACTTTCCACTTGAATGTTTCAAAAGTAATAATTCTACATCTTTTACCTTTGCTGTTGCACTTTGATACCAAGAATTTATTCAATTGAATTATGTCTCCCTTCTTCATTACTGCCAAAATTAAGGCATGATAATGAAGTTCACTACACACCAATAAATGATGGAATGATTATGGTAATATATAATACATTAATGTGTTCAGTTGTTGAATATGTTTACAGTACCTTCTTGGCTCTGCACCCTAAATTCTTGATGTATTCACTATAAATTTTTGTCTGCTCCAGGACTCTTTCGTTCTTCAGAGATATCACTTAGTTTAAGTTTTTTAATTGTAAGTCACCATAAAATAGATGATACTGGCCTGCATATACTTTGGGCTTATGCCTTTTTAATATTTTGTTTTAATTTCCCATTGTCTGTATTCAATTTTTGTGCAATTTGGTAATGAGTGGCGAATCTGTTGGCTGTGCCTATATCATGAAAGAGGAGTTTGTTGTTGATAATAAGAGGTTCTTGTATTGTTTCTGAGGCATTGTTTAATGTATTAATATATTTGTTCTATCATCAAGGAAATTAAGGAATTTATTAAATGATCACTTCTTAGCATTTTTTATTTTTCTGTTTATAAATGCAATTTTCTTTCTCCACTATCTCATTAAGTTAGTAACTTTGGTTGCTTCTGCTATATTTCTGGTGTTGCTTCAATCTCTTTTTAATTTGGTTAATCTCTAATTCCAAAAAGGTTTGTACTTAATACTCTTCTCTGAGTATTGATTTTTTATTAACATTAATCAATTTTTCATTAACTTTGTTAATTAATTTCAGTGGATTTTTCTCCGTGTCAATATCTTCAATATTATCCTTAACCTCAATACTTGCTAAAACAATGGTGAAAATGGTCACTTCAAGATTAATCTGGAATCTCAGAATCTCCTTTCAGACTGTCAAGCAGGTTTCAGAAAGCAATATGCAACATTTAATCAGATTTTACTTTTAACACAGGACATTAAAAATGCCTTCAACAAAAAAGAAACAATGCTTATTCTCTTTGTTGATTTCAAAAATGTATTTGGCAAAGTATTGAGACAGAAGCTTATTTGAGTAATATTGGTATAAGAGGAAACATGTTCAGATGTTTCATGGATATATCATTACAAAGGTACATGGATGAAATTTGTATCTTTCCTTGATGTTATTCAATGTGGAAAATTCTCTTATCAATTTTTGTCAAGGAAAGATACAAATTCAAAAGTTTCACATACCATCCAACTTACCACAACAAATTTAAGATTTTTTAAGAACATGGAATAATGTTAGTTACAAAGAATAAATATAATATCAAGAATTTATTAGGTTGCACAGTAAAAGACACCATACCTACAGAAAAGAAATTAGGAACTTATGAAATCAAATGTGCAGATTGTGGTCAGAGATGCATTGGAGAAATCAAGAGAAATTTGGAGAAAACACTTTAGGAATATTCGGTTTAAGCAAATTGATAAAAAAGCAGTAGCAGCTCACTTTTGGATCAAAAATTGTGAAATTAAACCAGAGGTTAATCTGCTGAATCAACTTCACAACCCAATAGAATATCCACTAGGGAAAAATTTTCATCTTAAAAAATAAAGAAAACTTCATGAACTTCAATTTTCCTCCTATGGATGAACTCAGCAAGTTCCTACTACAACCAGACACCCCACAGTATGGGTATCCAGCCACCATTTCCAGCAACTATTATCCACTCCATTGTCTACAGTTTCGTAAGTACAATTTATTTAATTAGATTTAATGATGATTTCACAATCAGCTATGCCTATTCTTCATTATACTCAAATGTTGAGATGTGCTAAAAGATGTGATTATATAGATGGAATCTCATGTAATAATTGGTCCATGAAACAGCAGCCCTTGGACCAATCAGGTGTCTAAGGCAGGATTGATGCTATATTTGGGATTAGTTTGGATCAGATCTGGTGATTGCGCCCTGTTTTTAGAAGAATCTAGCACTGGATACACTATAGTTCTGGAAGGTCAGTTTGTGTGTTGTACATCTGTGATAGGATACTTAGGTCAAATGGAAGCTATTTTCCATATCTGTTGGTCTTCCAGTCCTTGGTTCTCTGTCCACTCTTTCTAAACAAAATGAAGGCTGGCTTTCATGCCTCACTCAGTTGAAGTCCGTTGTCTCTGTTGAAGGTATGTTCTTGCAATTTAATTTCAATGTGTTCCTTAATGAATTGATTCCAGTACATGTTGGTTTTGGTTAAGGTGGTTGTGGCCTGCCTCAATGCTGTGCTGTACTGTGCTTTGGTATGAAGATCCATACAAATGGAGTCCTATCATTTTTAAATGGTCTAGTTTATAAGAAGTCGGATGGTTCCCTGCAAAGAAAATATATATAACCTGACCTAAACCTGAACAGTAAGTCACCACCACCTAGTTCAGAAACAAGCAATGATTATTAATACCTTATTTAAGAGGTATATTTGTTTTTAATTTAGGTTTTTTATTTTTTTTATTAGTAACTTCATTTCACTGTTATTTTAACATTTTGGACAATTTCAGCAGGCAGACCAAAATCAATCACCTTTTATATTCATTACGAAAGAAAAGCTATAATAAGTCTATCATCTTAAGATCCCTAAGGATTGCTAAGGGCAGAAGCTAGACCAAGTATCAGCTAAGGATAAGAAGAAACACAGCACTTACTTTGAAATCTTTCCAACAAAATAGACATAATTCTTAAGCAGCACCAGATCACAATTATTCATCTACCTCATAGAAAGTAAAGCAACTGTTGCACTCTGTCAAAAATGATCTTGGACTCCATATCCCTAGTCATATAGCAAACACTATGTTGGTATGTGGTCTCAGGTATAAATTGGACAATAAGGACAAACCATAGAAGAGAAGTGTAAGGAACGTAAGTATGTCAAGTTACTCTATCTGGAAATTTCGCAGTTGCACAGCATTGAGGCTGGCCACAAGATTCTTTTTGAGCAGACAGCTACCCTAACAAAAACTAACATAGACAATGGACTTCAATTGAACAAGCTGAAATTCACCTTCATTATACAAACTAGACAGGGAGCCAAGGCAACAGATGCCGATACAGTTCCCAGCAGATTTCATTCTTCCATCCCAGACGTGCAACCACATGCAGACTGTGAACTACTCCTTACCCAGTGCCAGATCCTTCTAAGGACAGGCCAATCATCAGGTTCTCATCCAAACTAGTGCCTAATACATGTATCAACTCTGCCTCAGGCACCTGAATGGTCCAATATCCTCTTCCACTGAACCAAATCCAGACAAGATCTCAGTTATATAAAGCATCTTATAGCGTGCCTCAAAACTGGAGTACTTCAAAGAAAGCCACAGAGACAAGATGGCTGAAAGCTGGAGGATTAGATCACCACTCTGCTCATTTCTCATGAAACTGTCATTAATAATCGCATCAAGAAAGCTTCAAATCTTTAAAACATAGACTTGTCAGATACATTGCATTATTTTACCTATTAATTTTGGCAAATATAAGTCAATTTTTTCATGTTCAATAACATAACCAAAACTCCTATCTGTACACCCAATTTAAATGGGAGGAAAATTCTTTGGCTTAGCCTTCATGTAATAATATATTGGCATTCAATTTCAATGTTTCATTTTGTTCATGCTTGAACTATTTTAGTATGTACTAAGCAATGCAAACATTTGTTCCAGGGTTTTTCTGAAGAGTCAAGGAAAGCCATTATAACAAAAACAGGAGCATAACTGAGGGCCCTGCAGACCCAGCGATGAAAAGTTTGAAAATAAAAAATTGGGTGAGGGGAAAGGTTGTTATAATGGAAAAAAATATGCAAAGCAAAACAGTAAAAGAAAAAGAGTTTGCAAATTTCAGTGAACATGCTGGTAAATGTCAACAGTCAACAAACTAAGGACTGAAAATTAATGTAAGCCTAGTTCTAGTAATTGAATTTTTGTTTTTTATGTTTGTTTTTATTTATTTATTTAAATGAAGACACTTTATACTAGTTATGAATATTTGAGTGATGTGCAAAAATGGAGAAAAAAGAGAGACTAAAGGTCAGTTTCAAAATTAGTGAAAATAGATTCTTTCTTTAAAGCAAATTCAGAAATAATAAATGAAAATTGTATTAGCCCATGTTCTAGTAGGTCATCTGTTTCTCTAACAACAAATGACAGTAATGCAAACTCAAGCAATGGTACAGTGAAGAATATTAGTGTGAAGATGAAGGGTGTGTGTGAATCTTGATACTGGTAAGCAGCCGGATATTTTCATTGAAATTGAGAATGGAAGTAATAGCTCACAGCAGAATGTAAGTACTTCTTTTGATGATATTACTAGTAATAGAGAGAAATTTCCTACTGATTGTACTATTTTTTCAGATATTTTAAATGACGGCATAAAGGAGTTTATTATATGGCATGAGCCTTGCAAACCCCAAGATCCCAAACAAATAATAGATGTTTACCCATCAATTACTATGGAAAATTAACCAAACCTGGGTTAAAAATGATAAGAGAATGATTCTGTTCTAGTAAAGGAGACTTTCTTTATTGTGAGCTATGTTTATTATTTGCTAACAGGAGTTCAGCATCTTTTCAATTTGCCTGGATAAAGAGTTCATCATTGGCAGGGGCTTATCAAAAGAAATTTTAATACATGAAATGCTCATTACCATCTCGAGACATGTGTTGTTTACATCTGGAAAAAAAAAAATGAAATGAAATGATAGACAGTAATCTGGAATGTGAATTAAATTCTTAATTGCATCATTAATGTCATCACATTATCAGTATCTATGAGGTCATATAGCAGAAGTAGGGAAAGCTCACAGAGGAAATTTTTTTAGCTATTTTGGACTTATTGTCTTAAGTATGATCTGTATTACAACAGCAGGTACATGGATTGAAAGCATCTGAAAAATACCTCAGTCCAAAAATCCAAAATGAATTAATTCAGCTCTTATCAAAAAGTAGAGAATGAAATTGTGAATGAAATAAAGCCTGCACAATTTTTTTCTATAATCTTGGATACTACAAAAGATGTGAGATAAAAGATCAATTAAGTAAGTTTTTTTTAGATATGTTAATATAGTTAAAGATTCTTTTGGAAAACCTTGTGAAATGAAAATAAATGAAAGCTTTTTAGGATTCAAAGATACAGAAGACAATACTGTTGTGTCATTGGATGCTGAAATTCTAAATTCAATGCATGAAAAGTGTATCTCATTAGCCAAGTGCATGCCATGGTCCAGGTTATGGTGGTGCAGCAAATATACCCAGGACCTATAAAAGAAGTAAAAACAAGGATTGAACAAAAATAGAAAAAAACTAATGTTATAAGATGAAGATGTCCTGCGCAGGTGGGGATGAAACGTTTGGACTCCTTAGCTCCAACAGACCATGGCTCCTAAGCCCGGAAGAAACTTCTAGTTATAAGTCTGACTCTGGCCATGAAAGCTTCCGACTACTCACAGCTAATGTTATGTTCACTGCACCTCATATAATTTGAATCTAAATGATGCCATTATAAATTATTAAGAAAATATATGTTTTTTATATGATTTTTATTCGTTTTTCAGCCAAAGTACAAAGCAACAGGAAATGTTATCACTAGCTACTTAATCTTTAAAATGTTTTGTCCTACATGTTCGTCACCAAGATTGGACTGAATAAAACCTCTAAGACATAGTTATTTAAATGTTATGAAGGCACTAACTGCAATAGTGTTATAATCAAAATATGCCAATGACTGTAAATGAAGCCATTGCTCTTAAAAAAAACTGGAAAAAATTTTAATTTCTTTTTCAAGTTGTCCTGCATTCCAAAATACTTGAAGCTGTTAATATGGTATCAAAATTACTGCAATCTAACAAACTTAATCTTTCCCAACTTCATTGTTACTTCAAACCACTGCAAATTTGCTATATACCTACAGGAACAATTTCCAGGAAGCAATGATGTCCAGCACATCTCTTGTAAAACAATGGGGAGTTGAACACCAATTTGAAAATAAGATTTCGCAAAATTAAGAAGCATTTTGATGAACTGGCTCAAGAAGAATGTTTGTCAAATCCTGAAAAATATTTACAAGTAAATTTGTTTCACATGACATTAGATATCATTGTTAATTGAATCAAAATTAGGCGAATTCTATGAAACAGAACTGCAAAGGACAAAGAATTGCATAATAAAGCACAACATTTATCAATGCAGTATGTTGAAGACTTAATAGATTTCTCATTTTAATTAGAGTGGTTAAAAATGCATTAAAAATGAGATAAAAGACAATGTGTCTGTTCATGAATTAGTACACCTCTTGCTAATCAAAAATTACACTTTAGCATCAAGTATACCAGGCATTTGAACTGCTTTTATTTTATTTTTCTCTCTATCTCTAACTGTTGCATCAGCTGAGTGATCGTTTTCAAAATTATAACTAATAAAAACATATCAAATGAATTAAGTAGCACAATGTCACAAGCAGGATTATGTGGACTCAATTTTAATCCTCAGACTCCTCCAAGGTCCTGTCAGCCCATCAAATTTGATATTTCCCTGGTCAAAGACATACTGCAGAATCCATGTGTTTGAACATGAATCATTTGTTAAGGGACCCAACCTTTCTCCATTATGCCACTGAACAAAAGTGTATCTTTTATGATAAATCTGATTTAGGAATTGTTTAGACAATTTCATTGTTGCTCTTGGTGACTTGCTCCCTTGTTACCAAAATTAGTATTTAAGCACAGATGAAAGCTCATTTTGGTTGTGGCTAGCTCCAAGTTATTATTTTGGATTTTCTTGACAAAAGAGTCTTTTTGATAGTAAATAGGGATTTATTGTTGGTGTTTGAGGAGGGGAAAAAAAAACTTGAATCAGATAGATTTAATATGTCACAAATTTAGAAGACCCATACAAGAAAGGAATATGTGTATTAATTTTGTTTTAAAATGGGAAAGTCAAGATCACCATAAACCAAAAGTTTTGGAAGCAGTGGCTGGAAAACAGTTTATTCTTATAGGGAATTACAGAAATACTGGAATTAGGGACAGGAAATGAGAGTGTACATCTCAAGTACTTCTTGATATCTTGCAGAAGAAACATGCCTCATTGCCTCTCAAGAAGATTAAGCATGGTTTTGATGCCAAGCAGTAAGCTGATAGCAATAACAAGCTGGGACATTTCAGTCAAATGAAGGAGTCAGCCTTCATGCACAGCAAATAGTATATATGAATATGTAAGCAGGAAAAAAAGTGATAGAATGTGTGATTTACCAGAGTCAATTCACAAAACGGATAGTAGAATGGTAATTTCATTTGATTTTGGACCCTCAGTTTATATTTGATGGGAAAGATCTGCAACCTTGTGCTCATAATGTATTGAATTTAATTGTATTTTCAGTACACAATGATGGCTAACAAGAGAAAATAATGGTTCCTGAGAGTGCATTTCACAGAAGTCCCCAAAACAGATTGCAATGTAATGTTTGTTAGCAGTGTATTGGTTCTAAAAGCAAAAATACATAGTTGAGGAACCACGAGATATATCAAGGCAGTAAGTATCGGTAATTGGAATTATTGTTTGATTCTAACTGGGTTATGTTCTATTTCATTTCATTCTACAAATAAGCATTTATATTAATATAAATTTAATTTCAGGAAACATTCTATACTGTACCATGAAGGCAAAGACTTCTAAGATGATGTTCCAGACACAAATTATCTGAAATTGCAATCTGTAAAACAGCTTGAGGCATACACTTTGAGATAGCCATGTTTACAGTACAACTTTTTTTTTAATAGTGTTTAACACCTGTTTTTACTATTGAGGTACCACAGGTGATACAGCACAACTATAATTTGTACACGTTCACAGATAGTGCATCATGATTCACTTCACTCAAGATGGATTATGAGATTTTCAAGGATTTGCCTGCCAGTCTCCAGACTCTCAAGTGAGACAATTCCCATCCCTAGCTGGAATGCATTAATGTTTAATGCAAGTATTTTCATTTACTGACTTTTAACATACAACACAATTGGAACTGCCTTAGTGAAGTGAATCAAATAATGTTGTGCAAGGTGGAACTATACACTCCTGCAGCTTCACTACATGGATAAATGGTTTATGAATCCTCCAGCACATCAGCCTAAGGCTTATTGTGCTACCCCATTGGGAGGGGTGCCCTTCATTGTTTACCAAAATCTGTTCCTTGTACTAGTTGCAGTATTTTGGTTTCAATGTTCGCATCTTTTCCCAGATCTTCCCTTGTTATAGAGAGAACAAGACTCTTTCTTTCAAGATTTGGATACTCAAACAGGATGTACACGGCAGATTCCTCATCCTGTTTGCACATTCTGCAAGTGGGTTCATCTTTTTAGAAAACCACTTTTCGTAAATGTTTTCTGAAGTGACCATGTTCAGTAATTGAACAATTGCTTTCCTCATTCCTCTTCTATCCAATTGGAGAATTGCTAGGGCCTAGGATAAATTTCCTAGTTTGAATATGTCTAGGATAGGTTTCCACTTTAGTTGGTGCTTATCCCCCAATCCACTGCAGTCTTAGCAGTATGAGTACTGATTTGGACTACGGGTTCAGGGCCCAAAAAGAATGTATCAGCACCCCTTTTTGCCAGCTGATCTGCCATTTCATTCCCATAAATGTCCCAATGCCCCGGCACCCACCGCAGTTCAAGCCTGTTGCAGGGTGCCTGGGAAAACAGGACATTTTGACATTCCAATACCAGTTTAAATCATACCTGGTCAGAGGAAAGTGCTTTTAGTACTTTAGTGCTTTATCTTTTTCTATCTTTTTTTTTTTTGGTCAAGAAAAAGATAGAAAAATTCAAAAAACAAATAAAAAAAATCACACTGAAAGATTACAAAGGAGAGCAGATATGTAAAAAATTTACATTCCATCCATGGGCATACCAAAAATTTCAAAAGATTTTTAAAGAGGCCAACATTATTTTGGCTGGAGTGAATAAATGCAATTTGAAAAACCTCCTAAAAACCAACACAAAGGACAAAATCCCGCCAAGAAAAAATCAGTTGCAAAGACTGCAATAATAAATATATAGGTAAAACAAAAAGGAACATTACCAAGCAGTTTAAGGAACACACGAGAAGTGTAAAATATAAACATATGGAAAAATCAGCAGTAGCATACCATTTCTGGCAAAAAAAAAAAAAAAAAACATGAGTTCCAAAATGAATCAAAACTCTTAAAAGCTCTTCAAAAACCCATAGAATTATGGGTGTGGGAAAATATATTCTTGAACAAAAACAAAGAAAATGTAGATAATTTTGATCTTCCAAACAACAGCAACCTCACCAAAAGGTTTATAAAATCCAAAGAGCGACATCTTAATACCTCACTGGAAAGCTGACAGTGGAACTGTGCTGACAATGAAGGAAATTTGCCTTTGAAACATATCCAAGTAAGTGGAATAAAACTAGTGAAATTTCAGTGACTTCCTCATAAATAATTTGTTATATGATAAATTATGGTCTTATAATGATGGTTCATCTAAAACCCTCTATTCTGTAATCTGAGTAGTGATATGCTCCATACTGAATGTAATGTCAATAACTTCCTCATTTATGCTACTGGCAAAAGTAGGCTTATTACGACACTAAGTATGTGTAAATTACTGGAAAGCAGAAACTCTAAAAGGTACTCACCCTTTTTATTGATATCCTTACTACCCCAGATTTCACGATAGGAGTTGGTGTCGCACCCAAGATGGTTTTGTCCCCTTCCTGAGTACAATGTGGGACCAATTGGTCCAGCTCCGTGGTGGGTGGATTACCGCAGTTGAAGGGGAGATAGACTGAGCTCAGCAGTATGCCCTTCTTCCTTTCCCCTATGTTGCAGTCAATTTTCATCATGATGTCACTGGAACAGAATTCTAGAAGAGGTAGGCTTTGAATTCCATTACGGACAAGGATACAACTACTAGTCAAATTTCCCTTGCCATAATGGATTAACTTACCTTTACACTCACCTAGTCCTGTAATTCAGTGCCTGTTAATCCAGGATTCTTGAATCAGGGCTAGGTCTATTTCTTCTTTGTTAAATGTTCTACAGAAGGCAGTAGAAGCCTCCTTCTTATGTTGGGGGTTGATCTAGAGGACCATTAGGGCCGTCCTTAGCTAGAGTCAGTGACAGGGCCCCAAGGTTCTTTGACCCAAATCCCCTCAGAAGAGTTAATGCCCCTCAAGGGATGAAATTGCAAAAGCTGAGGACTCACAAATGTGGTCCTCCAGAGTGAATTATAATTTTCTGGGTGGTTTCCATTAAAGTCCCATGAGAAGCTAGGGAAAAAATAGTCTGCCCATGCAGAATGCCCCACATATCTGGGTAAGACTAGATACTTCAAAAGGTCGCCTGGTATTCTAGAGGCTCTGTTTATTGCACATTTTCCATGTACCATACACCTCCTTGGATTGGCCGCATTCACCTAGAGGATGAATGAATAATGAGTAAAAGGTAAAAGTGGATGAAAGATGAAATGATGAAGATGAGTTGCTTCTTGTCTGGCCTCTCCTCACAGTCTGCCCGGCATGGGTGCCCCTGTACCAAGTTAGCTCTGGTATAGCCTGTTGATTTACAGAGGCTCGCAAGCCCTGCCATCAGCAACAAAGTCCTGCAACTCCACTAATTATTGTAACAGACCTCCGCTAATTATTGTTTCACAGACCTTTGTCAACACATCAGTTATATGTGGACTGTCTGAAGGATCCCCTAATTTTTGGAAGATGTACTGTTTGGTTCTGACGAACTGATGTGGATATTAATGAAATTATGTATTTCCCCCTCCCCATATCAAAGCTTATTAGATGATTTTTTTTTATTTTTGATGTAAATATTTTCCCATATACTCAATTCTCTATGTTCTTTTACTACCTTTAACAGTTGTACTTGTTATTTTATGTATTTGTCCTAAAATAAGCTGCCACCGTGGATTTTGCTATTTGCTTATACTTTTATGTTCCTTTTTGTTCTTCCAATATACATTTTATCCCAGAGTTCATAATTTAAACCATAAATTCCTGACTTCTTTTCTGATGGTATACTGTCTATTCTTTATAAAATGTTATGCTAAACTTTTACCCTGGTGCTCTTATGTAAATTCTTTAAAGGTTTATGTGTAATCCAAGGATGATATGAAATTTTTTGGTTTAACATCTAGCGACTCCTGTCACCTGAAAGAACAATATTTCAAATATGTTACATTAAATTAAAAAATTACAACTGCTTGAGCAAATTGTATAAAAATCACTGTAAATTGACTTACCTGTTGCTAAATATTACGTCAACATAAGAAATGCTAATTGCAATTTGTACAATGAAGCTATTCATATATCATTGTATGATTGAGTCGAACTACACACCCTTATTGTAAATGCTTTACTAAGTGGAGTCAATAAGAGTATAGTTTGACTCAATCATACAATGTGCTTAATTACAAAATATTCAGTTGATGTGGATTTTTTCATAATGTGTCTTTCTTTTGTATTAATGGTACTCTTCTCAACAGGTAACCAAAATCATCTGCTGACACTTAGAGAATTCATATTTGCCCTCCCATATACAACTTGTGCAGTAAGTTATTGACAACTCCACAGTGTTCAGGACTTAAGATCCATTCTCTCAACCACATCTTCTTTACGCTTTTTCAAGTCTATTTTTTCTTCATATTAAAATAAGTGATAGGCAAGCTGCAGGTAGCAGTTCATTATCAGAAAATGTGCTCTCCAGATCACATTCAACGCTGACCAGAAAAGTTGCATGTATGTAAAATTGTGCCACACAACTAGCATGGTATAAACACAATGCAATATTTCTTTGGGCATGTAAATTATTAAGTGTTACAACATGAAAAAAGTGTGTACTTGCATGCTGTATGTTTACAGTAAGTGCCACATTTGTTGTGCAATAAAATGGCATGCAATTTAAGTTGCATTATGGAAGAGTAGCCTTGTTTTCTATTTCACTTGAACTATCACTATTATCATCTGTACTAAATGAGAAATTACTATATCTGTCACTTCCTAGCCAATACTGCCTAAATTGGCTAATTAGTCACTTTTTATTCCATTCTGTCATTTTATTGCACACATATTCAGTAACATGCTAAAAGCCACAACAAAATATACAGAAACAAAGCCTGCCACACATAAAACACACGTTTTGCTGTTTCACTGTTCAATGTTGTATCTACACTGTCCAGCACATGACCTCACATATAAAAATAAAATAAAATAGAATTTGGCTTTACCATATCAACTTATAGTTTAAATAACTTGGATCATGCACAAATACAAATTTGTAACACCTGTTGCAGAAAAATTAATTGTGATGGAAAAACCAGTCTCTATTGGTCGAATTATATTAGATCTTGGCAGTGAAAAAGTTAAAATAAGTAAACTCATTGTCAAACATACCCTTTTGAAACTTTAAGCCCAAAGATTAAACTTGCAACTTTTGACACCTGGTTTCCTATTTCAAATTCTTGCCTAAGAACCATCTATATAGGGAAAAATATTTCGGCATGTTCATTAACATCTGAATATGTGTGCTAGTGGTCACACTTTTTTTCACCCTTCATATACGCATTGATTCCTTGAATTATAATTTTCATTCAGCTTAGTACAACATGCACAGTAGATGTGATACATTAATATACTATTATCTTAATAGATACAATACACTGATTTACAGTAATCTTGGCAGGACTCAAACAGTACAGGTGCTTAGGAATTTTAAAATAGGAAATAATTATTTCAACAATTTCTTAGGGCAGCAGTTCCCAAATTTACTGCATACATGACTTCTTTTTTGAGAATGAAATTATTGGCAACACCTCCATGTACTTCTCTGCTTAAAAATAATTAATTGGAAAGTTTGCGCACACTTTAACAATATGACATCTATTCAATCACAAGTCATATTGATCAAAATAATTATAAGGAACAATTAGTTAAACATTCATAATAAGAACAGATGTGAAAATGGATAAATTCTTGAATAAAAGCACTTTCCCCATATCCATCATGACCCCTCAGAGGGAATCCAGCAATCCCCCTAGGGACCCCAACCCACAGTTTGGGAACCATTGTCTTAAGAGTTTAAAAGAAATGCATTTATTTTTAGTTTTAATGTTTTCAGACAAAATACTTACATCTATTTACAGGTAATTAATGTTAAATGAGATATGCATGTATTGAAGTAACTTAATATGGAAACTGTTTAATTTTGTTTAGATACTAACTATAAATCAAAACAGCTGTAATGGAATGCTACACATTGAAATCAAGTTACAGATTTTCCAGGATGATGAGGTTTAGAGCCCACCACGGAGGCGGAGCACTAAATGCAAAGTTGACTCCTTCTGTATGTTGTAATCAGAAAGAGTACGCCCATCTTCCAACTGTTTGCCAGCAAAGATAAGTCTCTGTTGATCTGGTGGAATACCTTCCTTATCTTGTATCTTTGCTTTTACATTTTCTATTGTGTCTGATGGTTCCACTTCAAGTGTAATGGTCTTTCCTGTCAGGGTCTTTACAAAAATTTGCATGCCACCTCGCAAACGGAGTACCAAATGAAGAGTTGATTCTGAAACCGAAAATACATATTTAATTTAATTTGTCACAACTTCTATTCAATGTAAATAATAATAACAATTCAAAATAATTTGTCATAATAAAATGTTAAAATTTAAACAACTTTCGCAGGACAGCAACTTTCTAGCAAGAAACTTACTATGCATCGGTCCTGGTGGTGTAGTGGTTACCATACTTGCCTCCTACACCCAAAACGCGGGTTTGAACCTGGCCAGGACCGATGGATTTTTTCGGGTGTAAAAATCGAAAGTATGGCTTCCATGGAAGAACTGGAAGTCAAATTATTGAAATTCCTAGTTAGACCTTTGGAGTTAGAAATATGGGAGGGAATATAAAAAATATGAAAATAGCATTATGAGCTTCGAGATCTGAACAGAAGATAAATTAATCCAAAAGTTCATAAAATGTCCACGAGAGCTACAACAGGCCATCCAACCAACAAAGAATCTGGCAGTCAACTCACAGATGATGATGCAAGCAAAAGCCTGTGAAACATGTTCGGCATAATTCAATGGTAAGCGGAGCATAAGAGTATTAAATTGACTCACTAGCTAATTAATAATAGATCTTCACTCTATTGTTTCGACATGAAATTAATTTAAAATTTAAGCTAGTGACTTTTTTTCTCTTCTTCTGGTGCTTATCTACCAGTTTGATTTGGTGTAAGACTTACTTCCTATGTCTGATATATGTGCTTAGGCTTTCATGATCCAGTAGAATGTTGTTTTGTTCCTGGGCTTGGCTGATGTCTCTTCAATAAAACCATCTCATGCTACCAGCAAGAACAATATACAACCAAGCCCCTCCACAAGAGATTGTTTAGGTGGCCTATCAGCAATGATCTCTACCACTAGGGGAGGAGCTATAGTATATAAAACGATGATTGGAGAGTCACAGATGTTCTTGCTGGATTGGTGAGGGATATTACTCTGATAAAGACCAATGAGCAACAGGCAAAACATCTTGAGAGGGTATCTTCAAATAGATCATAGTCAACAAGCCCAGGAACAACATTCTACTGGATCAATGGTAGCCATAAAAGCCTTAGTACTTACTAATGCTTATGTAGAACCAAATGAACAGTCACCTGTGTGTGTGTGTGTGTGTGTGTGTGTGTATATATATATATATATATATATGGAACTGTAAATTATAAATGTACAAGAAACTTCCAAGCATCAAAATACCTTTCTGGATGTTATAATCTGAAAGTGTGCGACCATCTTCCAATTGTTTTCCAGCAAAAATAAGCCTCTGTTGATCTGGTGGAATACCTTCCTTATCTTGAATTTTGGCCTTCACATTTTCTATTGTGTCTGATGGTTCAACTTCAAGTGTAATTGTTTTACCAGTTAGGGTCTTCACAAATATCTGCATCCCACCTCGCAAGCGAAGCACAAGATGAAGTGTGGATTCTAAAAACAAATTATTAATTCATTCTCATATCCCTATATTGGTTTTTAATGGCTATTCCTGAAATGTCAATCAGAATGTCAATGTCAATCAGTAAACAATACTTCCTTATAATCAAAATGTACTTTGATAGAGTACATGAATCTCCCAAGTGTGTTGTAGCTCATTAACTTTCAGTTTACATAAATTATGATAATTTAGGCTTAATATTAGGCCTTTTAACCATTTTTTTTATTCTTTTCTTCTTTTATTTCTTCTAATTTTTATAATCTAATAAGGAAAGATCAATAAAAATGAACTTGCAATGTGCAACAAAGACTGGCTTCCAAAACAAAGTTATATTTAGGCCAAGCATAGATAACAAGAAGTTTAACTTACACAAAAGTTGAAAATCTCCAAACTATCAGTCATTAGAAAAAACGCAAATAAATATCACAGTACATGCATAATTCATTTGCAACTGTGCATTTTAAAAGCTCCACTAACTTCAATTCACCTTTCTGTATATTGTAGTCTGACAGAGTACGTCCATCTTCAAGTTGCTTTCCTGCAAAGATGAGTCTCTGTTGATCTGGTGGAATACCCTCTTTATCTTGAATTTTAGCTTTTACATTCTCAATGGTATCAGATGGCTCCACCTCTAATGTGATTGTCTTGCCAGTTAATGTTTTCACAAAGATCTGCATCCCTCCTCTCAGACGCAATACCAGATGAAGTGTCGATTCTAGAGAGTTAACACCATGCATTAAATTAATTTAAGCACATTGTAATTAAAGCTGTCTTCCTTGGAACATATACAATGCTTTTTCAGTTATTTCATGCTTAACCTGTGAGTGATCACTAAATAAACACTTCTTTTCAACTTTTTGGAAAAATATCACCTTTCTTAACATCTTATTCCTTAATTCTAAGCTTGTTCTGTAGTAGAGATTGTAGCTTTCAGTAACCTGTTAGCTTATTTTAAGTGTGTTAGACATATGCCTATTCTATAAGTACACACTTTTTCAGTCCTTCACCAACACAGCATTTGGGATTTTCTATGTTTCTGCAATATTTTTTATTTTACTATTATTTGTATTATTTTATATTTTAAATTTTTTAACTGCTGCAGATTTAGTGATAGTACAGAAATTAATAAAGAATACCAAATGTCTAGGCAAGAAAATTTAAATTACAGCTTTGATCGTTGCATATTTCAAAACACTTCTTACTATTTTTGGAACTGCTTAGGAATTAAGTATATGAATGGTTACAGAGAGCCATCATTCTGCAACTACATGATATTCTAAGAGAGATCTTAGTATACTTCTGAGCATAATAGCCATGAAATTTATGATTGGTAATCAGATATGTGATTGTAACAGTAAATATAATCTGAAGCTATAACTTATTTAGGCAAGATAAGCCAACTGGTCAGCACTCCATGTCCAGCTAATGTTTGTAATAGATGAAGCAATATTGTTACTCATCTTCTAGGAAAGAATTCAAACTACTATAATTAACCCTCAGGGGAAACTGTGCAGATTTATCTGCGAAATATAGGAAATAGTCATAAGGTAATATCGATTTTGAAAAGATACCAATTTTAATGCAACTGTTGCATTTTGGCTGGAATAAAAAATGCACAACAGATAAATTTACAGAAACTGAGAGTTGATCAACATTTGCAAATATTTTATAACAATGATCTGCTATTGCATTGCAGAACTTTAATAATAAATGATGTGCTAGTGCTTTTCAAGACCATAATGTATTTTATATTGTATATAATGCGCAGATATCAGTTTATTTTGATATACACAAATGCCTTGCACATCATAGGGAGGCTGACAGAAGGGAGACAATATTGAATGTGGGAAGGATGATAAACAATTATTTAATGTCTTATCTTCCAGCAATAAAACTGCTGGAATAAAAAATTAGTTATTGCACAAAATTTGACAAATTTTTGTACACAAAAATTAGTCCTCCCTACAAGAACCTGTGCAGACATTAAGAAACAGACCTGCTGTCATCATATATTCCCAGAATGTTGATTTTATTCTCAATGAACTACACTCTCTTTTTTAACCTTGTTTATTATTGGTTTTCATTGCTGAGACATCACAAACTAGTAACAAGAACCTGAGTTTAATGCCTGCTCTGCCTTAAGAAAGCTTGGTCACAGAATCTGCTCTAATAATCTTCTCTTTGTTTGAGGAGGGCTTCTTAAACTAGGAGACTTACTATGAGTTTGATCTGTTCTTAACTCAAATAATGTAAATGGGAAGGTGCAAATTAGCCATATTGAAAAGGCTCACTATCTGATACTTCGGCATCAGCCTGCCATCTGGGAGTAAAAATATAAAAACATCAAAATTTTAATGTTCTGTACCTACTTAGGAGGGATCTTCCCATGTCCAATGCCAAGCGAGTAATTCACGTAACTTACCCTACATGAACATCACTATCAAATACAGAAGACCAATCTAACACAGTCATTCACCAGCACAGAGTGCAGCTTTAGGCCCCTAATGCAAGAATAGCTGCCTGTAGCTCTCCACTATTACCACATAAGGAGTGGTTTGAGGCTTTTTATGGCATCAGGAGATTAATGGTTCATTACATCTCAATTCCATGTCAACAATAACAAGAGTCTGGATGGACAGGCCAGCCACCCAAGGGGTGACAATCTGGGTCTACATGGCAATCTGGATAGGCTCTGCACTTAAACTTGGATATAGAGGTAGTGTGTAGGATTCAAACTTTACTGCTTGGCCAAACAAGATGTAGATGTGCCGAAAAATGTGGGACAGCACTACGTAGATAGGAGAGATCCCTGTTGGAGAGACAGGAGATGATAAACCTAAAAGTGATTATTAAACCTAGAAGGAGAACAGTATGATGGCCAATAGCACACTAAGTTTTGGTAGGTCGAGTGAAGAGAGTTGTGGATAGGAAAAGAGATGAAGTGAGAAAGATAAAAAAGAAGAGAATAATGAAAGGAAAAGCAAATGGCCAATTTCACATGATGAGTTGGATTAAGTGTAGGAACCTGGGTGCACCAAAACCCATAGTAACTCCACAAGTAGTTGGTCCTGATAGTCTTAGTGGTAACCACACTTCCTTTGTTATTCCAAAGTCACACGTTCAAACCTTGCCAAGATCAATGGATTTTTAGGGTGTAAAAATCATAAGTATGGCTTCCTTAAGAGAAGTAAAGCAGTTTTCCCTGTCTGAGATTTACAGCACATACAGGAACCTCAAGCCTGAAAGAAGAGGTCTCTTATTGGCATTTTCACTCCCTGAATAGAATGGGATGCTTATGAACGAAGATGTTAAGAGTGTCCTAAAATAAAAAAAAAAAAATAAATAAACCTAAACTCCAACCATATGACCCCTGAGGGAAATGGAAATTGGCAATCTAAAGAACTTAAATGCTCTTAAGAAGCACAAGAATTTGCCAAGGGAGATCAAATTGAAAGACAAAAAAGAAGCCTGATATTATGTGGCAATGCCAGGTTCAGCTCAGTTATGTGTGGGCACCACCATAAATTCACAAGTGTGAACCATGAAAAAAAAACGGGGTTGGGATTGCAATTTAATTGAGAGAACAATGGCATGATCTATAGATGGAAGATTTTTATTCTTTCCGTACTTGAAGAAAAATGAGGAACACAAAGTGTTATGAAATTTTTTTTAAATAGTGTTTACCCCTGTTTTTACTATCATCACAGGTAATTAACACTGGTAATACATAAAATGAAATGATACTGGAAAAGAAATGTTGGGAAGAGTTTCAGAACCAAGTTCAGTATACTTCCCTGGCATTGTCTGTTGATAAGGTTTGGGGTAAAACCGGAAGAAATTCTCAGGGAGTGCAGTTCTGGTAGGATTTGAACCACAGAGTTTTTCTTTCATTCATGAGTGCTGTAAAAAAAGTGAGTCGTATACACTTGAATTTAAATTTATTGAATACTAAGAAAAACAGAAGATATAAATATAAACTATGAAAGGGCCTTCACTTATTTGTCCCAGGCCATTTTAGATATGACCCCTCAAAATTGCAGAAAATCTAATTCAATAATTGGTTTTATACTATCACCTTTATTTAAATTCTAATATAACTACACAATGTACACAATTTCTACCTTGGCTGCATCAGTCCCCAGTTCATCAGCAGTAGCTTACTGGAATTCCAGGGGGGCCAGGCCCCAACTCAACCCAAGGTCTTAAAATAAGACCTTTTCAATTAATGTACCTGTGATATTATTTTGTTAGCTAGCTCTCTACAAACTAAATTCCTCCATGCACTTAGTGCTGCAACTATTCATATCCTGAATGGTACAAATATAAACAAAATTATACCCGGCTGCCAAAATGTTACACTTGGTAATTAGCATCAGTTCATGTAATGTTAGCTATGCTACAGTTGTGAAGTTGCTATTTAAACTCTGTTTAATGGCTGGTATTGTGGAGTTTTGAATTTTGCCTGGTAAATGTATATTATGCATCAGTATAACACCTTGACACAAAGGATTAGGTATCATTCCATGAATCACTTTGTAAATGAACTCTTTGGAACATTTCCTAACTACTACAAATTAATCAGTTCAATTAATTACAATAACTCAATTGCATACATGCATAGAAATCAGCTGCACACACAATAAGAAAAAATTGGCAGCAAAGAAGCTGTTACATTACCATTGCCTGACCTACCAATAATGCTACTTTATAATTGGCTCAGAAGGTGTAATGGGTAGCATTTCCATACTGTTAATATGAAAAAGTAGCTGTCAAGCCTAAAGTTTCAGCATTATGCGTATAGTATATAATCATAAGCTAGTACCAGGCTTGAACAGAACTGCATTCTTTTTTGTATTTATTATGAATTCCCTGTTGTTCAGAATTGTGTTTTGTTTGCTTCTTTATGATAAATTCTTTCTGGTTTTATCAGTTCAAATCTTTTTATTGTCCTAACATGCTTATATGCCACAAAATGTAATACCCAAACTTATTTATTACAGCTCATAATTATGCAAAGCACTAAAAATTGAAAAATTATATTACAATATTCCTAATGTTATGCTTTTAAGATATTTCTAGTGAACACTCACAGGCTAAATAAAATATAAATTCAAAAGTGTGGTAAATGTCTAAAAATATAAAAGCTATACCTTTCTGAATATTATAATCTGACAGTGTGCGTCCATCTTCCAGTTGCTTTCCAGCAAAGATCAATCTCTGCTGATCAGGAGGGATGCCCTCTTTATCCTGAATTTTTGCCTTCACATTTTCAATAGTGTCTGAGGACTCAACCTCAAGAGTAATGGTTTTACCAGTTAGGGTTTTAACAAAGATCTGCATCCTGAAAGAAGGTGAAAGTATATATTCAACTAAATAAGCTACTAAAATACAAATAATTCAAACACATTCACTGAATGCTATAAATGGTCTCCTGACACAGAATGACAAACTCTTCCTTAACATGAAACTCTTTTAATTATATTTCTCATTTTTTTATTTATTTTTTTAGATTTACTCACATATTAGTAAAATTTACAAAGGCTTCATCAAAGTTAAAAATTATGTACACGAGATTAATCACAAAAGATGAGGCAACTATATTTGAAACACACATAAAGTTATTCAAACGAACTATTCGCATTCAAATTTGCTGTTTTATTTTGTGTTACATAATAAAAGGCATTTTAATAAGGTAGGACTTAATTTAAAAAACAAAATTGTATTCTCTTTTATTACTTTAACTCTATAAGGTAAATTATCGTATAAATTTTTGTATCATTTTCAAAATATTTGCTACCTAAGGAGCCTATAATTTATTTTTAAATATTTTTTTTTTCTGCTATCATGTTTTTGTGTATGTTCCTACTCATATCCTCTTTATGGATTCTTACTAGAAATACACACACACACACACACACAAACAAATACACAGCTGGGAGTTTACTGTATTAAGTATAATATAATATAAACATTTTCAATATGTATTTTACCTGCTCTTCCCCAAAGAATGAGCCCATTATTAAAATGCAAATGGATGCAGGCATAGTAAACTTTTACTATGCTTCTCTTACCCATGATTTAAGAGTATAGTTTATGAGATATGAAACTTATGGTCTACAAGTTCAAAATTCTTTGCAATAGCATAAAACATGTTAAGTGTCTACATGCCGCTTACCTGATGATAGCATATAGCCATCTCTAGCGATTAAGTTCACTGTACTGTATAAAACACTATCATTAGTAATAAATGTTTGGACTAAGAAAACATAATTTGATAAAATCTTCAGTTTATAATGGGGAAAGTAGAAGGCAGTACTGTAGACCACTATAAAAATTGTCCAAAAATCATTCTAAATTGCTCTTCTTCAAAGGCAGTAGTGGTGGAGTGCAGTGCAATCTTCTTGAACCATCCTAATTTGTTATTCGTAATTTAAATATACAGCATACTATAATAATGCCAACCTTACCTAATAAGAAAGTCCAGCAATACAAAACAAATCTTTAATGATAATGTATTTACAATCTATCACCAATGTATGACTTATACAAATAATAGACACTCGAGTATTCATAACGTAAATTATTTTCTATACAGTCCAATGAACCAGGCAGATGTGCTTCAGATAAAAACTTAGAATTATCAGTGACATGCATACTCTAATAGACTGAGCAATATTTACAAAACAAAACAGTCTATAATTTTCAAAATACTATTTATTGTACATCATCTCATCACCATATTTTCTCAATTACCCAAGTAGGAATGTAAAGAGAAATCATGAATAGATATTGCTTAATAGCAACTTAATAGGACAAATATACAATGTCTAAAACGCATCATTACACTGAAATAAGGCCACTTAGGTCATAAGTTCCCTATCTCAAAATATTTGTCTGTGCCCACTCTACAATATCTTAAACAACTTGTATATATTACTGTTTACTTTATTTGATCTCTTACTAACAAGTCATTTCATTTCAGATTATGAATAAGTAATTCTAAAAAATTTATTTGATCTACCCAAGAAATTTGCTTAATATTTAAAGTAAACATGTTGTTCGCTTGTGTTCTATTGCTTAGTAAAGCTGCATCCATTCCCTTTTTTTGTATTCAAGATCATTCTTAGACATTTTTAGTTCTAATAATTCCATATTAACTGTATCTAATAATACATTTGATTTTTTTCTACACATCTGCTATTTCCATAATAGTTATAACAATACCCAATAATATCTTGTATTTTGGACTATTTTACTTATCTATAAAATAAATAAATAATATGCTAATTTTTACCCTTGCAATACACCATGTGTTTATACATTAAAGAATTATCAAAGGTTCAGGTTCCCCTTTAAATTATGTATTACCTCTCCACACGTTCTATGTTATGCAAGATCTAACCACCCTAAAGGAATATTCCAAAGTCCATAATTTTACAATTTTCCTGCTATGCAATTAACATGCTTAGTAAGGCCGAGAAAGAAAGACAAGCCACCACATATTCCTTTCTATCTGGTGCTCTTTACAATTACACGATTTCCTTTACTAATTGCACGTAAAGTTTATCTCTTTTTTTGAAAACCAAACTGATATTCTGATACTATATTACATTTTCTGCAAAAATTATCTAACTGTTCTAAAAATAATTATTCCATGATGTTAGAGAAACCAAAAATCGGGATATTTGACGATATTTTCCATTGAAAGTTTGGCACCCTTTCATTGATAGATAGATCTAATTATCACTTGATTTAAATTAATTGGGAAAGTTCCCGAATTAAGTTTCGATTTGATATATGTGCCGTATATTATCATCCCATTAGAGTATTCATCTAATCCTCTGAATTTCTTACATTTTATTGTGTTAATAGGTTTAATAACCTCTTCTTTTGTGACTTACTCGAGTACCATAGAATCATATATATATATAAAATTACAATGTATTACATGCACTGAAAGTTTAAATGACATAAAATCATCAGTAATTTCCTTTATTTGTTGTCTACAGATGAAAAATTTTAGCATAGGCTGAAGGAGGAGGAGGAGGAGGAGGAGGAGAGGATGTAAAACTGAGAGAAGAATATGAGATGACTAGTGCCATTTCAGGCCATTAAAATGATGACACATTCACATTCCAAGTTTATCATTTTCAATATTTTTAATTTATCTTTAGATTGCTGTTACAGACAAATTTTGACACAGCTTTGGCAATACTCTGATAAAAAAGAGGGTGGTAGCAGGATTTGCAGTTTGCTAAGCAATCAGTTCTCCAAGAAGAGATATTCTTTACTCTCTGCCCCTTTTCAATATCCTGTATGATGAGACTAGTATCATCCTCCTCAGAGAAAACTTTAGGCTTATTTTACCACAATAAGGCAATATGTAAGTTAGCACATTCTGCTTTGCAACTGTATTGGAATCCAACTGCAGCTAATTCTCTGCAGACAGCTGTATGTGCACTGAATGGGCCAAACTCACACGTTGAGATTGGCGGAAGCTCAAAAACTGGTTCCATATAACTAGCATCTGTCCTTAAACACTGCAACTTTACTGCACACTGCCCATACCCTTAGTGGTCTTTCTTGGCAGTGCAGCCAACCAAAAACTTGCCTACTGTCCTCCACTTGGGCTTGAAATCTGGGATAGCAAAGGATACTTCATTTCTGTGCGCACCAATCATTGTATTAATCCACCTAACTGTTTCTTCAGAAATTATAAAAGGAACATGTTTATACAGCCATTTTTATTGAGAGCACAAGTGATTTTCAATTCTGTACAGTGGATAATGTTACTATTTGTGACAATAAGTTTAACATGTGTCCTTACTGACCCAATGGTATTAAAAAGAGAACGGAAGGATGCAAAATGTATATAAATTGTTAGCCAAAGTCATTAGGAGAAGATGTGAACTTGTCAGAAGCTAATAATCACTCACCCAACCCCACAAAAAACTATTTAACTTATACCATATTTCAGCAGCAGAAACAAAAAATAACATTTGAGTGCTGAGAATGATAACATCAATGCCAATGCCAACAGTAAGAAAGGCATTATATTACAGTGCAGTTGAAATAGTGCAAAAAGACTTGACTCTGTGTAATACCGTTCAACTATATATAACAAACATAGGGAACACCTAATCTAAATTAAGCAGATACAACTATTACAGAGTTCTGCATAAAACTTCAACCTATTCTAGCGCTTATGTGTTAAGATTGTGGGGTTCACATGTATGCAACTATTGCTTGAAATGTAGCCCCTAGTTAGGTTAAAGCTAACAAGTTGAATTTGCAGGTCTGGCTTGAATATGTTGGCACAAAGAAATTACCTTGTTCCCCTCTAGTTATATTTAACAGTTGGTAACTGAAAAATAGTGAATGAATGTAAGAAGGTGATGTTTAGAGCTGCCATGGTGGTGAATAATGGCATATTTAAGCATTAGCAAGATATGAGAAGATATAGAAAATTAATTGAGGAGTATAAGATTAATGTAGTAACAGTTAACAGGGGTAGAGTATTGTGTAATTAATGGAAATTGAAAATAAAAAACGGAGAGATTAAGGGAGTAGTAATGAAGTCACTGTCATCACTGTACTCCAACTTTTCTAAAATACTGTTAATACATGCAGAGCGGTGATTTTAATTCTCAGGCCGTGTGCTTACACAGCAGCACAAAAATATTCCATTTAAAAAAATTGCATTTATAGAAATTGGGAGCTCAGATAGTTGCCCAATAGCATTATAGTCCAAAAGGGTTTTTAGGTTAACTTTAGATAAAATAAGGAATTTACACCATTTCTCTTTAGGCATGTGCAAGAAAATGCAATCAGTCAGTGAGCACTAGTTAAGAGTGGGATTGTCATTAAAATAATTTCATTGCTATGATATATATCACAAGAGAGATACAAACTTCCATACATATGCCACTCGTCCAAAATTCACCAGCTTATATACTTACACCAAAGTGTGCACATTAATACAGCAGGTTTAATTACAGGAGAATGAGTGCAGATATTATTATTATTATTATTATTATTATTATTATTATTATTATTATTATTATTTATTATTTTAGTTCAGAGTTCATAGTTGCAAGTACCCAATCATAAACTTTGATGTTACATTATGAATAGAGCAAATTTTCAAATCATGTTCATAAGCTGGTATTTTGTTTTTTTCCCATCAGCGCAGCTCTGCAAACTATCTTTAGTGGTTAGTTTATTTTTCAGAGATGCTAAACCCTACATAATTTTACCATATAATACTCTTCCCTTGAATGTCTCGTTTTTCGCCACCAGAGCAAATCTGTTCTTCAGCTTAAGATTTTCCTCAGTTACTGTGCATCAGCTTGAGCAATTCCACATTTATCTTTCACAGTTGCCAATCTAACAGTTATATAATTTTACAATTTACCAACATGTTTGGTGTATTTTTTTCTGAACATGTGGAGTGCACAGGCCACATAGGGGTAGAGGCCATAGTAAACCACTGGGTCCTCCAGTTTCTAGGATTTACCAGATATTAGGTTTACATTCATGTGGTATGTATGAGCTGATTACTAATTGCATTTTTGCGAGTTACATTGTTAACATGGGTGCTTTGTATTGTTTTCTAATCAAAATGGCCATGTACAATTTTGGTAAGTTAATAATACAACGTCTAAAAGCAGATAGTTTATTGTATATCATTTACCCATTATTCCACCTAAATTTTATTTGCTACTTTAGAAATGCATTATTTTTATCTAGTAATAATGTCTGCACATAATATTTTATTTCAGGTAACTTTTACATGGCTTGAAATGTCCCTTTTTCCGTTATATCTTATATTTTGATTTCTAGTGTATTTCTTACTATTGGTATAATCATGAAGTAAACCCACTATGAAGCAATTTTGTCTTTCTGCCAATTTCAGCAATAAAAGTAGATGCATTTTTTTTTTTTGTTTTAAAGGAAGGGTGGTGTATTAGCTTCACTCAAGTTTCACTCAAAAGAGAAATAATACCATATGATCACACAGGCTATCTACTTTTAGTGCTTATGTGTTAGTGATTTACTCGATCTTCCACTATAATATTATGAAAATAACGTTTCTCTGCTTGCAATCTGCATGCTCCCTAATCTGGGAAACAAAAATAAATAAATACAGCAATCTATTCTCAGGCTTTACCAGTATTGGAATTATACATTATTAGCATTCTCAGAAAAATTAAAGAAAGGTTAATTATGCAAAAACTCCTGGTATATTTCAATGTTATTATGCTGGTAACAGAACAATTTCACTGATGATTCCTTTAAATCTGCTCTTAGAAAATACCTATGTAAAAAGGCCTATTATTCTGTAAAGGAATATACAAGTGACAATATGTTATAGAGTTAAAAACACTGCAATAATTTTATAACAAAGCATATGTAAACATGTAAATAATAAAATTTGTGTGATTAAGTGACATCTGTTTCTGTTTTTCTGTTTTTGTTGTTTGGTTGAGTTGTTCTAGGTGTTCTTTTTCATTTTTATTTTAACCATTTATGTAGATGTACAAAATATCTTTTTGTAAAAGTAGGTTGTGTCCTATTGTGGTAATTGTATATGACAAGTTCTAGTTCGTAGGTCTTTGTGACTGCTTCGCGAACCTGAATGCTCCAGGAATTAAACTATCACTTGAACCTAGCAGAGAAGTCAGTGTGTGCTATATATCCCTTCCCTGAGATTACCGTACATTAAATCTTATAATCTACCAAGAAATGAAGATAATGATATTCTGTCTACTACACAAATAAGTTACATGCCAATTGCAGCAATGGCAGATTTTCTTCTTCTTCTTTACTCTTTGGTGAGCAAAGTTCAGGAAAACCTATCACGTCTTACAACTTATTAAGCACTAAAAACGTAAGTTTGGTTTTCCCCACGTCCTAGTTAATGATTGTGTCATTTTTCACAGATTTACATTTTGGCCAGCATTTTGCAGATTCAAATAGCTTATGGAGGTCTTTGCTAGCAAATAATCTGTGTTTTTTAACGGTATGCAAAAGTGGTGTTGCTTAAATGTCAGGCTATCAACTTGCAGAGGCGTATTGCCTTGCTATCAAACAAAGCAAGTTGATTGCAAATTTTAAAATGCAAACTTATGGTGAGCTACTTGATGTGTGCATAAAAATTTATTCCCTTTATTCAACATTTTCACCTGCAAATATTCACTACCTCAAGTTACTGTTTACCTATAAAATGGCTGCCTATCCTAAACGTCAAATGAAATATTTTAGATAGGAAAACCCAAAGCTGTTATAAATTGTCACCCTTTCTTTCGGTAAATAAGACCGTATATTTGAGTAATATAGCAAACCAGCATCCTAATCTTACCTTAACTTCTCAACGTCATACAAATACTTATAAATGACAGCTTGCTCAGCTGACGACACAATAAGCACACAATGTTGCAGAATCTCCACTACCTGTTTTTCATAACAAACTCTCGAGACCCATGGCCAATCAATAGCGCCTTGAGTTTTGAGCTGTCAGATATAAAATTATACAACTTAAAATATTGAAAGAGAGTTTATTGAACTTTATATATATTTAAATGCATTCAATTTGTAATGTTTGAAAACTTTATTCATACTTTCAGTTTGAAATTAATAAAAATCAATTATGACGTCATAACATCTCATTAGCGCCATAGTGAGGCAATAATTCAGCGTTGCCAATTTAGCTCATTTCGGGCTAGATCTAGCCTTTTTTACTTCGTCTTTGGCCCCCATTTTTTTTAAATAAGCCCCTTCGGGCATTTTAGCTCTTTGAGATAAAAATCTGGGGTTTTTAAAACATCTAGAGTAAAATCCAGGATTTTATGTAATTCATCATTCTTCTTAACGTTCTTAATGTACCGCAATGAATGGAGCCATAAAGTGTATCAACTAAATTTATTTATAGTAAATACCACCTTTGTATATGGTGCAAGGCACTGTTGCCAACTTAGCCATTTTATAGCTAAATGTAGAAATTTCATAGCCGCCTCTACCAATACAAAATCGTCAAATCCTTATGACCAGAATTTAGCTTATTTAACAAACCCCTGAGCCAAAATGTGGCTTTTACTTACCTAACATAATTTTAATTGTTCTGGCATTAACCAGGCAATATGATGCCAAAATCGATCACAGCTGTTTTGCTATGTAAGAAGAACAAATAGCGTGAATCCCCTTAACCCCCGCTTGCTGTGCAGCGATCATATTGTATTCTATCAAGTCATTCCATTTTATCAAAAGGTATAAACATAAGATTAAATAGTAGCACCTAATAATATGTCATCGTAACATGAACTCGTTGACTTGTGATTGACTATTCGCCCCGATTATTCCCCATGTAATTTAAAAGTGAACTTTGTTGCAGTAACTTGACGGTTGCAATGCATGCTACATTTTCGTTTACATTGTGTAAAAGGTAATGCTAGATAAATGTATTAGACTGGAAGCTTGATAAGGGAGAAATAAATAACATCTGTGGTCTGCATCAGCATTTGCCCGAGAGATCCCTTAAGCTTACTTTTTTCTGAGTAGCACCTGGCATACACGATAATTTAAGTAGGCTGTTATTTGTCAACATTGTTTATCCATTCTCACAATTCCTGGTTCTTGTGGATATAGAACGGGTATTCAGTGCAATGAATGTAGTGAAGAATAAATAAAAAAAAAACAGAATGCAACTTATTATTATTATTATTATTATTATTATTATTATTATTATTATTATTATTATTATTATTATTATTATTATTATTATTATTATTATTATTATTATTATTATTATTATTATTATTATTATTATTATTATTATTATTATAATGTTTAACGCCCGTTTTTACTATTGAGGCATCACAGGCGGTGGGCACTGATGATACCGAAATGAAATGATAAAATTGGAAATTTTTTTTAGGAAGCGTTCGTTCCAGGCGAACGTTTGGAATTGAACTATAAATAAATTTAGTTGTTACACTTTATAGCTCCATTTAGTGCGGTACATTAAGAACGTTAAGAAGAATCGGTGAATTACATAAAACCCTAGATATTATTATTATTATTATTATTATTATTATTATTATTATTATTATTATTATTATTATTATTATTATTATTATTATAGTGTTTAACGCCCGTTTTTACTATTGAGGCATCACAGTCGGTGGGCACTGATGATACCGAAATGAAATGATAAAATTGGAATTTTATTTTTAGGAAGCGTTCGTTCCAGGCCAACGTTTAAGGTACCAACCCGGCATATGCCATTTATGAGACCTGAGGAATACCTGGAGAAAAAAGAAGAAAAAAACTCAGGGAGGAGTCCTGGCGGGAATCGAACTATAAATAAATTTAGTTGTTACACTTTATGGCTCCATTTAGTGCGGTACATTAAGAACGTTAAGAAGAATCGGTGAATTACATAAAACCCTAGATTTTACTCTAGATGCTTGCCAATTTAGCCCTTTTCGGGCTAGATCTAGCCTTTTTTTACTTCGTCATTGGCCCCCATTTTTTAAATAAGCCCCTTCTGGCATTTTAGCTCTTTGAGATAAAATCTGGGGTTTTTAAAACATCTCTTTTCCTGTCTGCAGTACCCTCAACATGTATGGGTTAAAAAGAGGTAACATCAATTGTTACACATATAAGTTACCAGAAAAGGCTATTGCAAAGGAGGGTTGTGTATCAAAGTGACGATAAAGACTGAAACTGGACTCTAAAGATAGATTGAATCAGTTGACGACGAAGTGGAAAACGACTGCATGACAATATAAACATTTTAGCAATTATACGCCTAGAGAAATATTGATTCAATGTAAATATTATAATAATAATAATAATAATAATAATAATAATAATAATAATAATAATAATAATAATAATAATAATATCGCCACGCGTGGGCTCGTGAGCGGGAGTCCTGGAGTTCGGATCCCGCCATGATCCTCTTCCCAGACTAAGGATTTTTTCAGGTTTTCCTCAGTCATAAATGGCAAATGCCATGGAAATGCCGTAAATTGGCCTGGGTTTCCTCCCTTAAAAAAAATCCTTTCCTAATATGTCATTTTATCTCTTATATCACCAGTGTCCACTGCCTGTGGTGCCTCAGCAGTAACAAGGGACATTAAACGCCATTCTAAAAAAAAGCATCACTTGTGGGGTATGGTATTGTGGCAATGGCATGTTGATGATAAAAATTTAGTACCATTGAGGTGAAATTTAACTCATTTTTGGTACCAGTCTAACCCATTCTTTAGTTCAGCAGTGGCAACACTGCAATAAATGTGTTGGCATGAAACTAAAAGCAAAAATAACATATATTATAAAATTATCTGGTAATTAGTCAAAGTACGGTTCTCTTCTTTTCTCCCCTTTAGTTTAAAGAATAGCATCAAAATACAATCTTATACCCAGCTTTAAATTAGTTGTTAAATAGTTATTTGTTTCATAAAATTGAATATGATAGAATATTTTGTATCATAATGTGGAATGCTTAAATTTTGAAGCAAAAATGTCTAGCTATTGTAAACATTCAAATAACTAATCATATTAGTAGTTATTGCACAGCTGTTGCACTTGTTCTAATACTTTTTTGCCCATTAGTAGACCATTGCTCTATGAACTTCTGGCCACTATTCTCTTCTAGCATTTATTTCAAACTTCTGATACCGAGATGCTCATAGGGTGCCACTACATTGAATGTATTTGTTGAATTTCAGCTTCAGATTCAATTATCCCTTATGTTTCTTTGTATCTGAAATCCAATCTGCACTCTGTTTTTTAAAATTTTTGCAGATATTTTTGATCATTTAAATGGAAAGAAATGAGTTTCTCAACTGAATAGACATTACATTTGACTTGACAATTTATTTAATTCTTGATCAGTTTTTATAGGTCTGACAATAAAGGAGCAAGTAGATTTGAGGTTTGACATTTTCTCAAGAATGGCTGACATTCAAATGACAGTGTTTTAAAGAAAGAAAGCGTAAGAATTTAAAATGATTTGAGTCAAATTTGTAACACTTACATCACTAATATTTTAAAAAAGGAAAACTAAGTTTCATTTTAAATTCTTAGTATTAAACGTCACTGTTACAAAAAGTCATATTTAACTAAGGAAAGTATACTTCATTGATTTGTCCTTAGTCTGGCAACTAACATTTTTGAATTGCTTGGAATTCACTACCTTCCTAGTTCAACAAATTTCCTTATATCATCATAAAGAAGTAAAGGTCTTTCCAAACATGGAATATTTTCAGACTATCTGGTAGTACAATACTTGTAAAGAAAATCTTTTCATCCAGTCACTGAAGTAAAATATGCACAATAAGCAGGTGAATCATTAAAGATGTAATAGATATCACATAAAGGTGTATAAAGATCCCAATTTACTGATTCAAGTCCTGTTTTATTGCACCATTAACAAATAGTTCGCAAACACCAACTTTCACAATAATCTTACTATCTGGCCCATTCTCTTCATCTTTTCATATATAGTTTCTTCAAAAAACTCAAGATTAGCAATCAGGTCCACCCACGGAAACATTTTTTTTTTAGGGGTGGTAGTGAATGTATACAAGTAGTACGACTATCTACAAGTTTTTCAGCTATAGCATGTTCCAAGAAAACACCTTTGAACTAATGTGAGCAAAACGTTTTGTACAGCTGTAAAAAAAACCTTATGTGCAAATTCATTTGTTCCCTCTGGGCAACTTTGCTGAAAGACTTGTTACAACATAATCATCACAAATGCTTTAAGAAATAAGATCAGAATATGGTGCAAGTCCATGATTAATAATATAAGAACATTTTGTTTTTCCCCCATTTTAAATTTTGAGGCAGTAGCACTATCTGGAAAAAATAATCGAAAAGTTTCCCTAAATCTGCAAATGAAAGCAGATTGGTATTATTTACTAACTTCAATGCACAGACCTCTGCTCTTAAAATGGTATCTTTTAAGCAAAAAGATTCAATTGATGAATATTCAAGAACTGCTCCTGTCCCTGTCCTGTCTATTCAGTGTTTCTCAATGCTGAAGAAACACTCGATAGATGCCCTAAAACTTCTTAATTTGCAATATAAATCTGTACAATTTACCATAGAAGAAGAAAGAAATGGGTGGCAACCATTTCTAGATTTAAAAATTATAAGAAATGGAGATTGTTTGAATTTTGGAATTTACAGAAAACTACATAAAAATGAGAGTTATAACCCCAGTCCATATAAATATGCAGTGTTTCACAGTTTAGCACACAGATTGATGAATATTCTACTCACAAAAGTAGAGTACAAAATAGAATACAAACATAACTTATATGTATAATTTTTGAAACTGTTTACAATGAAGTCATCATATTGAAGATGATACACTATGGGTAACTTATTTACATACTTCACTTACTATATTTTCTTAAGTTGGAACAACGTTTTCGGGAACCAGAGTTCCCATCCTCAGCTGTTGACCCAGTGGTTTCTGATGCTCGTGTTGGTCCCTTGCAAGTTATTGTGTGAACTGTGGTGACCTCTGGTAGATCTGAAATGAATCTAGAAAAATGATCCCACAGCGGAAGGTCAAAATTCATAGCAATTTTATGATATTTTAAGATGAAAATATTTTCCCAGGCGGCTAATTCAAATGGGTTATTTCTTTTAGAAGTTTTATCTCTGGGTTTATTTCATGATTTTGGCTCCAATAATGATGTGCCACTGCTGATTTTTCCGTCTGTTTATATTGATGTTTCTAAAATGTTCTTTCTTCCGGATTGTTAGATTTCTCTTGGTTTTTCCTATGTATTTCAAATTACAGTCTAAACATTCTATGGCGTATATTCCTGATTTCTTTTCTATGGGTATTTTGTCTTTTAATTTTGAGCTTAAGAGGTTCTTGATATTGTATATGTTGATTGGGGCTAGCTTTATGTTGAATTTTTTGGAAACCTTTTTGAATTTGTAGTGCAGTTGTGGGTTATATGTGAATTTGCAATTTCTTGTAGTGTCTTTGATTACTTCTAGAGTTGATGTCTCTCTTATGGTTTTCTTGAGTTTGTTAATCCTTTTTATTATGATTGAGGTTTGTTTGTTTGTTTTTTTTTTGATTGATTTATTTAAGGACGCTCTTTAACATCTCAGGTCATCAGCATCCCATTCAACTCAGGGTGTGAAACGGCCGACAAATTTTGCTCAGAGGCCTCTTTGTCAGGCTTGAGGTTCTTTTTCGTGCCAAAAATGTACAACACGGGACCCACAGCTTTACTTCCCTTCCAAAGGAAGCCATACTTAGGATTTTTACGCCCGTAAAAATCCATCGGTCCTGGCCTGGTTCGAACCCACGATCTTGGGTGTAGGAGGCAAGTATGGTAACCACTACACCACCAGGACCGACTATGATTGAGGTGTTAAAGCCATTGTTTATGGTTGTGTTCATGATGTATTCAAATTTATTCTTGTATTCTGTGGCATTGAGTGGGATGTTGACCAGTCTAAACATCAAACTATTGAATACTGCAAATTGGTGTGGTACTGGGTTGAATTCGTTCTTTTTTATGTAATTATCTGTATGTGTCAGTTTACAATATATTCCAAACTATATATTACTCTCTTTTCTTATTAGTTTTAAATCTAAGAATGGAAGCCATTCATCTTTCACAATTTCTATAGTGAATTTAACAGATGTCTTGTAAGTTGAGTAGTTTGAGGGAATCACGTAAGTGTTTCTTCGGTACTATAGCAAATATGTCGTCTACGTATCTATGCCAGGTTTTGAATATCTAAGGAAAGGCTTTGGTGATATGTGTTTCAAATGATACCAGTATAATTCTGCTAATGTTGGTGATAAATGGTTTCCCATAGCTAGACCTGTGATCTGTTGGTATATTTTACTATTGAAACTGAAGGCGTTCTGTTGGATACATAGGTTTGTCAATTTAATAAGGTCTTCTGTTTCTTCATTTTATAAACCAATATTGGTGAGCCATTTTTTTAAGAGTGTTAATAGCTTTTCTTTGGGGATGCTTGGGAATAAAGATTTTACATCAAACGAAACTAACTCATCATCTGTAGAAATGGAGGTATGTTTGATTTTCTCTACCAGTTCATAAGAGTTTTTAATGTTTGGCTATTGAATATGGGGAGTGAAGAAACTTTCTGATTGAGCCACTTAGCTAATTCATAAGTGGAGGAATTTATTTGGTTGACTATTGGTCTCATACTATTGTCCATCTTATGGATTTTTGGGAGCGCATAGAGTCTGGGGAGAATGGGGTTGTTTGTCGTTATTTTTCGTTATTTATTTGGTATTGTTTTTATTTCTTTCAAAATTTTAAGTTATTTATTTGTGAACTGAGAGGATTCTTATCTAATGTGATGTAATCTGGTCCTTTTAATAAGTGTTCTACTCTATGTATGTAATCTTCTTCTTCTCGGATTGTGACTGCATTACTTTTGTCTGCTTTTGTATAGACCACAGGTTTTGATTTAAGATTTTTAATGATGCTTAGGTAGTTGTTGGTTTTGTTCTGTTTGTTCGTCGTCACTGGGTCAACGGCTGAGGATGGGAATGCTGGTTCCCGAAACATTGTTCCAACTTAGGATTATATAGTAAGTGAAGCGTGTAAATAAGTTACCCATAGTGTTATTTTAAATAGAATACAAACAAATAATAAAGACAGCTATAATTAATGGTTTCAACAGACACAGTGATAAAAATTGTCAATAAATCTAAAAGACAAAAAGGGATAAGGAAAGTTTCCACACTGAAAAACACAAAAGAGGAATACAAATTCAAAAGTTTTAACTACCATCCAGTTTACCACAAGTTCATGAAAATATTCAAAGAACATGGGATAAAGTTAGCCCCAAAGAACAGATACAACACCAAGAATTTATTGGGTTGCACAGTAAAATGATGATGATGATGATTATTGTTTAAGGGCGCAAAACTGCTGTGGTCATTAGCGCCCAAACACATCGAGTACTATGTCAGAAATAAAAATAAATAAACAAAGAACGCAAATCCTGCGCATAACGAACGGACAGTAGTACTTGTGTAATAAAACTGATACCCAAAAACAAAAAACAAGGGTATAAGGCGCCACAAACATTAAGGTGTTACTAAAACACAGCCGCAAGAGCGGAAAACCACAACAGTCGTGTAATGGACTAAAAAAGAACCAATAAAATCCCAAAGCAAACACAGGTCAACAAACAAAGACCGGTATCTAAACTAATCAGCAAGAGCTGAAAATAAACCAGTCTTATAAAAGATTACAATGGTAACAATAAAACCCCAAAACAAATAACAGGGGTAATGTGCAAAACAACAATTTAAGACTAGTTAACAAAATTCAGCAAAAGCTGAAAAAACAAGTCTTAAAAGAGTCTAAAAATGCCGTCAATGGTAAAAGTTAAAACCTCACACCGTGCTCCAAAAACCACAAACACGGATAAAACAGAGCACACGCTCAACAGCAACCACATCATCTGCTAGTAAGTCCTCAATAGAGGACGGCAAACCTAAGCTATTTCTAAAAGCTGTCAGATGAGGACAATCAAATAAAACGTGACGCACTGTAAAGGGGTGGTCACAGTGAGGGCAAACTGGAGCGGGTTGATCATTAAAAAGGTGAGAGTGGCTAAAACGGCAATGCCCAATTCTAAGACGAGCTAAAATTACTTCTTCGCGACGAACAGCGCGAGAAGAAGTCGACCAGTTAAAAGGGGTGAATTTACATTCACGGAGCTTATTATTTGGGAGTAGTTCCCACTCCTCGCGCCAGCGCGAAAAAATGGCTCTACGTAACGAATGTATAAAATCCCCGAAATAAAAACGCAGCTCGCGCTCAGCAGGGTCTAAAAGGGCGGATTTTGCTGCAACATCTGCGGCCTCATTACCTGGGAGTCCGACGTGTCCAGGCACCCACATTAGTTTTACCCTGACGCCAGCGTCGAAAAGGGTTAAAACCACGTTCTGGACCATCTGTACAAGAGGGTGGTGATTGTACAGCTGTTTAAAACTTAAAATAGCACTCAAAGAGTCGGAACATATAACACTGTTCCCCAGCCCGTGATCAGAAATAAATAAAACCGCCCGATAGATAGCATAAAGCTCCGCCATAAAAATAGATGTTGCAACGTTAAGACCATACGTAAAACTAGCCCCATTAAAAACAAAAGCACATCCTACACCTGTGTCAGATTTTGAGCCGTCGGTATAGATAAAATTCCAGCCATTAAAAGCGGATTTGATCTCGCTAAAAGAACAACGAATAATATGTGCTGCGGTCGAAGATTTCGGACAGGACGTGAGCCCGAGATGAACGGGGGCCTCTGCTAAAATCCAGGGGGGAGAAGAAGTTTCCCCGGCTAAGAAAAAAGCAGGTAACTCCATGTCCAACGTCCGTAAAATCTCCCTAAAACGAAAGCCAGCGGGCTTAGGAGTAAAAGACCGAGCAGCGTAAAAACGATCAAAAGACATGTTAAAAAATGGCCCATTCGTGGGATGACGAGGTTGTGCAGCTAAGCGACAACCGTACGCAGTCAGTAAAACATCCCTACGATAAAACAACGGTGGTTCTCCAGACTCCGCACACAAACTCAACACAGGACTGGTGGGGAATGCCCCAATGGCAACACGGATACCCCGGTGATGAATCGGGTTCAGGCGGCGTAGAACAGAAGGCCGCGCAGAGCCATAAACGACACTGCCATAATCCAATTTGGACCGGATTAGAGAGCGATAAAAACGTAAGAGAACAGTCCGGTCAGCTCCCCAAGATGTGCCACTTAAAACACGTAAAATACAAAGAGAACGTTCACACTTGCCTCTGAGTTGCGCTATATGCGATGACCAGCATAATTTCCTATCAAACACCAAGCCAAGGAACCGAACTTCGTCTGCGAAGGAGAGTGCGTCTGGGCCAAGATGGAGCGAAGGTGGAAGATACTCCTTGTGGCGCCAGAAGTTCATGCAGACGGTCTTCTCTGCGGAGAAACGGAACCCGTGAGAGACACTCCAAGCGTGAAGGCGGTCGACACAGCATTGGAGGCGGCGTTCCAGGAGACAGGTCCTCCGAGAGGAAATATATATGGCAAAATCGTCCACAAATAACGACGATTGTATTCCTGGCGGTAAACACTGGGTGATAGAGTTAATCGCAATGGCAAAAAGTGTGCAACTTAGTACCGAGCCCTGAGGTACACCGTTCTCTTGAATAAAATTCGACGATAAAACTGATCCCACGCGAACATTAAAAACCCGGTCTTTCATAAATTCCTCAATAAAAACAGACATACGCCCACGTATGTTCCAATCGTGAAGCGTTTGGAGGATACCGCCTCTCCAGCAAGTATCGTACGCTTTCTCCAGATCGAAAAATACAGCAACCGTTTGGCACTTGCGCACAAAACCGTCCATTACATGGGTAGTTAAAGACACCAGGTGGTCGATTGAAGAACGATGACGCCGGAAACCACACTGGGCGTTCGTTAATAATTGGCTCGACTCCAACCACCACATGAGCCGTCCGTTAATCATGCGTTCCATCACCTTGCAAACGCAGCTGGTGAGGGAAATCGGACGGTAACTGGAAGGAAGATGTGGGTCCTTTCCAGGCTTAGGAATGGGAATGACGGTAGCCAATCGCCAAGCGCAAGGAAATGTGCCGTTACACCAAATAAAATTAAAAGTTCGTAATAAAAATGCTTTGCCTTCTGCTGGTAAATGCTGCAACATGGCAACATGAATGTCATCAGGTCCCGGTGCGCAATGTCGAGAGGTAGAAAGGGCATGCTCCAGTTCCCTGGCGGTAAAAGGAACGTTGTAGCTCTCCTGATGGTCGGAGGCAAACGAGAAACCTTTCCTTTCAACCTGCTCCCTTAATGCGCGAAATGAAGCCGGGTAATTGGCGGAACTAGAAACATCAGCGAAGGTTCGCCCTAAAACATTGGCGACGTCAATCGGAGTGGTGAGCACTCGATTTAAAATTCTAAGACCGGGTATAGGTGTAAACCTTGGTTTGCCAGCAACGCGGCGTAGCCGTTCCCAAACTACGGATGAAGGCGTTGTGCGGTTAAAAGAAGATGTAAAAGAAATCCAAGAAGCCTTTTTGCTATCCTTGATGACTCGGCGGCATTTGGCGCGAAGTTGTTTGTAGCAGATCATATTTGCTGAAGTAGGGTGGCGACGAAAAACTCGGAGAGCACCTCGGCGTGCACGCAATGCATCCCGGCATTCATCGTTCCACCAAGGAACCGGTAAGCGTCTGGGGTGACAAGACGACCGGGGAATAGCCCTATCTGCGGCTGTTATGATGACAGTACGGAGGTGCTCGATCGCGACGTCGATAGATGGAAAGTCACACCCTGAAAATTCGGCCAAAGATCGATAGAGAGTCCAATTCGCCTTATCAATGAGCCATTTTGGCGTGCGCTGTGAATGTGCGTTCGGAGAGAGTACATGGATCTGACACGGAAAGTGGTCACTGGAATATGTGTCGGAGAGGACGTTCCAGGTGAAATGTACAGCAAGAGAGGCAGAACAAATGGATAAGTCCAAGTGCGTAAAGCTATGAGTGCTGTCAGAGAGAAAAGTAGGTTGACCAGTGTTGAGAAGTATAAGATTGTGAATCAGCAAAAAGTCAGCTAAGAGGTTACCTCTTGCACACTCCGTGGTGGAACCCCAAAGGGGGTGGTGTGCATTGAAATCCCCCAAAAGAAGGACAGGGGGTGGTAGCTGAGACAAAAGATCGTCCAGGTCAACTGTGGTGATGGTTCCGGACGGAGGTAAATAAACATTGCAGACAGAAAAACTAAGGCCAGAAAAGTGAACTGTAGCTGCGGCAGCTTGTAAAGGAGTCTGGAGCTGTAGTGAGGAGCTGTACACGTTATTGCGAATTAAAAGTAAAACTCCGCCGTGAGCGGGAGTGCCATCTTCGGGAGGGAGATCAAATCTCACCGAAGAGTAACCGCGTAAATTAAAAGAATCGCTTGGGCGAAGCTTAGTCTCTTGGAGACATACCAGCAATGGGTCAGTAGAACGTAAAATTAACTCGAGGTCAGGTCTGCGACTACGGAGACCACGCACATTCCACGAAAGGATAGCCATTGTTAAAATTAGATAAAAGAAGCTAAAAATTTACCACCTTACTTTTTGGACGGTGCAGGGCGAAACAAACGTCCTTTTTTCAGTCGCGTGGGACTCGGTGGTTTTGAAGGAGCAGGCACATCCTGCTCCATCACTTCCTCAGAGGGAGGGCTCTCCCGCTGAGAAGCATCCACCGATTCCAACGCCTGGAATCGGTTGGATGTAGATATAGGCGGCGACGGCGACCGCCTAGCGGGTTTGCTCCCATCATGGGAGCGTGACCTCCGAGGAGGAGAAGGGCTCTTTTTCTGCTCTACCTGAGTTGACGACTTTAAAAAATCCGTTCTCGTAAAACTCGTCCTGAACTTGATTTCAGGGGCATTAAAAACAACCGCTTTGGGCTTCACGGTAGAGCGCTTTGGAGAACTAGGAGTAGTTTGGACCCGTGTAAAAACAAGATCGCAGGTCTGCGTACTGCTATCGCACTTCTTGGGCGCAAAAGAAGCTGCTGCGCTGTAGGTGCCGGTCTTAGGCACGACAGGTTGGCGAGACTGGAATCGCTTCCGGGCTTCAGTAAAGGAGAGTTTTTCCTTCACCCGGATCTCCTGGATACAGCGCTCCTCTCGAAAACGAGGGCAATCGCGGGACGAGGCTGGATGTTCACCGCGGCAGTTGACGCAGACAGGAGCGGATGGGCATGCTCCCTCGTGACTTGCTTGACCGCAGGCTGCACAGATGGATACGGCAGTTTTACATGATATGCGAGTGTGTCCAAAACGCTGACACTGGAAACATCGCAACGGGCTAGGGATATACGGGCGCACTTCTATCACCTCGTAGCCCGCCTTGATCCTCTGCGGCAAATCGACCCTGTCGAATGTGAGGAAAAGAGTCCGGGTCGGCTGTAATTCCCCCTCTTTCCTTGCCTGCACACGATATACTGAGGTGACCCCTTGGTCTTCCAGACAGCTCTGGATTTCCGGGTCGGACATTCCGTCTAGAACATTTGTGGTGACAACTCCTCGCGACGAATTCATGGTCTTATGTTTCTCGACACGGACGGGATATCCGTGGAGTAGCGTCGCCTTGAGCAACGAGTTGCTTTGAGACAGGCCTTGTGTCTCCACCAAAAGTGATCCGTTGCGTAGACGGGTACAGGACTTAACGGGCCCAGCTATGGCATCAATGCCCTTCTGAATCTTAAATGGATTTACGGTCGTAAACGACTGACTCTCTTCAGTACGACTAATAACTAAGTAACGAGGGAAAGACTTCTCGATTACTTCTTTTACGTCAACTCTTTTGCGTTTAAAATGTAAAGGAGTATTTTCCAGTACCATAGCGATTTATTCCTCCACCATTGCAACCGTCTCCGATGGCGGGCTGCTTCCTGGGCGCCACCCCGGCTTAGGTTACTGGCTCTGGCCTGAACCAAGTAACCTCAGGGTCACACCTTCCTGTGGGCTGACGAAGGGACCCAATCGCCTGCAGGAAAACTACAGCTCATGCAATGGCCCTTCCCCGGGCCTGGCCTTTACCAGGGGATACGCTCCCGTCCTACATGATAACCCTGTGCTGGGAGTTACGCCGTTACCCAGTCACATTTTACCGCGTCAAACACGGGGGCACCCATCAGACAAAGAACAGGGAAGTAGGACTAATAAAACAATAAAAGAGACGAAATAAAAAGGAGTCAAACGCGCTGAGCGCGGACCTGAGGGAGCAGCTCGGGTGCCTCTGCACAGTAAAAGACTCCATACCAACAGAACATAGGAATTTACGAAATGAATATGATTGTGAACAGAGTTACATAGGCAAAACAAAGAGAAATTTGGAAATTCGGAGGAAAGAACATTTTAGGTTTAGGCACCTGGATAAATCAGCAGTAGCAGCTCACTTTTGCACCAAAAATCATGAAATAAAACTGGGAATTAAACTGTTGAAACATCTTCACAACCTATTGGAGTTATCCACTTGGGAAAAAATTTTCATATTAAAAAATAGAGAAAGCCTAATGAACTTCGAGTTTCCTCCTATGGATGAACTCAGCAATTTCCTACTTCATCCAAAAAGGCCACCACAGGAACATCCAGGTATAGCCATCGTTTCCAGTAACAGCAATTCAGTGAGCAACTGAAGAGGGGAGAGATTCTCCCAAAATGCATCTTATTTTTATGTAAGTGGAGTTTAGTGTAAAAAATAAATACTTAACTTTAGGATGTACTCCATTGTCAACAGCTTCGTAAGTACAATATTTATTACTTAGATGTTACATGGCTAGTAATTAATTTTTTCCAGGGACTTCTTTTTTTCAAGTATGCAGTTCTTAAATGTGCCATAAATCTAAGCCGTGTGACCCATGACTTTTAAATCCTGGAGGTCTTACATCTGAAATTTATTTTTGTGGAAAATCTAGGGATTTCTTTTTTGAAGTATGGAGTTCTGTGCCATAAATCTATCCATGTGACCCATGACTTTTAAGTTCTTCCTGAAGGACTTACATTTGAGATTTATTTTTCTGGATAAATCTATCACTCAGCCAGGTTTGAGCCTATCTTGGGTCTAGAGGAGAGTGCAGCATCCCTAGACCAGCAGAGCTGATTATTTTATTCTTTCTAGCTATGATTTTTTAACATTTTGAAACCTTAAACCACCATACATCATAATACGTTTTATTTGAGATTGCTTCTTATCTCTCTCTGAATTTGGAACTGTTAGGGATTCTGTGACCCACTAAAAAAGTTGTACATGTCAAATTCTCATTCTACTTGAAAAGTTTTTGAAAAGAATGCAGTCTGAAAATGCAATTTAACTACAAAACTCCACAAAGATAAGTACTTGATGATAAGGGTACTGAGGACCTAGGCCTCATACCAAACAAATGTTATACTATTAGTACAGCTTCAGGCAGCAGCTCATAGGATTTCGATAAATTTTGAAAAATAAAACTACATGCCCAGTGGAATGTTATTGTGCCTCAGAAACCAAACAACTATACTAAAACAATAGTTAGCTAATTTCTTGTATTAACTAGATAGCATATTTTTTCAGACAACAGTTCTTAGGTATAATAATATTTTCACTTAGTCCTTTGCCTCATGGATGATTAATAATATTGCTTTCATGGAAGGATCATAATAACATGTTTAGCAATGTTTTGACCTTGTTATAAGTAATATTAGCATATTTCAACCAAATAAAAGATTGCTTGATCAATCATCTTTCTAGTATTATATTCTTGCATTTACCCATAAAATATAATGAAATGCAGATATTTAAAATTGATTACATTAAAAAAAAAAATCCATAAACAGTAGGGTGCAACAATATTTAATCATTTATCAGAAATTTAGAAAAGTGGGAATCTAAAAAGTTGTTTTATGGAATCAATACTATGTATAACAATTATTAAATGTTGTTCTCAACAGACAATTTTTAACCAAAAGGCAATGGCTTTGAAGTTTCCTGATTTTATTTCAAATTCTATATGAATTACTTCACAGCTCTTTATTTGCTACAGACTGTAATATCCATTCAATTTTCATATAATGATTTCAGATGGATATAAAACCTTAAATATAAAGTAAATATTCAAATAATTGAATTAATTAATGAAATATTAATAAGGCTGTAACAATATGTATTCACTACAAGGAGGTGGCAACTGTCAAGTTTTAACAACCTACCTTACTTCCATATTGCTTTTATTTTATCTGAATGTAAAGTACTCACTTTTCTTCTTATACTTAGGTATGTAGCTCTTTCTTTGTATGAAGCTTAAAATGAGGGATTGCTAGGTAGCATCACTAATCATTCTTACCAATCTTCCAACAATTTGTATGAGGCAGGGGAAATTAGGAATGCCAATATTTTATGTGTTTCAATCATTAGCATTTCTGAACATCCTTACTGGCTGTGTCTAGTAATTCCATGATAGAATGTTTATTCCAGTCTCCCAGGTTCACAGAGTACACAGCTAAAAAATTTATAACTGGCATGAAAAATGTGGGACGTTTTCTAAAACACATTTTAGAAGCACAGAAAGACGGAAACCTAGACAGGAATCAGAACTTGGGAGAGATAACAGTTCATTTTCACCCTCTCATTCCCCTACTCAGACTAATAGACCTTAACTATGTAGCCAGATTAAAAGTATATATCCAGTCATCTGTGTATATTTTCATTCATATAAATTGAATACTTTATGTTGTAATAATTTCATACCACTTAATAAATTATTTAATAATCTTGTTGAATTAAAAGTAAAACTTCTAAAATCACGTCAATATATTAAACTCTCTTGATGTTTCACATTAAAACTTTTTAATAAAAAAAAAGATTATGATAGTTTCAGTGTGTGGGTTCCTACATTGACTTTTAATTGAAGTATTTAATAATTTGTAAAACTTCAAGACTATTGCACCCCTGATCTGATGAAAGGCAATTTTTTTCACACACATTATTTATAAAAAAATATTTTTTTTAATACACAGGGAAATGTGAAGCTACAGGATTCAATACCATTCCCTATTATATATGATTATATTCAACCATGGATTATGCAATGCTTTTCCCTTCTGGTTAAAAAAATTATACTTTACTTAACACTTTTATGTATAAACTAGAGAGGAAGCAGAATGTAATAAATACATTTAGAATCATTTAAGAGCATTAAACAACACGATGTTCATTTGTCTTATGATTTACTACATCAGAGAAAAGAACATTATGAAAGATATACAGTATAAAACCAAATGGGCTTATTACTAAGATTCAAGTTTAAAAATGATAGGTTTTAATAGGAAACAATTTTCTTCAACAAGCTTCATGATTCGCATCAATTGCAAGAATTTGAAGTTCTTAATGTTTGAAGCCAGCACATATAAGTGTAAAGCCCTTATCAAGAATTTCAGTGCCAGGGTGGATGAATTGATAAGAGGCCATTAGTTTCCCATTGTACACTGTGACCAAATTCATAAATTTTAAGTCCTTTGGAGTGAGGGAAATGAAATAGTGTATCTGTTTCTTCTAAGATAGAGATAATTTCCATGAACAAATATCCTTCACAGAATTCTCTAGAGCACATGGGGCTTAATACAAGATAACCCTCACAAAGGTAATTGGTAGGCCAAAAGTCCAGTCATACTTTTAAGCCAATCAATGATTGACTGTGTAGTTCATAATATGCATCTGGAGAAGAGACTTATATACCTTAAAGAGGAATATGGATCATTCTATGACTGGACCAAAACGGCACAATTTGTTTGCATTCAGGCCTTGATTAACATTTATACATAAAATATCTTTTATCTGGCAACTATGGGACAAAGCCAGTGGCAGATAGCTGAAAAATACTTTTTAATATTATGTAAAGACATACTGCATGATCATTATTTCCATGCAGAAAATTTCTTGCAGATTTTTAAAAATTAATATTTGAAACACAAACGTGATTTTCTTCTTTTCTGCCTTTATTTTCTTATTGAAAAGTGTAATTGTTTTGGTATCACCAGTTAATGGGTACTGGATAAGAGGGATTTTACTGTACTATGATGGTTTTTGTCCTGTTATAGCCATTTATTCCTACTGATGACCAACTCTGCCAAATATGGTTTCTTGAGGAGCTAATGCTACCTTTTTTTAATTAATTGGCATTGCCTAGAAAGCTATTTCTGAGCTTTAAGCAAAAGTAATTCACTATAATTTAGAGTATATTACAATATACATACTTTTTTAAAAACATTTTACTTTTACAAATATACATACACAGTTATATGAGTATAGCTCAACTTGTAATTTTACACAGCACTGCTGAGTTCTTTGCTCTCCAATAACACACATTTTTCTTTTAAGTTCTGCATCAAATATGGTATCTTTTCATGGTCTGGAATGGCATTCCAATGACCAATAGGTACTGGCACCACTGCATAGCCCAATGTTTCCAAGCTTCGTATTGTTAATGTAGAGAAGGCACGGAGTCTTCGACAGTTTATTGAGTAACTGCTTTCTGGAAGACATATCAACAAGATGCTGCAACAAACAAATATTTCAAATATATATTTTCTCCTTTGGGATAAGCATTTCTACTTAAATACAGTGTATTAAGGTAGCAATAGCAAACACTTTCTAAAGGGTGGAAAAAAATTATACTGACAAACGGTAAGAGCTTGCAAAGGACACCACAAACTTTTTTTCTGTTACAATATTTTTTCAAACCTCTAGATCAGGCAGCCCAACCATAAACTGCACATGTTAGTGATCTTTGAACTCTGACCAACCCCACCTTCTTGACTTTGAGGGGGAAAGGACATGCTAGCTGCTAGCTTGCTGTCACTTGTATACTCTGATATCATTCACAAATGTTCATTTGCAGTGGCGGCAGCCTTGTGAGTTAACGTTTTGCATTGGCATATTCAAAGATGTCCAGATATTTATTTTACAATTCAAGGGAAGTGCAATATTTTTGTGTCCAAGGGGATGACCAAATAAAATGAATTATTTATTCAAAATATTTGCGATTGAAGTTTCGATATAATATCAAACAACATTTTAAAAGGTATCATAAGTCTGACTATGGACAACATATTTTTTTCAGTTTGTCTGTTAATTTTTTTAATTTTAATTTTTTCCACTCCATATACATAATACCATTCTTGTATCATGCAATGTATAAATTCATTATAAATAAATGAATAAATTAGCTTTAAGAACTAAATCATAAACTAAATTGCAACATATATGAGTTATGACATCATTTAATTTATAATTAATAAGCCATAAATTTTTTTAAGTTTTTAGATGAAATAATATAAACAATTAAAACAGAAAAGTAGCTTGAATATGTATAATGTAAATGTTTCTGAATGCTTAGCAGAAATTATACTTGCATAGTATTATTTTCCTAAAATCAAACTAGAGCCTAGTTGGTTTTAAGAATTATTAAGGGATGGATGAATGATCCTGTAAAGAAATCATAATGCATGTTTTCAACTGAAATCACTGAGCTTAAGCATTGGGAGATGATGTATATTCAGCAGTCTCAACAGGAAATCCAGAAACTGTATTCTGCTATTCATCGAGAATTGAATGATAATTAAAATTTTATTCATAAATACCTTCTTTATTCCTTGTAAAACTTAATACAACTGTTTAATTATACTTATAGAACTAATGAATGATTTTTTACTGTGATATATTCTCTCATCTTAACTATGCAATCTTTATATCAAATGGCAAATGTTTCTCATCTCTAGTCAAGAATGCTTTTCAGAAAATACAAACTTGCATAGCACAACTTGTACTCCATTTTTGGGCTGCAACTGCAGTTGAGCACATTGCAATAAAAATGCCATTTTAGTGCTTTGTGTAATAGAAAAATGTTGTTCAAAACTCCATTCACCTTCTTTGAAAATAGAGACAAAGACTAAAGGCATTCAATGAATTGTCTTCCAAATGCAAATGACCATTTGCCCAGACCATCACAAACATGAATGCTGAGGGACTTTTGCATACTAATGGGGGGGGGGGGAACATTTCCATAAATTCAATTTTTTTGCATAAATTTTTGTATCAGAAAACAAATTTGAACATCTTAAACATAAGTCGATTCATGTTTTAAAATTGGTAACGAGTTGTTCTAATGTATTTCCCATTATCAAATTTGAATTCTAGGTTTATAAAAGTATAATAAATATCACAGTTTTGTTAATGTTCTTCAGTTTGTTGTACAGTTCTTATATTTAATATTAACCTTTGCTCCTATGAAATATTTTATTTACTTTGTTGCCCAGCTGGAGAGATATTCCTCAAGATAGATTAATGTAATATTTTAAAGCTTACTGCTAATGAAATGCATTAATTGTTAGAATAATTTATATAATTATTGTTATTATAAAACATTTTTCTTTCTTTCAATTATCACCTTTCCATGCATTTAAACAGTATGTGTAATAATGTAAAATTACTAATCTGATAACACGAGCATGGTTAAATAATTCTCTGTAACGAGTATGAGTTTACAGAGTGTTAGACCACCACGGGTGGCCAAGGTCATTAAGGCGCAGACTTGCGAGTGGGAGGTCTGGGTTCGAATACTGACAGGACCGTCCTCCCTGACTGAGGTTTTTTCCAGGTTTTCCTCAGTCCTCATAAATGGCAAATGCCGGGGAAGTACCCTAAACTTAGGCCTGGAACAATTCCTTCCTTAAAAATAAAAATCCTTTCCCAATATATCATTTCATCTCATGTATCATCCGTGTCCATCGCCTGCGGTGCCTCTGTAGCAAAAACAGGCATTAAACACTGTTAATTCATACAGAGTGTTAGCTGAGATAAGAGGTTGCAAGATCCTTAATGTCTTACTTATTAATTCAAATTTTATTGATACAGAAAGGATTCTTCAGATTCTGAACTTTGTTATCTTGTGCTACTTTTTTTTTTTAATTGAGGGCTATGGTATGTCAAACCTTAGAAAGAAATCTTATTGTAAACAAATATGCATGTACTGAGTTCCTCTGCCTTTAATAATAATCAGCATATTCAATACCACCTAAGCAGCAGGCTTTTCTCCACATACATGTAATACATTTCATTACAATTCATACAAAATAACACTCATTCATATTGCATGTTAACATTCATTCTAAACATAAATTATTAATTACAGAATTATATATTATTCTGTAAAAATACTAATTTGTGACTTTTTCTTAGTGTTTTATCCTTTTCTGCTTTTCTAATTATTATTATTTTAGTTATATTGTTAATAGTGCTACATTATTTTTTATTTATATTATATATAAAAGGAAATTGGTGTTTGACAAATTTCATGGACTGTAATGAGAAGTTGCCAGGATTAGCACATTGTTACCATCAAATGTTACCTTCTCAATTTTCAAGTTGCCCCAAATGAAACCATATTCTTTAGCAATTATCAGTGCTTTGGCATTTCCTATCCAAGGAATGGATAAATTCACAATGTGTCCACTTATTACCTTCTTAGGATAAAGCTAGTGGCAGCAAATGTATACATTAAAACTCAGTAAAGATTCTATTATTGAAGAAAAACTTTTGAATATTGAATATACAAGATAGAAACATATCGTTTACATACAAAACAGAAACAGATAAGTTGCCATTCTTGGATATTAAAATAATGAAACATCAAGGAAATTTGGAATATAAAGAATGCACATGCAGATAATTACATCAAAGTTGATAGTTTTAACCCCACAGTGCACAGTTATCAACAACTTAACACATTGGCTAGTTAACCTCAAAATTAGCAAAGAATTTCTTAATGAATACAAATAGAAAGGATAGCAGTTAAAAATGGTTATAACAATGAACTAGTACACAAAAAAGTATAGAACTTCAAGAGACAAAATCGTATCAAAGAAACCACAACACTTTCAGCAAGAAAAGATAAGTTAATTTTTAAAAATTTCACATATCATCCATAGGCTACAAAAAAATTTCAGCTTATTCTTAAAGATTTTAATATCAGGTTGGCACCGATTAACAGATTTAATGTTAAAAACCTACTGACAGACAATGTTAATGACATTATTCCACAAGAGAAAAAAGCAGGTATTTAGAAAATAAATTGTGCAGAATGCGAAAAAATATACATTGGAAAAACAAAGAGAAACATGAGCACACAGTTAAAGTTACATTTCAAGAACATAAAGTACAAGCAAATAGAGAAATCAGCAGTAGCATACCATTTTGAACAGAAAATCAGAACATGTGAATAAAGCAAAATTATTAAAATCAGTACAAAGACCTACAGAATTAGCAACTTGGGAGAAAATGTACATCTACATATACAAAGACAGTCTAATGAACTTTGACACTGCCGGGGATGAAAACATAAACTACAAGTTTATCACACTACCAGAGCAGAATACACATTCCCACAGCTTAACGAATAACCCAACCATTGAATTTTAGCCTGGCTGATGATGAGAACGAAATGTTCTCGAAACCGGTTCTATATATTATGACAAGTAAGTGTAGGATTAAGAGTTTGTAGTTCAACTAAATCATACAACAATATCAATTATAGAACAGGCAATATTTAAATTTTGATTTTTGGTATTTTACATCATGCCACAAGCAGATAACTTGTACGATTAGCTATAGAAATAAAATACAGAGCCTCTTATGCTTAAAAATGTGTTGAAAACTTTGAAACCATTACACACATGAACAGAGAAATGAAAATTAATAAGTTTTGAGAAGAAGATGGAGAAATTTTTCAGCAACCTAAATGACATAGAACTTACACAGATACCTCTAGAAAATCTTCAATACAAATATCATTCATGAAAGAGCCATTGAAATTCAATTTCAGTAGCATATTTACTTGTTGCAGAATATTTTGAGGCACATGAAAAGAGATTTCCTCATACTCATCTAACAGCATCATAGAAGCATATCCATTCTTGAATTGTTACAGACTTAAAAACAGAACTTGAATTTCTATATTTGACAGAAAAATTTTAATGTGTTACAGGAGCTGTGTCCTTACTTCAGTTTATGACTGAACATTATCTTCAAACAACATTCAGTGAAACTGCTAGGCTCTTAAAAGTGGTTACAGTGACCCTATGCCAACTATGACAATTTCAGAAGCACAAGACAGTAAAAAAATTTTTCCATACTACCGTGTCAGAGGAAAAATTAACTGTTAGTATGCTGTCCACAGAAAGGAACTTCATCAACAATACAGGGATGTCAATGAGATTGTCATTAAAGAGAAAGAGAGAAGGATGGTTTCTGCATACATTTATCTAAATTAAGGGAGTCAACCAATTGTACTTATCTAATGAACATTTAAATTACACCACAGATGGTAACATGGTAGAAAGTAATTTGTGTCTGTGAATCCTTCATGAACTGCCATTGGCTGTATGTGTTTTAAAGCCAAAACAAAAAGTAAACAGTATAATATAATTAACAATGTGCAGTTTCTTTATTAAAATAAGATAAGTTAAGTCAAAATGTGTGTAATTATTTATGACTTGTGTTAACTATGAAATGCTTACATTTGACTATCTGAAGGGACAATTAAGTCTTCTAAATATGTTTTTGATGTCATTCCTCCTTCCAAGTTTTGATTCATGGCCACTGGGTAGCCTCCTTTTCTCATCACAACTGCGTAATCTGGAAAAAATACACAGCTTTTTATTAATTAAGCAATAATTTTAGAAAGAGAGAGTGCGTGTACATTTGTATGTTTGTTCTTATACCAATCTTTGAACTCACTTGGGTATAACAGCTGGGAGTGCACCAATTGCATAGCTGTATTCTACCGAGTCCAATACTGCCTAAAAACTTTGCCTATTTCCTTAGTACTAAGAAAAGCCATAGGGAGCTAGATCAGTACATGAACCAAATAAGAAAAGCCATAGGGAGCTAAATGGCAACTACACTCTCAATTCACTCAAAGACTGTAATTTACAAGCACCACCCATTTTCTTTCAAGATAGTATCTCTCATTCAAAACAAAATTACACTCTGGGAACCATACTTGAAAAATAATAAGAAAAGTCATAGAGCTATATCTGAATTTATTTAAACAACTATAAACATGATATATATATAATTATTTCCAATGCCAAAACAATGTAGCATGTTTTTCTCAACATCAACGCATCATTCTGAAAAAATATTTATGTATTTAATTAAGATCATTATATGATTGAATTGAACTACACACTCTTATTGATCCATTTACTTGTTCATAACATGTAGTACTAGTTTCATGAACCCTTTGTTCGCATCATCAGCTACCCATCAACTGCTGGATAATTCGTTATGCTGTGGGAATGAGTATTTTGCTCTGGTGGAGGTGTGATGAACATAAAGTTTATATTTTCATTCCCGTAAGTGTTAAGTTCATTAAATTGTCTCTGTATTTGTAGATTAGATTTTCTCCCATGTTGCTAATTCTGTAGGTCTTTGTACTGATTTTAATAATTTTGCTTTATTCACTATGTCATGGTTTTCTGTTCAGAAATGAGATACTACTGCTCATTTCTCTATTTGCTTGTATTTTTATGTTCCTGAAATGTTCTTTTAACCATGTGCCTATGTTTCTCTTTCTTTTTCCATTCTGCACGACTTATTTTGTATGATTGAATGAATAAATTTATTTCCACAAATAACATTACAAATTAAATTTATAGCTTTTTAATACATTTTCCTTTAATTTTACTTAATTAATTTCTGAATCCTCATCTTCAGCTCATCAGCAGTTTCCTACTGGAATATCATCCAGAAGACTTGGGTTTTCAGTATTCTATTAAACTGAAATTTAATACAAATGTACCCCCATACATATTACATCAAAATACTTCTACATACAAAATATTCTAACAAAATTAACATACAAAGCCCAATTAAAATATATAAAATAGGAACTTTATTTACTAATTTACTAGCCCCCATATTTGCTCATTTATAACTCACTATAATTTACTACCTTAAGTTACATTTAATTAACAATTTACACTCCCTATACAACACTAAACTGCACTCTCCTTATTCCTACATTTTCTAGGCTCTATAAACTCAAACACTCTATTACTGAGTTATAGGGCCCTTCCTGCTAATTTAATTTTCCTCCTCATGATCTTAAACAATTTTCACTATATTGCTTACTAATTTTTTTCATCCATCTAGCTCTCACTTTATCTAAATACATACCAACTACCACCATCCTTTCTTGTTTTAACATTAAAATCTTTTTCTCCACAATTTCTTTTGGTAAATTCGACCATCTCCCCATTTCCAACTTCTCCCTAAGAAACTTGGTTTCCTCACAATCCAGTAATATAGTCCTTGCTGATTACATATTGGACGTTTATCCAACTTCTCCCTTACTCTTAAGCCCTTCAAAGTTATAACTCCTGTTCTCACCCCTGTAAAACCTTTTGTAGCTGATTTATCGCAAATATCAACATAATTTTCCCTATTTCAAACTCCTTTCAATTCTCTATAAACACTTAATGACGTTTTAAGATTAAAACTAGCAAATATTTCTTGCCTTTCAATATCTTAAGATTCTTAATCTAGCTACTTTCCAGAAACCCCTTCCTAATATTCTTCTGTCCCTCCACATGTCCCCAAAACCAATTTTTTCTAGATTTTCCTTTATCCTGTTGAGCCAAGTACCACCTTGATTAAACCTTTCCTGACCTACCAAACTTTGGTATAGTACACTACATTTCTCTAAATTACCAATTCTAAAGTGGTGGTGGTTGAATTTCTATACTTTTTTGTGAACTATTTCTATTTTAAAACAATTTTAACAGCTGTTCTTTCTATTTGTTTGTATTCTTTAAAGTATTCTTTGCTATTTTCTATTTATGTATTATATACTTGTTTTTCTATTACAAAATATGAACTATCTTGTAATCAACATGAAATTTACAAAATCTACATTGAACAGATGTAAGCAGGAAATAAAATATATAATTCATCAAATTAAAAGAAGATATGGAACTATTAGCTTTTATAAAATACAATTTTTAGCAATAAAATTGAAGTGGTAGCTGAGAGAATGGGCCTACAGGGCTATGAGCTCTTCTTTCGGAGAGTGCATAAATTAATTTTGTACATACTTCTCTGTATTTATATAAATTTTCATTGCTTTGAATCTTTAGGTTAGTACAGTATTTCATAGTAACAATGAACATATTTTAATTTTGGTTAGCTTCTTGTCAACTGTATGTGAGTTTTGTGTGTTACTGAATCTATTCTGTAAAACAGTTTATCTTTTTAAATACACATTATGTTCTAGTCATCCAGATATTTTAGATCAGTCAGCAATTATAGAAGCAAATTATTAAAAAGGATAATTGTAAGGAAACCATAGCTGAATCATTTAGGTAGAGTGGGAAAATATATATTTCTAAAATGACAGAATAAATTATTACAGGTAAAACCTTTTTGCTAACCAATAAATCTTGCTTAATGAAGTGCTTTGAAATTTTTCCATCTCTGAAACAGCAAGAATTGTTTGAATCATTCTATGATGCTGGAGTATTTTCTGATAAACTACATGAGCTTGGCTAAGGAACTGGAGAGACACAAGAGAATAAACTAGTCTAAAGTTAATAGACAGCTACATAGCAATGTTTCTAGCAGAAAGATGGCTCCAATATCAGTTTGTTGCTCATTTCTTGCCAATAAAAAAAAATTGGCAATAGATTTCCATTTAAGAACAAAATGAAAAACATGATAACTAACAAATGTTTATGAGATGGCTTTAGATCACTTAAAATGCATCATCTAAGTAAAGGCATTATATGCAAGGAAAATCAAACACGCTATATTTTCATAATCCACATTTGATTAAAAGGATTATTTTCGATGAATATGAAGTCTACTTTATGGAAAAGAGTAATAAACAGCTGCAAATGTGGTATAAGACATATTTCAAGTTCTATAGGTAAACTAATTTCATTTTCCAAAAACTGAAGTGACATATGCATCTGTCAAGAATGTGAGTATAGTATACGATACTTTATGAACAAGGACTGGAAGCAAATAGATAAAGGAAGCAAGAAAGAGAGGCAATATTCTAGTTAGATTGCTCTCTAAAACTTCCATTGCCAAAGCTAACAATAACCAAGCAATTCTACATGAAGCTATTATGGCTATTTTCAAAATTCACACCCACAATGATGCATCATTCTCTTTCATTTCTTCTTGGAATCTCAGTGCATAAAAGTACTAAAGTCCGTAAAACATATTTCCTCTTGACTGCATATGCAAGAAGCTGAATGAATGCCCAAATACTTAGATTCATTTGGACAGTGTGACAGAAAGTTCAGTCATGAAGTCTGCCTTCAAGAGCAAAGAGAACAAGCTACCACAAGACATAGTGACATGCCATGAAAATTCATCCCTTTTTTAATCTTACATGATACATCTATATGATGCAATGTAACTACTTTTTACTTGTCAGTCCTGGTGGTATAGTGGTAACCATGCTTTCTTCCTAAACCCAAGATCATGGGTTCAAACCCGGCCAGGATCAATGGATTTTTTTTGGGCGTAAACATCCCAAGAATGGCTTCCTTTGGAAGGGAAGTAAAGCCCCCATGTCATACATTTATGGCACGATAAAGAACCTCAAGCCTGAAAGAAGAAGCCTCTGAGCAAAATTTGCCAGCTGCTTCATGCCCTGAATTGAATGGGATGCTGGTGACCTGAGATGTTAAAAAGCATCCATATATAAACCAAAAAAAAAAAAATATTTTGATAGAAACTAGTGAACTAAAGTGTTACTTTCAGAATAAAACAGTATTGCATTCTCATGTTCAAACCATGTAGGAATCTTTGTACATCAGATTTACTGTTAAGTCTTTGAACTATTCTGCTATATGAAGAGAGTTCCTCAGGACATCCCTCTTCAGCCTGTATCTCGGGTTTAGACAATATATCTAGCAAAAATGAGAAATGTTCAGGAGTTATTTGTGTACCCAACTATAAATGTTCACAGAACATGAAAGTAAGCTTTAAGCTAACAGCTCAGATGAAGTATAAGGGAAAATAATATTTGAAAGTTCTCCAGAAGAGAGCATTAAACAAATTTGTTCTTTTGAAAATCATATTTTTTGTAAATAAGAAGATTTAAACATTTTCTTATTAATATATAGTTTAAAATGATTGTAATCTCTTATGGGGCTTCTAGAATATGTTCTTACCACTCACATGGGGTATTGTGCCTTGGCCATAGGACATATCATAGCCTGCCATACCTTTGTGCCTTGTGCTAATTGCATACCAAACTCCAATTTTCCTATCATAAAGAGGGGTTTCTTGTATACAGTTTGGATTTTCAGAACACCAGCCAATCCCTCCATATGCATCTTTTGCTAATTGCACACTAAAAACCATTTTGCTATAATAAAGAGGGGTTACTTGTACGTAATTTGTATTTTCAGAACACCAGTCAACTGCTCTTATGCATCTTGTGCTAATTGCACACTAAATTCCATTTTGCTACAATAAAGAGGGGTTTCTTGTAGTATACAATTTGGATTGTGAGTGCTGTCAGTGTTTATATTACCATTTTGATAGAACCACATCTCATCTGAAAAGAACATAATTATGAATTGATTAACCCTTCAGTCATTATTGAAAGAAACCACTCACAGTAATGCACATATGATGCAGGATCACCTTGTTGTAGACAATGATATGTTCTCTTTTAAGTTTTTAACAACTTTGTTTCTGTGTGTGCAGAAGACACTGTCGCATCCCAGGAGGCCCAGCAGGAGCCAAGAGACCTTTGGATGGGTGAGCTATAAGTCTAATGATGTGTAGATGGGTTGGTTAGTTAAGTGTTCAAACACAACATCAGCTTCTTTCTAGTAACAGTTCATTTACGGAGGAGTGGTAGAAGAGATTACAAATCAAAGAATAGTAAAGCAAATGAGAAACTATGCTGAGATACTCCTTAGTCCCAAGGAGAGGATTCAGGATGTGGTACTTGTATCAAAGTGACAAGGAGAATCAAGAAAACAAGTTCCATGGCAAGACTGACATGTAGACTCATAAGTATGCTGTTGTGTTGTGCCCTCAGGAGATCATTTCTGGGGTTTTATATAGTCAAGAAGACATGTGAAAAATTATGGGAAAGTAGTTGTTGGTCTAGACATTACTTTATGGCTGTGTGAGAGCAACTCAGTTATCCTTCCAAAATAAATTAGTCAACAAACTTCATTATTTCTGCTTGGTGCAAGACTTAGAAGAAGGGTGGCGAGATCAGATTTCAACTTTGTTCCTTTCTAGAGATATTAAGTATGTCTTACGAAGCAATAAATACAAGAGAGAAAAGAACATGTATATGTGGGAAGGTTAAACGGGTGGGTAATAAGTATGCCTTGGATTTTGAGGAAGGACATGCACCAAATATGGAAGAATCATGGGTTTTTTCTACTTCTTTTGGAACATTGGTCAATTATGCATGCTTGGGTGAAACACTGGTATCAATGGTGTCAGTGGCATATGCACCAACTTGTGCTAATTTCATTAGCACTCTGTTGGCAAATGTTCAAGATTTGCACCAATTTTGTATAATTTATCTTTGTAAATCTATATGTCTTTATGTGTGTTATTGTTTTGCATTGAACCAGTAGTATCAAATTTATTTACAAGATCCTGAATTGTACTTCTGGAAGGAAGTAATTGCCCAGGCAACTTCTGAATAAATTTCTCACAGATGTGATGCGGTGATTCCTATTTATAATAACATTTACACACAAAAATACTTTATTCTAAAATCTTTGCAAATAAATGTAGACTGATGACTGCTCGGAAGCTCAAAGACTGGCAGTTAGCTATGAATGGAGAGGGGAGCTAGCCTTGGCCAAGACACAAAAACTCGCGCAAGCAGTGAAGACATTTTCTGGAAGCCCAGTAGTATCTAATAAGTAATTAAATACACTAGCTTACAGAAAGCTATGGTTAAAAACTTCAAATGGTTTTTTCCCCCCCTAAAACACAGTTTTGGAGTACAGGACCTTCTAGTTATTGACTCAATTATATTCTATACATTCAGTTAATTTACTGTATAATTTTAAACCATTCTATTTAAAAGGTTTAGTTTTAAGAGCATTTCACACTACTTTTGTTATTCTTGTTATTATTTTGTTTTGTACACTTCAGCATTAATTATGAACTTTCCAAACTTTAATATATAAAGAAACAGAAAGAATTGAGTTCACTGCCATAGAAATCTGTGCCTGCATTCTGGAGGCCCCGAGTTCAAACCACATTGCCAACTATCCTTATTAATTTTCTTTTTGTGGTTTGCTTAGTTGCAAAAGCAAACAGCTTGGTTTCTTCCACAGTTAAACCTCAAAAAACAGTTTCCAGCCCTCCCAAAAGGTCTGGAGAAGATAAGTTTTTAATGGTACAAGGTACAGAACTGGGTCCTCTAACAGCAAAATGAAACATAACAATATAGGAAGATGGCATCATAACTACAGCAATATAACTGGAAAGGTGATCCAAATATTATTTTAGAAGCTACTAGGGAGATTTATTTTAAGGCCACTCTTTAATGGTTACTAGAATCCCATTCATTTCATTGGTGAAATGGTTGATCAATTTTGCTTAGAGGCCTCTTCTTTCATGCTTTAAACTCTTTTATGTGACATAAATCTACAACACAGAACAATAGCTTCCTTTCCAAAAGTCATGCTTAGGAATTTTATACTGTAAAAATCCATGGACTTGGCCAGGTTTGAGCTCAACCTTGGATCTGCAAGGCAAGTATAATTATTACTAGACCACCAGGTTCAACTCTACTAGGTGGGGAAAGGGAGGAAATCTTTATGTTCCAATTTGAATAATGCAATTTAAATTAAAATAAATAGCAAGTTACAAAATATAACAAAGAAAAAAAGGAAGTATGAAAAAGGCAAAGGACAATACATTAAACTCTTTGGCTTTCTCTTTTTGGAATTTTAATTTTAATTTTCAGAGCTTTATGTTGCAAACATTTTTTCTAACTTGCATTTCACCAGTTTGGACCCAAATTAAATATTCAGATTCTCAGACATTTTTGCACATTTAATGTTATTTTATGTTATATCAGAAACATTCAATCTTTGAATTATGTTGATAGTATAACATTTCTTGGATTTGTACTTGACAGTCTTATTTGGTACATGCAAAACCTCAGTATGATACGCTTCGCAATTAAAGCGTTAAAATTTTCTAATTATAAGTGTTATTAGAACATTTTTTTTTTTTTTTTTTTGCACATTTCCATTCTTCAAATGTTTTATTTTGGAATAACACTTCATCATGTGCAAAATTATTTAAAATTAAAAAAATTTACCTAAATGATAGGCAGTTATAGGCAGTTTTTCAACAATTAAATATACTCCTTTACCTTATTTATTTGTATATATTTTATGAAATGCTAATATATATGAAAATCAAGTTTGGTAAAATCTAATAAAAATACAAACATACATTATAGATATGCATAAAATAGACAATTTAGCCATTATAATACATGGAAAATTTACTTGCTTCAGTTAATTTTACTGCTGATTGGTTCCACTAATGCAGTTGCTAACAAGAAAACATGGGTGATTGCAGGAAGCATGAAAACTGGTAAGGTTGAAAGTTTGGTTTAATCATACCACAGTATTACAAATAGACTAGAATTTATGCCCTAAAATGTAAAAAATATGCAAAATAAAATATTCACTTATGTGTGGTAAATATTTTTCGCATTATTTCACACTGCCTAGACAACCCACAAGTTATGAGGGTGAAATGGTGGCAATACAACGAGCGTTGGAACAGATATACCATAGGACTGATATAAAAGAAAATAAAGTAGTGGTTCTTACAGATTCAGCTTCAGCTATACAAGCTATAGAACGATATGATAGTTCATATGAATCTTACAATGTAAGGGATGAGATCTTATTATAGATTACTCTAAACAAAATTTTAACAAATAATACTACTGTGGATACCAGCACATGTGGGAGTGATAGGTAACGAGAATGCAGACTTTCTGGCCAAAAAGGGGGCAGTGCTGTATTCAAAACCAATAAAGCCCTGTGGATTAAATGTAAAATTAAAAAATATCAAAACGACCATAGAACAAAAATATCAACATAATATTCAAGTGGAAATATCTAATAAAAATTATTTTAATATAAAAGAAACAGTACAAAAAATAAAAAAATTATCAAGGAAGGAAGCAGTTGCTCATTTTAGACTGGTAACTGGACATGATTGTCTGGCGGAACATCTACACAGATTTGGTTTTATGAATGATAACACATGTAAGATCTGCAATACTGACAAGATTCTAAACAGAGAACATCTATTGGAATGCACAGAACTGAGGAAAGCTGCACATGATGGGAAAATACACAAATTATATTGACTGGCCAGGGAAAAATTGATGGATCAAAATCCTGCACATTAGATCAACAACAAATATTCACTTATAACCTAAAATATACCCTAAAACCATATAAAATGTTCTAACAATACATATTATTAATTGACAAATTTTTTTTTTCCTTCCTTCCATATAATGTAGGTCGTAGAGTGAATAATAAACAGAAGAGCAACAAATATGAATCTGAAAGTAGCATGTTAATATGTCTGTTTATTTAATTAATTGTTGCTGAAATGGTTTTACAAACATCTTGTGTTCACTCTGCATCCCCAGTTACAAAGTACAATGACTACTTGGTGCAGATTTTCAAATGTGAATGACTGTCTTTATCAGCTAACAAAACCTTGTACTTTGAAAAACTTCTTTCTACTTTAACTGACACTATTGGTGCAAATTTGAAATAAACATCATTTAAATCTATATTTGATTCACCAAGTGAAAAACATTCTCCTGATAACATTTCTGCAAATGAACACAGTATAGAAATCCTATTGTTTTTGTTGATAATCTCACCATATTTTCTGAAACAATTTTTCCCACTTTACCAGAAACATAACTTAACCTTCCACTTAATAATTTAGTTAATCACTTAACCTACTCGCAGTTTTATTTACAAATTCTACCAGCTGTTGTAATGGCACACCTGACTGTTCCAAAGCAGTTATAGCAGTAGGGAGGAATCCAAAATTACATTTGATGTAGGAAACTTTACCTGCAGTTCTGCTCTCTGACATCAGTATCTAGGCTTGTACTACAGAAATGGTTTTACTGTTGCCAAATGAAACAATAATGTTTTTCACAACCTCAAACTTCTCGCCATAGTAAATGCAGGCATCTATCCAGGATTCCCATCTTATCAAAATGAAAGAAGGTGGCAATGGAATATCTGGAGCCTCCAACTTAAATGATGCAATTTGAGCAGGGGCTTTCAAGATCTTTTTATGCATATGATCAGTTTAACAATTTTCCTGAACTGACCATGGATTTCCTGTACAATTCTGTGTAGGGCATGAGCTAACATGCACCATCTTGCTGTACATTGATTTTAGAGAATTGGCTGCCATCACCATGTGCGGTGCAGCATCTGTTACAAACAGCAGTACTTTGCTGTGCTGAACATCTCCAGGCCATATTAAATTCCTAGACTAGTCAAACACTTTACTCACAGTAGAAAAATTGATTTTCCTAAATGTTCACAGTTTATTAAAAAATGGTGACCAGGACTATCTTCTTCCAATGTTTCCACAGTAACATTCACTATACGACCTGCAACCTGTGCCATAGTGCTTTCATAACAATGAATGATATAGTTCTTTCTAAACGTTGAAGAATGTGATGTGGATTTGCCTGGTATTTTTACAAAAGTTCAGGAAGGTTTGGTTTACTCATTTTATGAGAAGGAATGTTGGCACAAAGGAAGGCTTTGCACACTTCTTTATGAAAAGGAGACAATGCTCTATGAGCATTTGCTGTAAGGTTTTCCCACCTTCAAATTGTTGTGTACCACAATTGTTTTTTTTTACAAATAAGCAGGTAGATCTAAAAATACATACTTCTAAAATATTCATGGAAGAAGTGGCACCGCCACGGGTGGCCGAGGTCGTTAAGGCACGGACTCGTGAGCGGGAGGTCTGCGGTTCGAATCCCGCCAGGACCGTCCTCCCTGACTGGGGTTTTTTCCAGGTTTTCCTCAGTCTTCATAACTGGCAAATGCCGGGGAGGTACCTAAACTTAGGCCTGGAACGCTTCCTTCCTTAAAAAACAAATATCCTTTCCCAATTTATCATTTCATCTCATGTATCATCAGTGTCCATCGCCTGTGGTGCCTCAGTAGTAAAAACGGGCGTTAAACACTACTCAAAAAAAAAAAAAAAAAAAAGAAGTGGCAAATGCACTATAGTAAAAGCCAAATGTGTAATGAAACATCATTATTCCTTGAGAAATAATATGACCTAAAAATTTGTTAGAATTCACAATAAATGACGAAACATGCAAAAATACACTGTAATAAATTTTTAGTAAAAAGAATATCTATATACATAATGAACATATCACTCTTATCAAACAAAATATTCATTATCATAAGAATCCTAGCCCTCGTTATAAAAATGTGTAACCCAAAGAGTACTTTGTTTATAATACACAACTGCAATCATATGCTTGCTTCACTGATCTTTCTGCAGCAATTGCACAGATGGAGTCTTTAACACTGAATAATATACTATATAACAATTATAATGTATTAGAAATTATATATAATATTTTTTTTGTTGTTTAACACATAACTAATCATATGCTTGCTTCACTGATCTTTGTGCACCAACTGCATAGAACATAACATAGGCAGTTATATCCCGGGTGCTGGTAAAGAAAGCTGGAATGGGTAATATATTATACTTAAAAGAGGTTTGTTTACAGTGGAATAAAATTAAACATAATATTTCCTATTTCTACTACACACCATGAGAAAATAAAAAAATTCCAGTATGATCTGAACAAATACTGATAACTGTTTCTACAGTGTAAATAAATAACTAAAATTAATTAAATGTTACATTTTTACATGTAATATTTATAAATAAAATTAATGTATACTTCTATAATTTTATGTTGTATTAATTACAGTGTCTCCCATTTTATTTTTTAAGCTAGATTAATCAGCTATATGCTAAGATTTCTACCCTTTAATGTGTGTAGTTTACAAAGTATGATGCTATTTACAAATTTATACTAAATGTAATATCTAGAAATTTATACTTGAGGCACTTCAATATCTGTGTTGAACAGATCTGAGGATAAATAAACAAACAAATAATGAAATAAATATGAGTGTCTACAATTATCTATAATTTAATGTTCATTTATAAAACAATTTATTTCTTTAAAACCATTTATATATTTTATTAAATTACAGAAAAATGCATTTTCCCATTAACAAAATGAAGGCACAGGCAAATATGTTTTATTTCAACCAATGCACCTGCAACACTTCAAGCAAAACATTTGTCAGTATGCGTCACAAACCACCAGATAAATCACAAAAATAATTCTTAGACAACTGATGTACCAGCCACTATATTCAGATAAGAGTGCACATCACTGATTCAGTCTAAATAAGGTCGACATTTTTCAGTAGATTTCCTCACTCTGTGGCATTAATAGAAATGAATCGACACAGTTGTGAAGGGGGAAAAATATAATGGTATTAAAAAATTATCAGAAGAAATTCCTACAGATATCAGGAAATCAGACTTATGATAAATTTTAGGAAATAATTCTGAAAAGATCTTACATCCACACTAAAAATCTGCAATTGTAATGTTCAGCTTGGTGGCATTATTGACTGGCTCTCAAGCCAGGAACACCCTGCAAAGTGAACAGCTCTAATGAGAGATGATAGCTTGGTGCAGAAATATTAGAATACAAGAAAATTAATGGCTTTATTATATGCTTATACATTTACAGTTCCTCTTATTATAAAGATTTTATTCAGTATTTTATCTTCCTAAAGATATATCATCTATTCCTGTAATAATACATCTAGACTAGCCAAAAATAATATCAAAACTGTTGTGGCTTGGATTGTACCTTTTTTTCCAGATTATAAACTATCCTTATGTAGAAACTCAACCGTGTTATTGTTGGCTACATGTATGAAAGAGAAAGTGTGTATCTTTTTATCTCTTTGCTTGGAGTAGAGCAATATCAAAACAAGAGTATAGTCATAATAGCTCTACATAGTACTGGAAAATAAGCTAGCATTTTCCAAACCCTAAAAACCAATAATTGCATGGGGGAGCTGAATAATAAATTGCTGCATATTTCCTCACATTACAGCTGAAGAATAGAAGGACTGGACAAGACAACTTAGCAACAATTGACTTCTGAAGATTTCTGCAGATGGGAGAATGTAATAAAGAGAACTTTAATTGCCCAAATAACAATTGTTTCAAGTTCTAAAGTTTCAAGTTTAAAGGGCCGTGGTTTGGTGGAGGTTAGCTATGAGGATTTTACACTTCATTTTCATGAAAAACTACTGTCAAAGCAGTGTAGAAACTATCATGGATTCTCTCAAGCTGAAGCTGAACCAAACAATGTTCAAACAAAAACCCTGGAATTTTAGCAGAATTCTGCTCAAGATCTTAAGGTAAGAATGATGCAATGATGGCTGCACAGACAAGGTAATTGTAAACAAAGCAAAATTTGCTTTCTTTCTTTCCCAAGGCATGGTTTAGGAAAGGAAAACACTGCATTCAGGTATCACATTAGGATACATTGCAGGTGATGGATAGGATACACAGATATAAAATAATGAATTGGTGATTTAGCTTCATATTAACCAAACATTTAACACTAACCATAATATAATAAATATATTATATAAAAATGTGCAAAATTTAACTCAGAAATACAGAAGATTTAACAGAATTATGCCTCTCAATACTTGTATATGTTTCAGTTGAAGTAAGAGGTTTTGATGATAAATGCAAAATCCTCATAACACTTTGCGTATTAAGCTCTAAGAAAATACAATATTTTTATATCATCAACTAAATATTTAACCAAAATGAATTGTACCTTCAAACATTATATGCAGTATTAGTGTATTTATAAAAATAAAAAGCAATTAAACAGCATTATAGTCAGTCACAAGTTGGAGATGAGCAAGGGCTCTTTAAACATCCTCTGCCAAGTGAAGTGTTATGTGTTAGAATTACCAAACTATTAAGCCTTATAAATGTTAAATTATCGCTACAAAATATTTTAATTAAATTAATGCAATCACAAGCAATTTTAGTGGGCAATTAAGGCACATAAATACATTCAGAATACTAAGTGTAGCTACCATGTCCACTAATTTATTCAGACATCTTGGAACTGAAACCAAATACAGTAAAACTCCAATTTCATGATCCCTTATTTAATGGTTTTTTTTGCATTTAATCTTGTGTTTCCAGAACATCATTTGAATCAATATATATTTTGTTCAATTTAACGTAAAATGCTTTAGTTTGTAAAAACAGGGTTTAACATACAAAATATGAAAATTGTGCACAAAACTAATTTTTTCATAAAGAATGAGCAGTCTCAGAAATTGAAACTGTCAACAAATCAAAACCATGCTGATCTGGCAACACTGCCTTCAGTTTCACCTGCTCTGAGTGATGCAATGCACATGTGTTAAGACTTTTCATGTTCTGATTGCAGTTCCCTCCACTCTGGCTGATTCAAATTAGCGTTGCAGAAGTAAATAGTTGCATAGATGGACATGTTGCCAAAATACTCCTCAAAGACATCAGTGGCATTCCAATTGGGACTATCCATGGTGCAATAGATAAATGGCAAGAAAGACTTCAAGTCTGTATGAGCACTAAAGCTTAACTTTTTTAAAGCTAATTGGGGCCATTTGTGATGAATATGTTACACAATTATAACATACTATAAGGAAATTAAAATATTTCAAATCATTCACAATAACTCTAAAGTTATTCACAAAATAGTTAAATCAGTATTTAAGATCAGAATAGACATTTGCATCTACAAAAAAAATAATTATTACAGAATTTTTTTAGATAAAATCATTTATTGCTAAAGTACTTACCTATAATATGACCCAGCTTTGTGTAAAGGTGAGTCTGGACATAAGCAGGACCACCAAGAGCATGTTCTAGACATGGCTTGAGAGGGAAATTTGCTACGTTTTCATCATTGTATTTCATTGCTTTCTCCAATATGTGGGGTGGTGGGAATGGTCCTTTATAATCTGGAAACACTGTAACAACTATCTGGTATAGCTGCAGCAACTGGAGATAATCCAGTTTGTTGTAGTCTGCAACAGTAACAGCACATACTTGTTTACTTCCATACTTAAGTTTTTTATGTTATCTATACATTCTGAATTTAATCCTAGGCAATTCTATACAATTTTACTATCAAAATAATTGAACTGGCAGAAATAACAATTTATTTTAATTAAAATGTAAATTGGAACTTGAAAAGCAAAGCTAATCATATAATTGATACCGTTGTATGATTTAGTTGAACTACACACTCGTAATCCTTCATTTACTTGTCATAATGTATGGAATTGGTTTCGAGAACATTAGTTCGAAACCAGTTCCATACATTATGACAAGTAAGTGAAGGATTACGAGTGTGTAGTTTAACTAAATCATACAATGATATCAATTTATTTTAAGCCTGCCAAACACATGTATTTAGCACCACATGTCTAAAGGACAGGAAATTCTTCATAAGCACTGGCCAACAATAATCTATGGCACCTAGAAAGAAAATAATGGTAACACTATCTTCATGTTGCTAATAAACGTTTTAAGTCATTGTTGTTCTCAGCATATCCAAAGGAAGAACTTAGCTGTTCAACACAGCATCACTATTGCCCAGCATGTAGACAGATGAATATGAAGCTGTCAAGTAGTGGTGTGAAATTGTATTGCCTTAAAGTAATGCTTTCTAAAACTGAGTAAGTGCATGGATTAAAATTGATGTGATACATGGCAGGAATGCAAGGGAATTTCATGGGCATCCCAAGAAGCCTGTGGCAATGAAAACCTTCCCATATTGAATGGTGGCCTAGCGTGTCAGCCTTTCAACACCCTGCGCAAATTATTCTGTCCTCAAAGTGCATTATGTTGATTTGATTCAATCAATGCTGGATGTGGGTCAGGTATGGGCTGTAAGGGAGCTAGCCGCTGAAGTTGGAACAAGCCACAGTATAGTGCTGCATTTCTTCTCAGACATCAACAAAAGGTTTAGTTAGCTAAGGGTGCCCATGGTCTTCCAGAAGTGCAGCAGCAAGTGATAAATATCTAAAGGTTCCTGAACAAATGGTTTGCTAATTATGAATATGTTGTCATTATTTTCCAACTTTCATATTATTTTTTCTCTTACAAATAAAGTATAATTATAATAATTTTTGTCTAATGCCAATCCATTGCTCTCACAAACTTGTAGGCATTCCCCCCTGGCATGGCAGTATTGAGGTTAGGACACCCATAGGGCACTGCTATGTTATATGTTGAAGAGGTTATGGCTAGGTTTTTACCCAATGGGTTCTTAAACCTAAGTATGAATGCCAAATGAGTTCGAAGTCCTTGGTGCCCTAAAGTTTCTGGTATACATTTCTAAGGGTAAGGGAGAAAAAAAAAAAAAAAAAAACCCTTGCCCACTGCTTGACCTGCTTGGGAATCGAGCACAGAACCCCCAGATTTGTTGTAACTACCACTAGACCAAGGAGGCAATGATGATAAAAATAATAATATACAAAATTTTTGTTTAATGATCACTATCAATCAGAACTATAGCTGGGAAGAAGGAGAAAGACCTCGGGGATTAATCATCAATCCTCCTCCTTCTTCTAGTACCATATTTTGCCACTTAATATAGCATTAGGGGATCTCTTCATAATATTCAATGTTTATATTTTGCTTTTTCCCTGGCTAGACTATAGAGCTGGCATATTATTCTTTCCCATCTTTCTGCAATCTGCTTTATACATTTCCTCTCATATAATCCTAGGTCACACTGTGTCTGCAGCTTTACCTTCCATGAATAGACATAGTTTTCAACCTTCCTCCATAATGTGTGCATACCATATTGGTTCTTAGTCCTCTGTCCTTCTGGTCACTGGCAACTGATATACTTCCTCTCTTATTCTCTGATTTCTGATCCAGTCCCTTCACATTTTTTCAGCTATTCACTTCATACTTTTCATTTGGACTGCATTTATTCTACTCATATAATTTTTTTGTTGCTGTCCAGTTCTCACGACCACATAATAACATTGGCTCCAACATATGCTATATACATGGGCCTTGGCATTTTCAATCAATTTTTACTTTCCAATATGGTACAGCATATGGCATAATATGGATTGTTGTTTTTTGTACTCTTTTATAAACCTCTCCTTGTAACTTGCCTCTTTTTGGGTCTCTTTTCTTGAGTATTTTGAGTATACTGGTGTGAGCTTCCACATACCCACTAACAATTTTTCAGTTCATACCTTGCAAGTCTTTATGCACCTCATCCATGAATATTATGAACAAAAACAGGGTTAAACTGTTTCCTTTTTTAAATTCTTTTTAAATGTAAATGGTTTCGAAGCCTTACCAATGAGTCTAACTAAGCCTTCTACCTTTTGAAACATACTTAATTGCTCTTGTAAGCTTTGGTGGAACATTCTTCTTTTGTAATGTCATCCATAGTTCATCATGTGGCACTGTATATCAAACACACCTGTAAATCCAGAAAAGCAGACATGGCTGGTCCACTTATCTAAAATAATCCTCAATGAGGATATGTGGTCTTTTGTCTGCCTTCCAGATTTAAAGCCAATGTTCATAATCTAAATCTGCCTCAATATGAGCTTGCAGTTGCTGCTTAAGAATCCTAGAGATGTTTTAGCCATGACTTTCATAAAACAAATTGTTCTGCAACTCTCACACTTAATGAATCACCTTTTTATATAGAGGTATAATGACATTATGATCCCACTTCAATTGGATGTGTCCCTAATGCCATATCATCAAAAACAGATTTTTTTTTTAATTAAAATGTAAAATAGCTAAGATATATAGTTTACCCAAAATTCACAAGAGTGGACATGGTATGCCTATCATTAGCAACATCATACTCCGTCTTACTATTTAGCAAAATGGTTAACTAATAGATTCAAGGTATTACCAAAATTACAAAGGACATAAAATTATATCCCTTTGACATTCTTATATCTTTTGATGTAGAATCTCTGTTTCCAAGCATACCAAAAGAAAAACTTTTGATTTATGTACATGAATGGCTTAAAACAAGTGGAATTAAGGATACATACATAAAAGAATACATCAAACTCACAGAAATTTGCATAAACCAAGTCTTTTTTACTTTCAAAGGAAAATTTTATAAACAACAAGCAGAACTTACAATGGACAGCCCCTTATCTCCATTTCTAGCTAATCTCTTCATGAGTAGATTTGAAACACACATCAACACAGCTTTTCCATACTTATTTAAGGTATTGTACAGATATGTAGACGATATATTTGCCATAGTTAACAAAAACTCATTGATGATGCCTTAATACTTTTGAATATACAAGATATAAACATATCATTTACATACAAAATAAAAACAGATAACATGTTGCCATTCCTAGATATTAAAATAGTGAAATGTCAAGAAAATATTGAATTTGGAATATACAGAAAGAATAACCCCACAGCGCACAAACATGCAGTTATTAACAGTTTAACAGACCGGCTAGTTAACCTACAAATTAGCAAAGAAGAATATTTTAATGAATACAAACAAATAGAAGAAACAGCAGTTAAAAATTGTTTTATAAAAGAACTAGTACACAAAAAGATATGGAAATTCAAGAGACAAAAACATATCAAAGAAACCACAACACTTTCAGCAAGAAAAGATAAGTTAATTTTTAAAAAGTTTACATATCATCCATGGGCTACAAAAAATTTTTAGAATATTTTTAAAGATTTTAATATCAGATTGGCACGGATTAATAGATTTAATGTTAAAAACTTACTGATAGATAATGTTAATGACAGTATTCCACAAGAATAGGCAGGTATTTACGAAATAAATGGTGCAGAATGTGAAAAAATATACAAAATATATAACAAAGAGAAACATAGGCACACGGTTAAAGGAACATTTCAGGAACATAAAGTACAAACAAATAGAAAAATCAGCAGTAGTATATCATTTTTGGACACAAAATCATGACATAATAAATAAAGCAAAATTATTAAAATCAGTACAAGAACCCACAGAACTAGCAACCTGGGAAAAATCTACATCTACAAATACAAAGACAGTGTAATGAACTTCGACAATGCCGGAGATGAAAACATAAACTACAAATTTATCACAATGCACCCAGAGCAGAATACACATTCCCACAGTTCAACAAATGATCCGACAGTTGAACTTAGCCTGGCTGAAGATGGGAACTAAATGTTCGGTTTCATACATTTATGAAAAGTAAATGAAGCTTTAAGAGTGTGTAGTTGAACTGAATCATACAACAATATCAATTAATACGATTTTTTTATTTATTTAATCAGCACATCTTCTCCTGCCTTAATCATTTCAGGAACAATCCCATTTTCTGCAGCTGTTTTTCTAATTTTTATCCATTTTACAGCTATTTTTATATCCCAGAAATCAATTCCTCTTCTTCTACCTGTGTACTAGATCTTACAATCCTCAGTATTTCCTCTGTTATGGTCTATTTTCTTCTTCTTTAAATTTTTCTTTACAGTTCTTCCTCCACACTTTGAATACTTTTTGCTCTACTGTTTTCAATTCATTTTGACTATCTTTAATGCTATGTACTGTTCAGCTACTGTCCTTTTCTCTGTACTTTACTAAGACTAATAATTTTCAGAATTATTTAATATATTGTTGATATTATCTTCAATTTTTTCCCCAAACTCCTTTCCCATTTGTATCTTGGTGCTTTTGATCATTACCTTGCATTCATTTCTCTTTCTCACATTTTTGTGGCTGGCACCCCTAGAGAGCTTCTATGCTTTCTTTTTCTCAGTCACAATTACTTTCATTTCATCATTCCACCATTTTATGTCTTTTTATGTGCTCTTTTATGGCTTTTGTCCCACATTCCTCTTCAAATGTATGTAGTGTTGCAGCTTTAATAATTTCCACCTACCTTTTTACTGTGTCTTATTTAATTGTACTTTTCCTGAACTTGCCTTCAAGTTTTATACTACCTAAACTTAGGCATTCATTTTTTACACTATTTATTAGATCCGGTTGTCCAGCCATCGTTTCGAGTAATGGCGGTTCAGTGAGCAACTGAAGATGGGAGAGATTCTCCCGAAATGCATCTTACTTGTGTGCCACTCTATTGTCAACAGCTTCATAAGTACATTATTTTATGATATTATTTAACTTTACAGTCTTAGGTTCTTCCCACCCAATCCTCCTGCAATGGGCCCCTTATCTTGCATCTGTCACCCACAAAGAATGTATCCACCACAGATCAGAAGACAGTTCAGCACCTGTCACCAAATTCACATCTCTACATATGCTTTTCAATTCTTTTGGAGTAAGAAATTAGTCAATAATACTGGCATACTTTGCTCTCCTGAATGTAATTTGATGAATTCTTTTATGTTTATAACAGGAGTTTGCTATTATTACTCCATTAATTACACAGAAATCTATGATCTGATTTCCATTTATCGTAGGTTCTCCTCCAATGGAACCTAAAGAACCATTACTGACAGATCTATCATTACCTACCTGACCATTCAGATTGCTCAATTACTACTACTTTTCACTTCCTTTTTTTTTTTTTACTTTTTCCACTATCATTTTATGATGTTCTTTTTCCAACTCTTCAGTCATCTGGTGTACAGGTCTGCATGATAGTAATTGGTACATCTAACTCAATTAACTTAATGTCCATTTACATCAGTCTTGAATGGATTGCTTGCCATGAAGTAACCTTGCCCATCTTCTCCGTTACTTCTTCCTTCACTCTTGTACTCCAAGTACTTTTGTATAACATAGTAAATAATTATTTTACAAGATTTGTGTACCATTCCATTTCTTATGAACTTTGGTTATACCTAACACTCCTAATTTGAAGTCTTCATTTCTTCAACCAATTCTACATCCTTGCCAGGTAATATTATAATGTACATGTGTCAATTTGTAATCTTTTCTCTCTGGGTAGTTTTCATTGTTTCATCAGTTCTGTTATGAAAATCTCATTCTTTTTCTGAATCCAACAATATTCTCAGCAGATGATTAGTTCAGCACTGCAGGCTGTTTCCTAAGATAGTTGGTCTCCCAATATTTATATCCTTCCAGTTATACCCCCAGGCACTCCATGCTCATTTTCATTGCCTTTTACTATTCACATGAGCTATAGTTGGATTATTCTTTACCCCAGCTCCACACAGACTATTAATCATAAATCCCCTAGGCAATATAATTCTTTCCCTGCACAATTATATAGACCAGTGCATTCTCTGTAATTCTTTAATTCCAGTTCATATTAATAATTAATATAGGTCTGTGGTTAGTTAAACATTTTGAAAGGAAATTCTGATCCCCTTTCCAAAAATAAAACCCTAACCACACTTCTGTGCTAAATAAATAATTTTGAGAACCTTTTAAATAAAGAACTTTTAAGTACCTCTGGAGAGAAATTTTTCAAGGAATGCCTCTTGAAAAATATGCTCTATCAGATCTTGTTTGTAAATACCAAGAGTAGCCAAATCCAAAGCCAATCTTATCCATGGAAGTTCTAGTTTATCCTGCAAATAAAAAAAAAATTATTTTTTTAATTCTTAAAACTGAAATCACATTTAATGGAATAATTATAAATTAAAATTGTTTAATTTATAAAATACAATAGTTTACCAACAGCTAATCATAAAATAGAGTTTATGCATTTATTACAAAGCCATTAAATGATTTCAACAGTTTTTGTTATCTAATAATCCTGAATGCCTGTTTTGACTACTGAGCAATCACAAGTTTTGCACACACACACACACACACACACATGCATACAGGTTCAGGCATTTATAGTGTCAGTCATTTTCCTCCGAAAAAAGCGGAAAATCAAAAAAATGCTTCATACAAAATTTGAAGTGCTCTTAGAGGGACATAAGATAGTGATCATACCCAATGTCATTTCAAGGTCAAAACTATTTTTTTCAAATGGAAGGGTGTATTTTCTATTCCAGGAATGGAAAGAGCATTCAAATTTCAGCATAAAAGTTATAGTACATTTATCAGCTAGGGGTGACAGATGATGTGATATTGGACAAATAAGACAGCAAATGTTATCGATGGTGTTTTTGGTGTTGGACACTAGGTGATAGACATACTTGAACTTTTATACTAAAAATTGAATACTCTTTCCATTCCCAAGAAATAAAATACACCATTTGTTTTGAAAATACCAAGTTGACCTTGAAATATTGAGGATGGCATTTCAAGGTCACTATTTTATGACCCCCTAAGAAGACTTCAAATTTTGTCTGAAGCATTTTTTTTATTTTTTCCTTAGCTTCAAAGGAAAATGGTCACAACACTATAAATGCATCAGTCTGCATATAAATATTAAACATATATTATTATTTTATATGCTTCATTGTCCTATTTTGTCTTTTTTGAATGATTTTTTAATTATTGTTTCAGAACTACTGTTTGTGCTAGTGTCTATGCTAAAGCAAAGTAATTTTTATGACACACTTTTCCTAGGCTTGCAAAATGTCATCAACTTCTTCAGGTAGTTTGTACACAGGTTAAGAAAAGATTCTTATGTTTCTCTTGTTGGTTACATCTCCAGTCAAATCATTGGAGCCAAACTACTTTCAAATTGGCAAGGTTTAAGAGTTTTTATTTTTTTCTAAATATAAGTGTTGTAAATCTTACAACAAAAAATGAATTCCTACTACTAGAACTGATTTTTGTGAAAATTAATGATGATATCTTTGACACATATCATTTAGATGCTTTCTGACAGATGAAGAATGAAGCGAATAAGAATTTTTTAATGCTTCAGTGCCAAAAGGGCACTGCAAGACAAAAGACAAAGACAAGACTGCATGGTTGGTATAGGTCAAAAACCATAACACAAGAAAATAGCACTGAAGTGCACTGCAATGGAAACTACCAGGAAAAAAAGAACTTAAGAACAAATATATATAAACAAGAAGTAGAAAGTGACAAAACACTTAAATAGTAGCAAAAAAATAGCAATATTTCCAGCAATGTATGTTACTTTATATTTAAGGGTTTTATGTATTCCTGTTTCTCTAGAAATTGTTATTGTAGTTACATTGTTTCAAAAGTTACTTTAGTTTTCATTTTTACAAAATATATATGATTTTTCCTCAAACTGCTCCTTGTGCATTTGGCCTAGTTGACTACTCTGCAGTTATCACATCATTCCCACAGTTCACAGTCAAAGATGAGGTATGCACGAATTTAAGTCTAATGTGCAGTTCAAACCTCTTGGCGTTTGAGGCATGCCCACTAATACGGCATTGGCTAATAGCAGCTAATATTTGGTGTTTGGTGTGCTGTGAATGCTTACAGAAATCTATGTGCGTGAATTTAAGGGACTATGAATATCCAACTTCTCAGATAAATAATGTGCTTACCAGTGCCAAGCAAATCCTGTTAAGCAGGCCACACATCAAAAACAGCAAGAAAGTATATGAACTCAATCTACTGGCCCATGGAATGGGGCCCTGTGGGTATGCTGCTGTTGTTTGATTGGTTTATTTACAGATGCTCTTTAACATCTCAGGTCATCAGCATCTCATTCTATTCAGGGCGTGAAACAGCCTACAAATTTTGCTCAGAGGCCTCTTCTTTCAGGCTTGAGGTTCTTTTTTGTGCCTTAAATCTACAACATGGGACCTATAGGTTTACTTCCCTTCCAAAGGAAGCCATACTAGAATTTTACACCTGGAAAAAATCCATCAACCCTGTAACATCTCAGGTCATCAGCATCTCATTCTATTCAGGGCGTGAAACAGCCTACAAATTTTGCTCAGAGGCCTCTTCTTTCAGGCTTGAGGTTCTTTTTTGTGCCTTAAATCTACAACATGGGACCTATAGGTTTACTTCCCTTCCAAAGGAAGCCATACTAGAATTTTACACCTGGAAAAAATCCATCAACCCTGGCCAGCATTGAGTCCACAATCTTGGGTTTAGGAGGCAAGTATGGTTACCACTAGACCACCAGGACCGATGTGTGTGTTGTGTATCCCATTATTAAGTGATTATTATTTTGAGAATATCTAGGATGTTCATAGAGGGCCTGAAATTAACATAGGCTATATATATGTTTACACTTATCCCATTTAATACTGGAATCAATGCACGTGCAAGATTATGTGTGTTTGCATACATTACATTCATTGCAAATTAATGTGCATTTACACTGCACGCCATTATCTTGCACAAAATATACCTCAGCCACTTTTGATGAGGATGGGAGCTTCCATTAGAATCTTCCTTGATAATGAGGTCCTTGTTTACATTCAAGCTTGCTTTGTGCCTATGACAAATGTCCTTCATTTTGCTTGTCCTTTAGTAAGCACAATGAGAGTGTCAAACAGCTTGCCTAACAAATGAAAGAGCGAATATTGCTTTATCCAGACTTCATATGTTCTCCATGCAGGTAGATATAATAAAACACGGACAGCACCTGAAAATCAGACCTGTTGGATATGAGGAAGGTGCATTGAAACCCCTGCTTCATGTCATTCAGTATTAGGATTTCAAAACCATAGGTATTAAGTCCATGCGTTCTGTCAATACACACATAGTCATTTTCATACTTTTTTAATAAGCGGTCCTGTGCGTTGTTCATTATAATTAATACAAAATCTGTGGTTTTTTTTTAATTATGAGTGGGAGTTGCTGATCATGTCTTGTGGTTTATAAAACAACACAGGGGCAGTCACTCGACTTCACTTTGTGTATCCATGCCTCAACACTAATCCCATCATTTTGATGCCTGACTGATGAGTACAATAGCATTGTTTAATATTACATAAATCCTCCATTGTTAATAGATGAATTCTTTGTAATTTAACAGCTGACACCTCTAATTTTGTCCCGCATGACTTGAAAAGGAATTTTGTTTGCAATATCTGCAGCTATGCTGTCCCTTTCTTTCTCTGATAGTCACAAGTGACTTAAGTCATTTTGATGGCCAGCATTAATTGAAATAAATTTGACTAGGCATTTTCCATCTTCAGCCTGCCTACTTGTATCTTTGCAAGACACAAACTGCATTTTAGTTCCTTCCTTGCAATTTCAACGTCTGACACCTTTACTTTTAGAAACAAAATTGCCTAAGCGAGGGCACTTATAATAATGCCTTACAATATTGTCAGAAGCACTGCAAGAAACACAATTTTTTTACAAACTTTGACCCCATTATCCCCTCAATTTCTGGTTTTCGGTTTTTCAGATGATCAAAGGATGAGAAGAGTAGTTCTGCTGATTTTATTTTTATTTCATGTATTGATTTTAAATGCTGAAATAAAAGAAATTCCATTATTTCTTAATCACTACATAAGCTGTATGTCATTGTTTGGTTTCTAGCTGATCCCTCACTATGATAATCTTGCTGATGGTGTTTGAAGTTGAATGCTTAATTGAAATTCTTCTTCTTAATTGAAACACTTCACAGTGATAGGCATATGGTTGCTGGTTTGTTGTTATTATTTATTTATTTTTAAATTTGTTTTAAAGCTTGTTATTCAAATGAATATTATGTGTGTTCTTTTGCATTTTCTTACACTTTACAATATTATATATTTCAAATGATATATATAGTCTTGCACTTCAAACATTGAAAGAAAATATAATGAATCATATTGTACCATGAATTAAAGGAACAATACCAGATTGCAAAATTATTATTATTATTATTATTATTATTATTATTATTATTATTATTATTATTATTGTCATTCATGATTTTATTTATTTTGCTTTTTTTATGGACCCTCTTTAACATATCACGCATTCAGCATCCCATTCAATTTAGGGGTTGAAACGACCCATAAATTTTGCTCAGAGGCCTTTTCTTTCAGGCTGGAGGTACTTTTATGTGCCGTAAATCTACAACACGGAACCCAGGCTTTACTTCCCTTCCGAAAGAAGCCATAATTAGGATTTTTATGCCAAAATCCATCTACCCTGGCTGAAATTGTACCCACTATCTTGAGTCTACGAGGCAAGGCATTTATGGTGATTGAGGGTCTATTTCCAATGATAGATCACTTTGTTCTTCCTCTGAGCTACTGTTTAGGAAGATGATTATTTCATCCATGCATTTATTCGGGATCTCTTCTTTTTCCCATTGCTCCTATACAATTCTTATGTTGTATGAGAGCTCCACTGGTATTACAGCTTGGATTCCCTCCCTGGTAAAGTGCTCTACTTCTGCAATGGAAAAGTTTTATTATATTTTTGCTACCACTCTTATTCATGATAATGCTGTTCCTTTTAAAACATGTTTCCATTCAACCCTGCTATAAAAGTTAAATTATAAAATTAATGATTATGGTAGCTGTAAGTTCCACTTAAAGTGTGAACTGATTTTGAATGAAAAGAAAAAAGGGGCAATTAATAAATCTCTTTCTAAAGGTTTCAGGAAATGGGAAGAAAAAATCTAAAGCAATTACAAGTGACTCCATGTGTTTTTAGAACAGCAAATATGTAAAGAAAACAAACCATTCTTACTTTTCAAAAGTTTCTGTGAATTGCAAGCATTGAAGATGCATGCTTCATTCAGGTCATACTTGTGTAAATATAATACATTTCATAGTAAACAAAAGTAATTTTTCTTATTGAAGCACTAACTAATTCTTGTTGTTTTCAGCATTTTAAATGACGAAAACATAATCCAGCAAATGAATCATACTTAATTGCATATGTTCATTGAGCTTACGATGGTTCACCATGCAACTATTTCTATGATATAGTAAAGCTAAATTCATTAATAGTTGAAGCAGTTGCTGACAGTATTGGATTTTGTTTTATCAGTAATGGTATATATTTCTGAAGGAATTTAATGTAAATAGTTGATAGCAATAGCTGTAAATGGAGTTACAATTTATTAGGAATTTACAAAGGAACAGCTACATAAATTTATAATAAATATAACCCTAATATTGTAGTTCAATTGGATGATTAAAAGAAGAAATAACAAATAAAATGGAGGAATTTGATAATAGATTAAAAAAAAATAGAAAGATTAGAACAGGCAAATAGGAAATTAAATATAATCATTTTTGGAGTATAGGAGAAAATAGAAAAAAGAATTTGGAATGAAGTGGAAGATATTAATGAAAGGAAATGGATAGATGGGAATGGATAGATGGGAAGCAAAAGATGCATACAGGATAAGAAGATGAGGTGTGGAGCCCAGACCAATACTAGTAAAGTTAGCTATGATTAAATTTAAATAGGAAGTACTAACCAAGACAAAGAAGTTTAAAGGAACAAAAATTTTTATTGAACAAGATTATGGCAAGAAGGGCTGAGAATTAAGGGTTGAGTTATTAAAGGAAAAGAATAAGGTCAGGAATGAAGGAAGAACAGCCTTTGTACAGGGAACCCAGTTATGGGTTGATGGGAATCCACTAACAAAGACACAACATGAAGATATGTTAAAGTCAAACACAAGAACTCTGATCCACATAGAAGCAGAAAGAAGAGGAAGAAAAGAGGAGAGGGATGACATAAATATGTATCAGAGAGATGAAGATCAGCAGACAATGAAGACAAGTACAAAGTCAATATATGAGAAGAATGATAGAGTAACCAATAGATGGAGAAGAAGAATCTAGATGACTATGGAGACAGGCTAGGAATGGAAGTGATGAGTGATTCAGAAGGGATGTCATCGAAGATAGGAAGTACTACACAATCAGAAGATCTTATGAGAAATATAACACAAGAGAGAAGATTGATAAGAACAAGAACAAAATTGCAAAAGTTCAGAGTGGATAAATTAAGACCAGAATAGGAGATAGTAGATTGATTAAGACCAGAACATGACGAAATGTGGAAGTGTTAATATATATAATAAATAAAGATGAAATTATGCAAATGATGAAGTTAAGTGATATGGTGGCAGATGCAGAAACATGGGTCACAAACAGTATAGAAATATGTGCAAATGGTAGAAATGAAAATAAAAAGAGAGGTAAAAATAGAGTATTGGGAGGGATTCGGCTGTTTGTTAAAAAAGATAAGAAACTCTGGGCAAAAGAAGAGAAGGGTGTAGGTTCAGATAAAGTGTTATGGGTAGGGTTACATAATGCAACAAGAAAGGAACAAAAAATTTAGGGGTTGTATATAACCGGCCAGGTGTCAGACTTTCATGATCCCAATTTACATAAAAAAGTTGACATGGAGTGTTTAAAGCAGAAGTATGATATGACAGATTTTATGATGATAAGTGATTTTAATGCAAGGGTCGGAGGAGAATCTATACATGTAATTCAAAGTAAGGTGAATTAAGAAATGGTGATCAATTATTGAAAGGTGTAGTAGAGATAAGATAAATAATGGAGAAGGTAGAAAATTGATTGAATTTTGTGAGGTTAACAATTTAATAATGTGTAATGAGTTAAGAGGATCAGATAAATGTGGAGATTTTACTTTCAGAATTAAAATGGACAAAATGTGATTGATTACTTGCTGTGTTCACCCAATTTAGATAATGGTATAGTAAATTTTAAGGTTTTGCATACTGTATTAAATAGTTACCATTTTTCATTATTAGCAAAATTTCAAATGGGAGGTGTAGCAAAAGAAGATGAGGACATAATTGATAGTGTAGAGCAGGAAAAAACCTTATAAAAATTTATGTGGAAAGAAGAGAAAGGAAACTTATTTTGTAAAAAATTAGGGTCGGATGAAGGAAGAAATATAGAACTGAGAGCTTCATAACTAATTGGAGAAGGGAAATCTGATGAAGTAATGACTCAGAGGGGATGGTGAAAAGTGCAGGAAAGAAAGAATGACAGTATGGGAAAAGGATTGATATGATAAAGAGGGTTGGCAGACAAAGAAAAAGGTAGAAAGGAAATTAAAGAGGTGAAACAAACAGAAGAAAACTATGAGAGGGAACAATTCTTAATAGCCAAATGGGGTTACAAATGTCTAATGGACACAAAAAAGAAAGAATGGAGTGAAAGAATTGGAAATCAGATTTATAAAGCAGCAATGGACGAGGACAGTAACAGAATATGATAAATTGTGAAAAGAGTGTCGGGAAGAGGGAAGAAAGAAATAAATTTAATTGGACCCAATAGATGGAGGGAATATTTTAAGGAATTATTGGGGGGAGGAATTTGTCATTAATATCAAAAATATAGGAGAGTTTAATAATTATGTAAAAGAATTAGACCAGGAAATAGGGTAAGTGAGGTAAATGAACAGCTTACATAACTAAAAAATAATAAAGCTACTGGAATAGATGCATAATAGGGGAATATTGGAAGGTGTGGTGTATGGAGGAAGAAAGAAGAATGTTATTGTTAAATTATTTAATACAATAAAAGAAGGTGATTAAGTTTCCACAGAACTGGAAATGGGGGGAAAAGGAGCTGAAAATGATCCTTTTTTTTTTGATTGATTTATTTATGGACGCTCTTTAACATCTCAGGTCATCAGCGTCCCATTCAACTCAGGGCGTGAAACGACCGACAAATTTTGCTCAGAGGCCTCTCTTTCAGGCTTGAGGTTCTTTTTCGTGCCGTAAATGTACGACACGGAACCCATGGCTTTACTTCCCTTCCGAAGGAAGCCATATTTAGGATTTTTACACCCGAAAAATTCCATCGGTCCTGGCCGGGTTCGAACCCGCGTTTTGGATGTAGGAGGCAAGTATGATAACCACTACACCACCAGGACCGACAAAATGATCCTGTATACTATAAAGGCATCAGTTTGTTATCTATGATTGGGCAAATATATATAGGAGTGCTAGCCAAACGGTTACAAGATTGGGTGGAGAAATAAGGAAAGATATCGGCATTACAGACTGGATTTAGGAGGAAAAGATCCACCTTTGATAAAATTTTTATAATAAGAATAATCATAGATAAACAAATATCTAACTAATAAAAGAGGAAGGGTATTCATATTTTTTGTAGATCTGGAAAAGGCATTTGATACCATCAACTGGGAGTCACTCTGGATTAATCTGAGGGAAAAGGAGGTAAGTAGGAAGTTTATAGAGTTAATACAGATGTTGTATAAAGATAATATGCGTTGCATTAGATATGCAGAAAATAAAATAACTGAATGGATACTTAATAATATGGGGCTAAACAACGATGCAAACTAAGCCAAATGCTATTCAATCTTTTTATAGAGGATATATCAAAGGAAATAGGAAAGGAGTGTATACACTGTCCTATAATTAATAATATATTCCAAAAGTATTGCTGATGATCTAGTAGCAGTAGCAATAACAAGCAGAGAGTTAAATAAGGCAATAGAAGCAATATCGAGATATTGCAAAGAATGAGGGCTAAAAATAAATGAAAATAGGTAAAAAATAATAGTATGCAATAAAGGAAATAAACTTAAAAGAGATGAAAAATGGTGGATGGAGGGTAATGAAATTGAAAATATTTCAGAAATTGGAATATTTACAGTTAGATTAAATAATAATTGAAGATGGACAAATAGGGAAAGAATGTATTAGGAAAGGGAAAATTAACTATTAATATTATAAGAACTTGTTTAAGGAAAATTCCAAGTATGAGTGTAACATGGCTTTAGAGAATTTATTCAACAATGGTTGAATCCAAAATGTTATATGGGGGTAAAGAGAAAGGTATATCAAAAATATTCACAGATCATTTTGTAAAATGATGCTGGAATTGCAGCTTCGAATAGGGTGACATTGGTGGAATTAGGAAAAGTTGATAGAAAAGGCATGCAGTTAAATGTATTATGAAATACTGGTATAAGATAGCATCAAGCGAAGATGAAGACATAGTCAAAGATTGTTTAAAAATGCAAGAAAAAGATAAAGGGGTAAAAGGTGGTTGGCTCAACTAAAGGGAATAATTCAAGAAGTTGGAATAGGTGAAGTGGAGAATCAACAGTTAAAAGGACTATGGAATAAAGTGAAGAAAAGGATATATGATATAGGAAGGCAAGAAATATGGAGTAGTTTACAAGATAAAGAGTATCTTGAAACATTATAGGAAATTTAAGAAAGAATGGAGGTGGGAAAAATATGTAGTTATTTGTAATAAAGGGGAAGGGAGGGATTTGCCTGGGGTAGAGCAGGTTTATTAGAGTTAAGTGGATTAAAAGGAAAAAACAAAAGAATGTGCACTATGTGGAGAAATGGAGAAAGATTTTCACTGTATAGTTGAATGTTTACAAACTAAAGATTGGAGAGATGATGTATGGGTTAGGAAATGGAATAATTTACAGACAGAATTGGTGATGATAAAAATTTTTGGATCAGGAAACAGGTAGTTTTTGACAAAATTTGGTGAGTATAAGGAAGGTAAGAGAAAAATGGTAGGGAAAAGTGCTTAAAGCAAAGGAGGAATATATGTATGAAGAGAGGAAAAAAGGAAGCAAGGAGGGTGGGATCTAAAGCACATATAATCAGGGTGTTGAGTGTGTAGGATCCCAGAAAGGGGGGAACAATGGGAAAAAAGTGTACAAGTATTGTGTAACTTGTGAATTGTAATGGTAAATTATAAAATAGTTGATGTATAAAATTTTCTTCTTGTAATATTACTTACATATGTATTGCTGTTAATTATAGTTAAATTTGTAATTTATATTAATAATGTGGAAATAAATATTTCATTTTATTTCACAAGACCAATCAGCTAGGTCATGTCTATGAGGTACACTTATGATAATACTGGTGTGTTAGCTCACATTTACAAATCTAGTTCACATATGCCTTGCATTGAGTTTTGTCACTGAAATCTCCCATAATCACAGCATCAACATTGTAGTTATTCCCTGTTTGAATTATAAACTGGAACATCCCATACATGATGAAATAGATACCAAGTCTGTTCTTCTCCATTTCAAGTTCTTTCATGGACACATTGTATTCAACTTTTTTGCAAGTCCAAAAAATATATATGAGTTGACTGAAATTGCCGTGGTATTGAGACTTGAACTTAAAAAATAGGGATGATATTTATCTGTTTGGTAGCATCTTCATGCAATACTGTGGCATGTGACAGCTGTGATGGCAAACTACACATTGCTTAATCATTATTTTACAAACCAAGAAAATGATCATTCACTGCATTCACAAAGCAGAGCAACATTTCATGGATTCCTTCAGAAAATTATTTCATAGATTTGGTTCTATTTAGGCATGTTCTGGAAATCATAAAGCTCTTTTTACTCTATCTGCAATGTAGAAAATCTGATACTGTAACTGCTTCTTCAAAAATAAAAATTTTGCATTGATGTGTTGACTGCAATTAAAGACAAAAAACGGTGTTCTCCTTCAAGCCACCCCAGTAGAATATTCAGCTACAAACACATTAAACAGTCACCTTATCTTCGAACCTTTAAACACAGCTAAAAATCATTCACAAATTTCAAGCAAAAGTTTCTTCAAGGATTAGTGTACAGACATTGCAAAATTTTCCATTACTAGTTCAGTTTTTAATAAAAGGTGATGGCCATAGGATGAAAATGAATTAATGTTATTTGGCAATGAAAAAATTGAGCCCTTATGTAACACTCCAAAATGAGGGCATTTAATCACAATAACACTTGTTCTGAAAACTTGGAAAGAATTTCACCAGTTCAAGAAATGAAAAAAATTGGGAATTTATTGGTGAAACATTAAAGGAACTGATGCAAATGATACAGAAAATACCAGTGTCTTCCATAGAAAGTGAAAGAGCTTTTAGTGTCATGAATAACACTCTTAATAAACTCCAGAATCCAATGTGAACAAAAACACCAATATTCATGATGTTTATGATCATTAATGAGATATGTACAAAAAACTTTCCTAAAGAGCAGTTTGCACCAGAATGGATCAGGGGTGGACATCATTCTGCAACAAACACCCCACATAGGAAAGAGTCTTCCAGAATTTTGTCACATTCATAGCAAACTATTCCTATAAATTCAGTGAGCATCTTCTTACTCTTTAGAATATTTATATCAATTCAAAAAGTTTTTCTTTTTGACTATTCACCAGACTTACTGGTATTACTACTTGTGCTTTTTTATATGAGTTTAAGTGTAATTTTGTTAGTATATTAAACCAATACTTAAGTTTACTCCCTTGAAAAAACATTTGATTTGAACTCTTGATTCTATTTTGTGTGTTATGAAGTGTGTGTGTACACACACTATATATATATATTGTAGTGTATATGTTTCATAGGCCTAAGTTATATGATATTGAGGCTTTTGGTGGGTGCATTAGAGAGCCTCTCATTTTGGAACATTGATTTTTTATAATAAATTATTAAATATGATATATATTAATACCAAATAAATGCTGAAATTGTTAATATTTATTTTCCAGCATTTTGGATATCATTGATGAATCTAAGCATCAATTGTTGCAGTTTGCTTCATAAAACAGAATTCATTCCATTGAGAATGTTCATTTTAAAATCTTCATTGTGCAAGGTTTATGCTATATACTCTGTGCGCACTCTTTTTATTGATTTTTTTTTTTTTATTGTATAAACTTCCCAATTCCATTTACACTCTAACTTATGTTATTATGGAGTATTTGGAATCCTAATATCAGGAAGCTTCACATTAAATTTTCCATGAACTTCACAGTTATTCCATTAATAAACCTAAATTATATGAGAATACTCTTCAAGAAATGCAGTACTTAATCTGAGTCCATATCAAGTAGTTTAAAACGTAATGAAGTTTAAATATTGGACTTGAGAAATATTTTAGCACATTTTCTAATTTTTAAATCTCTCCTCATCAACACTTAATTTCCGCAGTTTTCTGAACTTACCCTTTGTTTCTTCTGGAATTTATTCACCATATTATGCAAAAGATTAAAGAAAGAGCATATAACAAATCTTTGCACTAATGAAGGAATGAAAATTAACTCATATTAAAGAGTAATGCAGCTAAAGGATGCTTAATTTATCATCAAGTAACTAAAATGCTTAGAAAATTGCATAAAAAATTAAACATTTGCTTGCTTAGTTGTACATTATTATGTTTAATGCCTAATATGACATTGACATTCTTAACATTCTATGACAGAAGGACTCAACACCAACAGCTGCTCATGTATTCAGTAATAGCACTGCATCAATGCTCTACTAAACTAATCATTTACTATGTGGAGCTGATAAGATGATCTAGACCAGAGAGAAGGGAATTAAGTCCTTCAGTCAGGGCATGGAGGTGAAAAGTGTTGCCTTTTTTGACCTGCAAATTTCTGTATATTGGGGATTATACCTTTAGCTTTTCTTGCATTTGGTGCTAGAAAATTCTATAAAAATAAATTAAACTATTATTGAACATAACATGTCCTGCATTTCAATTATCAAACATTTTCATTACAAATGATTTGCATGGATACAGAGCTTATAGCTAGAGCCAGTTGCAGAGTCCTGCCTACCTGCTGCTAAAGTATTTCCCCAACTTTCATTGTAATTTCAGGAACCATTACTGTAATACTATGCCCTCATTCCACTATGCAATCTGAATTTATATACATTAGTGCAAACAATTAACCTTCAGTGATGCACTGCTGCTAAGACTGGAGTTAAAAATTCATCTGATGCAGACAATTGAGTTTGCTCATTCATTTTTACCTTACCAACTGTTTCAGTTGCATTTCGTTAGAAGGGAGTGTTTTAAGACTTTCTATTCTACTATATTTGTGTATTATGAATTATCATTCTTATGTGCAAAGGAAATCGTACAAGTATTGTAGGGGAGAATTTTGTGAAATTTCACAGAGGGAGTGCAATTTTCAGATTGATAAACAAACTTCAACCCAAGTAGTTCTCAATGACAAGAAGCCGAAAACAAGAGACCTACTTTTAACAGATGAAAAGCTTGATGAAACAGGCTATTGATTAGATACTTCTTCTCAAAAGTCTTTAACATGATTAGCCCTGCAAGATAGTGTATCTATCAGCAGTGCATATAAATAAAGTCACTCAGCTCCTCATATTCATTCATATTAAATTACTGCTGCACCTAAAATAAAACCTGTGGAAGCACTGAAACAAAAGGTAGTTTACAATATTTGGAATGATGAATTGCAGCAAATTATATCTCAAAATCTTTTCAAAGGATTCGAGCATGTCTCATAATGGAGGGCAGGCACTTCAAGTATCTATGACAGTGATTACAATATTAATTACTACTAATAAGTAAGAAAGAAACAAAAAATGTGTGTATGAGTTCCAACCACATGATCTCCCACAGCAGGTGGCAAGTAACTTCTTGTTGGCAAAATCAATCTCCAATTACATATGGAATGAGCACCCTGTATAATTAGCCCACAAAATACCAAAAGTTGAGATGCAAAAAATTAACCCTTAAATGACATTAAGTTTTAATACTATCTTCATATATTAAACTCTTAAAATTGGAAAACCAAATATTTCATACCTTGTAATCTAGTATTTGATTAAATTGAACAGCTTCCTTCACACATTCATCCCAGTTATTTGGAGTATAATCTGCATTTGCCATCCCATCCAAAAAACTTAAATATACTGAGATTTTGCAGTCTTGCAGTATTTTCGGATTTTCATCTACTTTTTTGCCTAGGTAATCAATAAGCTTCAGACTCACATGACCCTGAAAAATGACAAGTACATAATGAATAGCTCAAACAAAAAATTTCAATATTTTATACTTACATAGTATATGGAACGAAATCAGTACTTCCGACTGACAGTCCATGTTCAAATGACTTTTTGGTTTTTCGATTACAATGCTGCTACACGTTATAGTAGGATCTATATTCTAAAGCAGTCACATTTTCACATAACCAAATTTCTTGTCAATATCACATTCAGTTATTACATTTATAACATATAAATGCTATAATAACAAAATATTGCATTTGTTTAAAAAACTTAAGTTATATAAAAGAAATATTTTTCAATATATGTCAATTCTTCTCTTGTATTATTAAACTAGATACACCTGACCAAAAACAAATAAATATTGAGCTCTTTAAAATCAGTATATTAGCTTAAAATATCCCAATTAACAATGAAAATAAAATTATAAAGTGATTTCAAAAGATAAAACACAGTTTATGACCTTTTTTACCTGGCAAAAACATTTTTTCTCATCCAGTAAAGAAATATATCATTACAATCTACAGTTACATGAATATGCACATATTTGATGGCCAATGAAACATCTGTGCACAGCCAGTCAGCCTTAAGCATGCATACAGCTAAGGGAGTGGCTGGTAATTTATTTATTGTTTTTGGTCTTCCTGTAATCATTAATTTATTCATTTATAGTGTTCTGGCCTAGGGTAGGTATTTCACGGCACACTAAATATTTTTATGCTTACATGCTTCCAGCTTTTTTGGAATAGATACTGCAGTATCTTTCAGCAATGATGAAGATGAGTTGGAGTAATGGGGATGAGTGGCAGGGGAAACTGGATTAACGACAGAAAATCTACCCAGCTGTCCCTTTGTAATCTTTTTCTTTTTCTTAAACATTTGTCTGATGATATAAAATGAGTGATGAATAAAACTTCCTCTTTGGTCATAAAAATTTTCAGTTAAAATTAAATTTTTTACTCTCCAATTTCAAATTGATTTTAATTTTATGTCTCTTCTGCTATTTATAAAATATTAATATCGTCCAGCTATGAAGGTGTAAATAGTAACTAATATTAGAAGTTCAAGACTGTCTCCCCTTGTTCTGCTGTCTGAAGCATAAACTGTTATTCCAACACCTGAGGAAATTATTGAAAAATATAAGCTATCTCCAAATACTTGCTATGTGAATTTAATTTTTTATTCAGTATGATAGTTCAGAAGTGATTCAAATCCCTCTCCCACAACAAAAAACATTCTAGCTACTTAATTATTAATATGTCATGATGAGTCAAACTAAACACACTTTCAGCTTCACTAACTTTTATTTTAATTAGAACATGTTTCACAGACCTTTGTCTGCATCATCTGCTGTTTGTCAACTGTTGGAAGGATTGTCATAATCCTTGGAAGACATACTGTTTGGCTCTAACAGACAACTGATGAAAGTGAAATTGGCGTTTCCTTCCCCCAGGATATCAAAATTCATTAGTAATTTTTTTAATTTCTGGATATAAACTTTTCCCCACGTTTTAGTTCTGTAAGCTCTTCTATTGCTTTAACAATTGTACTTTTTCATTAATTTCATGATTTTCTGTCCAAAAATGAGCTGTGCCAATGGATTTCTCTATTTGCTTATACTTTATGTTATTTCCATTGGGTACTTCAGCTGATCTATTTATTTGGGAGGAAAATAGAATTGAGAGGTTTGTAATTATTTCTCATACATGTTTCTTTCTGTTTTTCCAGTATATACTTAATCATAGTCTGCACAATTTATATAATAGAATCCAAACTTCCTTTCTGATGGTATACTATCTAACTAACTGTTTGTTGTTTAAAGATTTTTTATGCTGAACTTATTACTTGGTACCAGTGTAATGTTACTTCCTTAAAGATGTTCTGAAATTAATGTATAGCTCAAGGCAGATAGGCAAATGTTTTAAAAATGTCTGTTTCTTTTATTGCCAAGAAAGATGAGATTTCTTTTAGCTCTTTGAGTTTCTTATATTTCCTTACATTTTTTCAAACCAATTCCTTACAAAATCTGTTAACTGTTTTTTCTATTTCTGTATTCGTATTGGTATTCTGTTTTTTCCAATGGTAAATTCATGAGTCTTTGTGTAAGCTGTTAATCACTACATGTTGAGCTATTGGCTTTTATATAGTTGTCTGTGTGTGTATTCTTTCTGTGCCTTCTAAACTCCAACATTCCATTGGTTTTTTTTTTTTTATTATTTTGAGGTCCAGAAATGTAGTACATCCGCTTCCTTTTTATATGTAAATAATAGACTTTTTAGGAATTGGTTCAAAAAAAGAAGTTCAAGAAATTTAAGCAGCTAAAATAAATCTCAACTTTCTTGGCTGAAAAAGAAAAGGACATTTTTTAAAAATTTACCTGTCATCCTTGGGCTACACATACATTTCAGAAATCTTTAAGGAATTTAACATTACATTGGAATCAAGGGATAAGTTCAGTATAAATAACCTGATAAACTACAAACAGTTACATAGTATATTACCACAAAAGATATCAGGAATCTATTATCAATTGTGCAGGCTATGATAAAATATATATTGGAAAACCAAAAAGGAACATAAGTATCCTAAGGAAAGAACACAGCAGGAACATAAAGTATAAGTAGGGGTGATAATTTTTTAGCACTTTAAAAACAGAATTTAGCATTTTGTAGTGCTTATACATTTGCAATTTAGCATTTTATAGCATTTTGAAGAAAAACATAATTTGAATTAATTCTCATAAACAAGTATGTCATGAAATAACATTAGATGAAGTTAAAATCACATTTATAGGTTAATGGGCTAGTAGTAAGATAAAATATATGCAGTAATTTGTGCATTTATTTTAAATTAATATGCTCTAAGTTAAAGCAACAAACAGAAAAATAGAACTAATTTATATAGGATAAAGCTTAACACAAAAAAGAGATACTTATATTGAAGTAAAACAAGAAAAATACATAGAAAATACAATATACTAGTTCACATCATTCATTAACACTGTTGAACTGAACAAAATGTTCTGCCATTCGTGTTCTTCTGTCACTTACAATTAAATTATATTTACTGAAATATCTTTCAGCATCTATGCTGTTGGTAGGAATCCAATTACATTGCAGAGCTACTTGAGCAAACTCTAGGTATTTCAGGTTAACAGCCAACAGCATTTGCAGGCTGTCTACATCTACATTTTTCTGTATATTTTGTATTAGCTGTGATTGAAAATATTATTAACAGTCCCAAAAAATGGAACTTTTGTTTTATTTTCACTTAACCCGTTGCCCAATGGTCACTTAAACTCTGAACTGACTGTTCTTGTATAACCAATAAACAAATCTAGGTATTTAAATGGCCCACAATTTAAATTTCTGCTTTACAGAACAAATCTTTATATTTTGCTTATTTTTAATCATATTTTAATGAAACAAAAACTGAATTAAAGGACATTAAATGCAGTATGAGACAGCTACAACAAGCATTACTGTATTTATTTGCAAAATGCATTAAAAAAAATAATTTCAATTATGAAGTATATTTTACTCGTCTTTGATTGCAATTTGCGAAGCTGAAAGAGTTCATTACTTTTTCCTCTCTAATATTACTAAAATTCAACACTTGTGTTAGCATTGGAAGCTCTTAGCTCTCTGTTTATTGCTGAGCCAGCACACAGCACGTAATAAATATTGTAAGGGGAAAAATGTTTGACGTAAAGCAAAGCAGCCGCATACACCTTCTTTATCGTTTGTATAGAGCAGGTTTTTATATGCATAATGTGTGTGGCTTTAGGCTATGTTGAATCATATGATTGCGTTTACTTGACACAATAAACTTAGCTTGTTATGCTCAGGTCTACTATACAATTTTCACCTGCATTTGAGATGGACAAATAGGCAACTTGATACTGGAATCTGTTCTTAGCACCACAAGTTTGGATTCATTTTTTGAGAATATTTTCATTTCAGCTAAATACTAATGAGTCAAGGCAAAGAACTCAAAAGTATTCAAACTTGTTATTTCTTACTTCAACCAACAGAGGCCACCACAGAAACATCTGGGTGTCCAGCCGTCATTTCCAGTAATGGCGGTTCGGTGAGCAACTAAAGATGGGAGAGATTCTCCTGAAACGCGTTTTACTTTATGTAAGTAAATGGAGTTTAGTGTAAAAAAATGAATACCTAAGTTTAGGATATATTACCACTCCATTGTCAACAGCTTTGTAAGTACAATATTTGTTATTCTCAGTTTGAATCATGGCTTCAACTAGTGGTGCAGCTTTAACTTATTTAGCAAGTTTGTTCCCACAGGCATTAGTGCAGAGACAGGGTTATGGAGTTCTGAAAACCATTGCTGCACAAAAAGATATATTTTTTGGAGTACAACCTGTAGTGCACAGCCTCATACACAGCTCACAAGTGACAGTCAATTAATTGATTTTTACCATGTTTTTACTGCAAATTTAGTAGCTGTCATAGTTACTGAAACAAATGTATATGAGCGTAAAGTGCAGGAAAATCTGACCTCAAAAGGCAAATTAGGACTTGAAAATAGGATTCTGAAGTGAACAGATGTAACACAGAATGAGATTTAGAGGCTACTTGGCATAATTATTCTCATGGGTGTTATTGAAAACCTACATTGGACATGTACTGGTCTACAGATGACATGCTAGCAACTTCAATTTTTGGAAGAGGCATGTCAAACAAGAGGTTTTTGTCTATATTGAGGTTTCTTCATTTCAGCAGCACATAAAACATAACTGATAAATTACACAAAATTAGGCCAATTTTTTTTTTACCTTATTTCAAAATTCAAAGAAAATTACATTCCTGGTGAAAAGGTCACTGTTGATGGCAGCATGACTCTCTGGAAGGACTGTTTACGTTGGAAGCAACATATCAAAATTAAAAGAACCAGATTTGGCATAAAAAGTTCTGATCGAAGTAAATCAGAGTATGTCTAAATTAGCTGTATTTACACTGGCAAAGGGACTGACAACACAGGAGAAAAAAGATTTGGGGTTATCTGGTTCCATGTCATGTACCTCATGAAACATGTGCTTGATCAGGGTAGGACTGTATATTTAGACAACTAATACAGCTTCTTTAAGTTATACATTGTTTACATAAAAGAATGACAAATGCAATTGGAAACAGTACATTTAAATCATATTGGATTGCCACAGTATATGAATGTACAGGCTCTAAAGAGACGGGAAATGGAGATTAGTCAGTTTCCATCTTTGACTTACATTGCTTGGCATGATAGAAGGATAATTACTGCTTTATCTAATTGCAGTTCCAAAAGTTTGATGCTACACGAACAAGAAAACTAGATGCCAAAACCAAAATAACAATTTTCAAGCCTGATATTATACATGAATGCAATATGTATATGGGTGGTGTTGATTTAATGGATAAGGTATTGCAGGCATATCCCTCTTTATGAAAAAACTGTGAAATGCTACAAAAAAACTATATTTTCACGTGTTGGATATCACTATATACGTACATTTTCTTGATAATTTGGAGAACTCTAAACCCACAAAAAACAATGACAAATCTGGATTTTTGCTTATCAATTGCTCGCAGTCTAATTGCAAGCCACCAAATTGTACACAAAGGGCATAGAAAGTCTAAAACCTCTGCCACCCTCAGATTAACAGAAAAACATTTCCCAAAAAGAATACAGTTTTGGAAATATGTGGTATGCAGCAAAAAGGGCATAATCAAGGAAATCAACATTATTTTTGGTAACTGCGTAGACGAATCCTAATGTCACTACCCATTCTTCAAGGTGTATCATCCAAAACGAAAACATTTAAAGGTAAGGTTTGAACTATTTTATAGAATTTATTTCAGTTTATTTTATAAATAAATATTAAAACAATTACAAGTTGAAAATCATTCCAATTGCAACTCTTGCCGGATGTATATACACGTTCATATTGCTTGGGCCCATTTTACTTTGGACATCTACACATGTTCGTATCAGAAAAGAGGTTAAATGTTTAAAAATCTATGAAAACATTCAACCAGCATTAACAAGATTAAAAAGGTTACCCAACCCTTGAAAAAAACATTTGTTGCATTTTTTTCCATGTGACTGCTCAACTTTTTGTTGCACTTGAGCATACACCACACAAAAATGTTTTTCAGTTTGCTTTTTACATTTTTATTTGCAAAATAGTTCATGAATTACAACATATCTACAGGTAGCAATCCTCCAGCACATCTTTTCAGCACAGTACATAAAGTTAACAACTCACCTCACAACTTATGGAGGGTAAGAAGAGCCCTCCTGGATAATTAATTTATTAACGGTAACTGAAGCCTGAGTCACAAATCTAGCCTGACACTGTATTTAAAAATAATCACATTCATTGATAAAAATATTTAGTGTAAAGAACTGCTATTTAACAAATTTTCATCCAAAAATATAAAAAATCTTTTAAAGCATCTAAATACTTAACATGTTTCACAGATTGAAACCATGAATTCCAGCATATGAATATGAGGAAAAGAAATACTACTGCTGGAAGATTTTTATAACTTTCCTCGAGAACATTCAAATAAGCACTTTTTATTCTTTTAGGTTTAGTTATGATATTTCTTTTAAAATTACATCTCCAACTAAGTTTAGCTTGTCCACAAAACATTGAAGATGTAAAAAATGGTCACAAATTATAGTCTGCAATTCTCTAAAGCATGTCCCCATGTATCAAGCTGAATCTGATACCAATCCAAGTACATTTTCACATGAGATATAATATTCTTTCAAAGTGCCAATGATTGCCCTGCTACAAGTAGTACCATTTGCTTTGTTAAGAAAGCCACAACTATCTAGAAATACGTCCTGGTTTGCTTTATGCACATTGTTCAGAATAAAACGGCGAAAAAACGTCTTCTCTCCCTGTCTGAAGTCTCGCCTACAACTTTAACAATGGACTTTCTTTGTAAGCACTCAATCTCACCTTTCAATGCTTCTCCACAGTAAGGTACATATTCACATTACAATGTAGTTGCCTTTGGCAGACCTTCATTTCCTAGCACGTATCTGAATGCAAAATTTAAATAACTTAGCTAAAACGACTTAAGCACAAGGTCTCTACAACACTACAATAATAATAATTTTAATATTGGGCACTTAATATGGTTTTATGTTATTTTACACCTCTAAATTTACTAAATTTTTTAGTTCTCATTTTATTTATGTTAATTGTTTGATGTCTTTGTTTAGTATAAATGCAGAAATGATAAATTTGTGACTCTCTCTTCATTTTTAAGGATCAAATAAAATTAAAAATCTGGTACACAACCTTAACATAAGATACTTACTTTGACAAGTGCTCCCAAAAAGTTAGATGGTTCAATTTGTGAAGAAGTATGTTGGTCTCCAAAAGCATCTTCAACATGTCTAGAACAAAATCACTCTTTCCAAATTTTGCACTTTCCACTCTATCGTGCATTATTTGGATTTGCCCCTTTACTCCATGTTGTTCCTCTTATGATTAATTGTTGAAACTATCTTTTGCACCAACAAGACCCCAACATTTGACATGCTTGTCTAAAACATAATTCTTTTGCCAATTCAGGCACTGATTACGCAATTATACATTAAAATTTCACCATCACTAAATTTTCCTGTTTATAATTTTCAGTCCTTTGTATTAACAATATTTTCGAACTCACCATTTTAGAACTTGCTGACTTGACTTACATAAAGGGAATGAAAGATACCAAATTCAGTAAAATAGGTGATGTTTGAACAATGAGATTTTGAAGGGTTTGCACTTTGCAGGAGAGGTTATTTTCTGCATCCCAAACCTGTAGTGATCAAGTGCATCATAAACATTTCAAGGATGTACAAACTCATCACTTGAAGTTTCCAGAGGAAAATTACAGAAAGAAGATTTGGGGGGGGGGGGAATTGATTTCCCATTAATATTGTATTTTAGTACGATTTTCGCATGTTGGTAGCATTTGCAAAAATTCACCACTCCTAAGTATAAGCAAATAGAGAAATCCATTGTGGCAGTTTATTTCTAGACAGGAAATCATGAAATTGAAGAAAAAGTACAATTGTTAAAAGACAGCAGAAGGGCATACAGAATTGACACATGGGAAAAAATTTATACCCACAAATTCAAATATCAGTTAATGAATTTTGATATGAAAACATTAATTTCAGGTTTATCAGTTGTCCACCAAAGTCAAACAGCACATCCTCTAAGGATTATGACAACCCTTCAGACAGTCAACAAGTAAGTAAATTAGTGAAGCTGCAAGAGTGTTTAGTTCAATTTGCAACATATTAATAATTATGTAATTTGCTTCACTGTGACAATTCCAATTATATTTTCTGTTAAGAATTCTAGCTGCTGTTCTAATGTGAAGTAATACTAAAATGTGATACTTGATAAGAGTTCTCATTCCAGCACCATTTATTTCTATAATACTTTTTCGTTCTCTCTCACAAAGCTCTGGATTCTATGTACATAGATATCAATTTAGTTTACTCTTTTATAAATTTATACCTTTGAAGGAATCCACACAGTAAAACGAAAATATAACTTCTTAGTTTATTAAAAAGTTAAAATAATCAACACTCATGAGCGTTTCACTCCTTGAATTATTAAAATAATAATTGTACTCAGTTGACAATGTGAACGATATGTTCACGAAACATGTCCTGTTATTTTAATAATTAAAGGAGTGAAACGCTCATGAGTGTTGATTATTTTAACTTTTTAATAAACTAAGAAGTTTTAGTTTACTCTTACTATGCTTCATATTAAGGAAACCAATAAATAAAAAGGAAAATTCTTTAACTTACCATTCTTGTTAGCTTTCTCAATGTGTAAGTTCCATGAATGAAATCACAATTTAGTGTCATTAAATGTTCTATACAAGAGTCTATAAACACTTCATGATAAAAAAGTGACTGTTTTTGCATTTTTTTTACTGCAGCATCCAATAAGACTTCTGTTTCATCAAAGCTGCAATGATCTAAGTTTGCCACAATTTTGTTCATGCACTGAAACATGAGATGTCTATATAATGTTGAAGTCATTTGGGGTTCACATAAAGACCTGATAATGCTCTTTGCAAACTTTATTTCTATATCTTCTACACGTTTTTCCAATGCTTCCACTATGAAATCCGTACAAGATTCTGATATTGTTGACTTCCTGCACAGATTACAACAAAAACAAAAGATATTAAGGAATGTATTTATTGCCATTGTGGTAAAAAAAGTGATTAGCAGTACTTAAATGTAAATTGGATGATTAGCAGTAGTTTAAACTTAAAATCATTAGGCTTAAAATTTGTTACATCAAACCCCTTCCCCCCCAAAATGGCTGGAAAAAGCAAAAATATTAATCACATCCCTTTGCCATTCAGTACCTATGTAAGTCTGTACATAATTTAAATTAGCACATCCTTTACCAAATATATACATGGTAAAGGATGTGCTGTATATATAAAAAAGAAACCTTTGCTAAATTTTATTTTGGTTTAAAGTAAAACACTAAAAATCATGTCATCACATTAAAGTTTTCTTGAAGTTTCACAAACACACTTATTAAAAGTAATTTTGTGACATGTTTCATAAGGCATACTGCTCACAAAACAAGTCCCAAAATTACTTTTAATAAGTGTGTTTGTGAAACTTCAAGAGAATTTTAATGTGATGACATGATTTTTAGTGTTTTACTTTAAATCAAAATAAGATTCATAATAGTTTCACTGTGTGGATTCCGCCTTCCTTAAACAAACCTTTGCTAATTTAGCCTATAATAAAAAATAAAGGCTTTATAATTCTTTATCTCACAAATTTTATAGCTGTAAGTTTGGTGTGATCAACCACAAATTATTTTTAAACATCTATTTTTTTTACAGACTACATATCTATTTCCGGCAGTACTGTGGCCAAGTGGTTAGGCTGCTTACCTCCCACTGAAGTAGCCCAGATTCAATCTCAGAGGCCATAAAAGGGAATTGTGGTAGATGAATGGCATGGAGGAAGTTTTTCTCCAGGTACTCTTAATTTCCCCTGCCACTCATTCTGTTATTGCTGCATCATCTCAACCACATTTTCACCTTTATCAATATTTGGCATAATGTAAACTGTCAATTATTGGTGAGCTCATTACAAATGGACTACACTACTGTCCTCTGCCACACGTGTGCAGAACTTGTCATGCAATGAATGGCATTAGAAAATGCATGCAATCATGCTGGCACACATGCGCACACACAAACATATATCTTTTTTCTTTTAATATAAGAAGTTAACACCAATAGCAGCAAAGGAATAAAGCTACATAATTTCTAAGTCAATTTTTGCTGTAGCTCATGAATTAGCATGAGCTGCAACATATTACTTCAGCTTGTGAGTAGTAACAGTAAATTGCTTCCATGTTGTGGTCCTTGTGCAGTGGTTGGCAAATACCGATTCATGAATCAACCTGACTCCTAAAATCGTGGCATAAACCCCTTGTACACAGCAATCAATGCTGTACTTTACAAGCACAACTCCCTAATTCCACCCTCAGAGAGAGTGAATGAAACCAATGCAGGATTAACCAGTCAGTCTGTTTACTTGCTATGGCATTAACAAGGCCATTGCCTTTTGCCTACAAAAGAAGGTTTAGCAGCAATTGGGAAGAAGAATATTTCTTATATCTTATTTAGGGAAACGATGTGAGATGTTTGGTATGTTCCAAAATATTAAAGGGCATTTTCAAAGCAAATATCAGATGATATTATGAAATCTACCATAAAGAACAACAAATTAACAGGTAAGCATTTCAATATCAAACATGTTTGTTTTGAAATTCAATGATTAGAGTTAAACAAAATGTACTGTTAAAGTAAAGTAATTTATTATAACAGTAAAAGTATTTAAGAAAGAGTGAGGCAGGGAAAAACATATTGGGGTTTGTGACAATATGGTTAGGGAGGGTGTAGCATGGACAAGAGCGGAACAATGATGCTAGGTGGGGTAAAAGTTGACAAAGAATTGTGCCTACTGTGTGGTAAGGTAGACAAGAACTTGTAATGTTATTAGAGTGTACAGAAACCAAAGGATGGAGAGAGGAATTATGGAACAAGAAGTGGGATAATTTGCAGGCAGAAATTCTGGCATTAAAGATTTTTGGTATTAGCAAAAAAGAATTTTTAAATCATGGACTAGTCAGAATATAGCACTGTCCATGGTACCTCTGTGATTTCATGTACTATGGTATATAAATTCTAAAAAAGGGTTAAAGATGGAGCTCAACATGTCAAATGTTGACACCCCCAGGGCTTATTAATCCAAATGTAGAATTCTATATTGAAATATTTATGTGGAAATCACTCAAATTTCACTATTCAAAATAGCAATTTTCACCAGATGTAGAAGAAAATAGCATCAGATTACATATAGGAAATGCTCTAGAGCATTACTATCAAAATGAGGAGGAGCTACATCATGTTGGAACCACATTTGATTACTTATTTGTAAAGGGACATCTTCCAGGAACACAGGCAATCATTAATAAAATAATGAAGGTACACCAGCCCATTTAGCTGCAGAGGAACATGGTAAGAGCCAAATAAATAGCCACGAAGTAGGCCATCTGACATGTTCACATTGATCCTGTGTTATTATGTCTCAACAAGGGGCATGTGGATTTTTGTAGTCCCATATGTGGCTGTTCCTGTGGTTGAACACATGCCCATCTCTGGTGAAAGTGGCTTTGTCAGTGAATAGCGTAAGTATGAATTTTCACCATGATTCTCTAATGACCAGTTGTAAAATTGTAACTGGGGACTGACGTCCACTGGTCCCAAGGTCTGCATTTTCAGAAGGTGAAATACGTGCAAGTCTCTTGCAAGACTCACCGAAACACTATTGCTGCTTGTAATCACAGCATGTGGGATTTCATGAGAACTTGAAGGATGAGCCTGCAGTGATTGGAACATTTCTTGTTCAAAACCTGGATTGCATTGGGTTTGATTTGCAACAGTATTTGAACTATGGATTGGCCGGAATCCAGTCTCTTGTAGATGCTGATGGATACACTGAAAGGTGCTGAAATGAGGATGCTGTCTGTCTGGATATTGTTCTGGATACAGCTGCAAAGCTTCAGACACACTGCTTCACCATACATTATATGAATATCGACAAGCTCTGCAAATGAATAATCATTATTCATATTTTGCTGTATATAGAACTTGTTAACGCCCTGCTATTTTTGAATGTGAAAAATGGATAGAATGTTGTACCATTATTCAATACCAATACATTTTCATGTTACAAATAATCATATCACTGTGATTAACCAGTTAAGACTAAATGTGTTCTCAGTAGACATAAAATGTAATTATTTTTTTCATGGGAACTGTAAAAAATTAAAAAAAAAAAAAAAATAGAGAGAGAGAGTGAGGTACAGGACTCGACCCAGTAACTCTCTACTTAGATATCCTACACTTTACCAACTGAGCTAAACAGACAGCCTCTGTATGATTAATTTGCATATTCACAAATGCTTTATGCTGTTATCACTAGTGTGCATAACTTGTCCAGAAACAAATTGTCAGCAAAACAGCGATGCTCATATCATTCAAAATTAATAGCCACTGACAATGGCTCCAAGGTTTTGGCTTCCTTCGAAAGGGAAGTAAAACCGTGGGTCCCATGTCATAGACTTACGACACGAAAAAGAACCTCAAGCCTGAAAGAAGGGGCCTCTGAGCAAAATTTGCCGGCCATTTCATGCTCTGAATTGAATGGGACGCTGATGACCTGAGATGTTAAAGAGCATCTGTAAATAAACCAAATCAACAACTATGCTAAGGTGGCATAAACGAGTATTTTGCGCAATACAACTGAGGCATGCATCTGTTTAATTCAACATATTTCTGATTAACATCCACTCATAAACTATACATAATCTTCTAATTTTGAACCTGCAGGCCATAATTCTTTATCTCAAAAATTTTTGTTTATGATTCCTCTGCAATCCTGCAAATTTGTGCAGTCAAATTCTGAAACACTCTCTATAATCATCCATTATTACAGTAGATATATGTATGGATAGAAGCCAGTTCTTTTTACGATTTAAATATTCTTTCTGTAGAATGCTGTGGAATAATGCAGAAACAGCAAAGGATAAAGAAAGTTCTTCAGAAGAAAGGTGTACATTCTTTTTTCAATAAAATCGAATTAATTTTGTCAATGAAAAGAATTTGTGGGAAAGTATTTTGCTAAGTTGTATATGGTGAATCAATGTTGTTTACAACGTGTCTCACACTATTGTCTTTTTTATGAATTCTTGCAGTTTTTGGGTTGCTGAGCTAATATTTTGGATTTCTTTATTGGTCAAAGTTTTTAGTTTTTATTGTATCATTAAACTCTCTGATGCTCTTTTTTGAGGGGTTTTCTTTAATTTCAATGTGTTCCTTATTTTTAGAAGCAATGACATTTTATTATGTAATTAAAACAAGAATGGTTATAAATGTTTTTTTTTTTATTTATGTACGCTCTTTAACATCTCAGGTCACCAGCTGTTATAAATGGTGTTTTAAAAACTAATACAATATGCATGTATCATTTAAAACATGAAAACATTATTTAATAAAAATTGCTTTTAAATGAGGCAGGAGTAGGGTGGTCTGCAGAAGCTTTAACTTAAAATAGGGGTCTCTCTTAAAAATAGTTTGAGAAACACTGCTCTAATGCAATGACTTTTATTTTCAATAGAATTTGATTCGCTTTCCAAATAAAGTATTAATGATCTACATATAGCCACCCAACATGTCAGCCATCATGTCTTGTTGAGTGATCTCAACTGTGACAGAATGTTTCTTCCATTGTTCTACAATTTCAAGAATATGTCATGGCATAATTTAAGTCCACAAGTTGGAGCCACAGCAAATGTACGAGGTACATCCAGAAAGTAAGTCCTGATGACCAATAAAGAGAACAAAAGCATCACTAAGTAAGAAATATTTATTGGAATAATTACATAGATTCACTGGCTACTTTTCAACATAGTCACCACCATTGTTGAGGCATTTATCATAATGGTGCACCATCAATTGTATGCCCAAGTCATAAGAGTCTGCCGCCAATGTTCGTACCCACTTCATTCTGCACCTCAGCGTCATTGTGGAAACGTTTTCCTGCCAGAAAATGCTTCATGAGATGGAAGAGATGAAAATCACTTGGAGCGAGGTCAGGGCTATAGGGTGGATGGTCGAAGATCTCCCATCCAAACTTATTCAACACATTTCATGTGGCGTTAGCTGTATGGGGTTTTATATTGTCATTCAATAGCGTAATGCCTCTTGTCAACATCCCACAGCTCTTATTTTGGATTGCCCTCCTCAGTTTATGCAACGTCTGACAATACCAATCAGCATTTACGGTCTCCTCTCGCGGTAACAACTCGCATAATAGGACACCGCGTCGATCCCAGAAGATCATGCACAAAATTTTTTTAACAGAGATTGTCTGCTTGAATTTAGCCTTCACAGGTACACCACTATGCCGCCAATGCATTAATTGTTGTTTTGTCTCTGGTGTGACATGTGACACCCATGTTTCATCCCCAGTGACAATACTGTCGAGAAACTCGTCACCCTTCTCTGCGTACCGCTGTAGGAATGTCAATGCTGCGGCCAGACGCTTGGTTTTGTGTTCATCTGTCAGTTGCCTAGGCATCTTGCACACACTTTTTTAAAATCAAGTCACCGGGAGACAATTTCGTGCACAAGCGAGCAAGACATCTGGGGGAATTGACAAGAGAGTTCTGAAATTGTGAAGCAGCCGGTTCTGCTCAATTGCTTGCCATACACTTTCCAACACTTCTGCTGTCCAGGATGGTCGGATACTAGGTTGTTGTTGTGAATATTGGTTCGTCCTTCTGTGAATTGCCTGCACCATCTCTTATCATACTGTCGCACATAATGTCGTGTCCATACTCTTGACACAATTGGCAATGGATCTCTGCTGGACTTTGATTCTGACTGTGCAAATAATCGGATGACTGCACGAACCTTGCAGTTGGCGGGAGACAAATCAAGAGCAGCCATTTTCTTCTATCACAGTGCGGTAACCACAGCCGTAAGAAGGCTGATACTTTACTGCATTATTCCCACATACTTCCTCTCTACTCCTGCACACACGCATCTATTCGACTAGTGGTGCCATCTCTAGATGCGATTTGGACTTACTTTCAGGATGCACCTTGCAAAAATAAAATATGGCAGTGTCCAATGCCTGGCTTATGAGAATTTTCCCATTTGCCATTAGATGGCAGTAGCATAGTCCATTTCAATGCATGCGCTGAGAAATCAGCAGATTACATTATGCTAGATGAGAACGAAGATGGAAATGTTATTTTATATGAAACTAATAGCTAAAAACACTCTTTTTACTTAATACTTAGTATTAAGTAAAGAGTACTAAGTAAAAAGTATTTAGTACTCTTAGTACTATTATACTGTTCATTTAATGCAAATAAAAGGCAAGGTAGAAAGCATAATTAACTAATATATAAGGGTGATCCGTTTTGGAATGGATAAAATCAAAACACTAAAACTTATTAAATTTAAAATTAATTTCTTGTCGGAACTAATACAGTGAAGCAATTAATTTATTCTTAATTAGCTAATGAGTCGATTTAATATTCTTATGCTGCACTTACCATTGAATATACAGAACTTGTTTCACAGGTTTTTGTCTGCATCATCAGCGGTGAGACAATTTAAAGGCAAAAACCTGTGAAACATATATAATTCAATGGTAAGTGGAGCATAAGATTATTAAATCAACTCACTAGCTAATTAAGAATACATTGTAAAACATTTACTATAATCTTTATGTTTTGAAACTTGGTGTATACAGCATTGAAAGATGGCAGATTTCTCAGAATGCTACATAACCCCCATTGCTTTCTCCATATAACTCATAACAGTGATACAATTCAGCCCATATCATCAGGGGTGCAAAATTGAAGCAAGCTTCATGATCCTCAATGCTTAAAGGTTGTAGATGTTGTAAGTGATATGGTACCGTTTCACGTACTTTCAAACATAAGCTGACCAGACTTATATGGTACATTCATCTTTGCTGACAGTCATCTTAAACTTTTTGTAAGCCTCTTTGCCATGACTTCAGAGATAGCTGCTTCATACTGGGTTTCACTTACGACCTCATGAATGTCTTTTTAACACACGATCTGTTTCTATAATTTCAATACCATAACATTATGGAATCATATTTCGGTCATTACTCACACTATACTTAATATCAAAATTCTCTTTGAATTTGTTTAGCACTCTCAAATTCAACATACCAAAAAATGCACTGCAGTCGCTGTTGATTTGTAATAGCCATTTCATTTCTCATTATGCATTATTGATTTCATTCTTTCCATGTATGGAAACTCCCATCTTATAAGCAAAATATGGTTGTTGCTATTGTCCATTGGGGATGCTGAAATTTATCATTTTTTCCCTAGCTTCCCAATAAAGAGTTTCCAAATTATTTTTCATTTTAAGCAAAATATTACCAGCAAGAAATATCTCCTACCATTATATTAGCTTTTATAACAACATTTAAATTATCCATTCCCAAATGGATCACCCTGTATATGTTCTTGGACAGGTTAGTATGTTCTTGAGCATGCACAGAACAATGATTTTTAAGACATACACCCTTGTCTATAGCCCTATTTGAGATGACTTGCTCTGTTGCTAAAAGCAATCAATAACATAGAAGATGTGTTAAATTACATTACTTACTTGGAAACATATTGAAGCATTTCAGTTAAATGTGCTACATTTTCTGCATTCATTTTTATTCTTAGCTGTGATTCAAAAACCAATGGAAGGGCTATCTTTAGTGCATCCACCAAAGGACATCTATTAAAGTCTTTCATTATAAAATCTAAGAAAATAATCTGATGCAAGGACAGCTCATTCACTTTGTGTCGTATTATTTGTAGAAGTGACTGACAAATTAAGCTACTGGCCGGAACTCCCAAGTATGATAATGTCTTCAGAGCATCTATAGTGTCATTTAACTCAATGCTTCGCACCTGAGATTTTAAACGCTTGCAGAGATTCTTGAATTCAGTGCTGCTAACAATTTCAGTTTTGGATACACTAGAGCTGAAAAAAAAAAAAAAAAAAAAAGCAGAGATTAAAGAATGAGTAATTTGAAGGTAACACAGAAAAAACTTCACAATCAATTCCTTTATATTATAGGGAAGAGATAACTTAGATGGTAGAACACATTGAAATGAATGATACAAAACACTATCATTTACTGTAACAAAGATATATTTAACGTATTACACAACACAACCAAGAACAGTAGGCTATTTATTACATTAATTCAGTAGTGCAATCATTTCTATTAGGACTTAAAATTCAGTAATATTTTTGGTATTTTAAAACATATTTTATTTTAAAAGCTGGGGTACTCAAGTCTTCATAATATAAAATGTTTTCCTTAAACATTACTGAACAAAAGAGAAAGCTTGGAAAATTTCAATCTTAAATTTATTCCATTGTTCTCCTACTTAGTAATTTATTTAAAAAAAAATAAATAATGATACACAAAACCAATATTGCAGCTATTAATGGAAGAAGCAATCCAACTATTTCTCTGTCCATCCATCTGAGTTAGTCCTACACAAATGTTCACATGACAGTGAGATGCAGATTATGAAAAACAAAAACATTCTGAGTGCACCAGACCAGATTTTAGAATATCTAAAGTATTTTAATCTAAATTTTCAGAATAGTTTAAGGAATTTTTTTTTTTCAAATGATTCTTTTATTTGCCAAAAATCTGTAAATATACATTTGTCAAAAAAAATTATGCATTTATTTACACATTATATTTTTTATTTATTCTATAACTGTCAACAGAATGTTGAGTTGAATTAGTTAAATATTTTTTAACTTTTATTAATTTAAGGCATCATCATTTACAGTTCTCATATTTTCTGACAGTTGATTTTGCACATTTATATTCTGGCTAATCATTATAGTGTAAACTGAAAATAATTAAATTTATTCCTTATATTGTGTATATCAGTATTTTGTTTCTGTTTTCAAATGTAACTAAATATTTCATGGAACCATATGCATACCATTATAGGAAAAAAAAATCCCACTTCCAGAGTTAAATTCAATCTTGGGTAACAATGGTGGCACTTGGTAAAGGTCAATTCAAAGTAGAAGAAATTATCATAAAAAAAGTACATAAAAATAATAGTTATACCCCACTGCACATAAATATGCACTTTTTCAGAGCTTGGTACACAGATTAATCAACATCCCACTCACAGACACAGAGTACAAATTGGAATACTAACAGACAATTAAGACAGCAATAACCAATGGTTTCAACAAAGACAAAATAATAAAAATTATCCATAAAATTAAAAGACAAAAGTCTATAAGAGAAGTTTCTATACTGAAGAATTTCAACAAAAAATACAAATTCAAAAGCTTCACGTACCATCCAATTTACCACAACAAATTTAAGAGGATATTCAAAGAACAAGGTATAATGTTAGCCCCAAAGAACAAATATACTATCAAAAATTTATTGGGTTGCACAGTAAAACACACCATACCAACATTTGGAAGTTCAAAGGAAAGAACAGTACCAAAATATTCGTTTTAACAGTTCATAAATCACCAATAGCAGCTCACTTTTGGACCAATAATCATGAAATTAAACCAGAGACTAGGCTGCTAAAAGAACTATTCACCTGGGGAAAGATTTAATCTTAAAAAATAAGAATAATTTGATGAATTTTAATTTCCCCACCCATGGATGAACTCAGCTAGTTTCTACTAGAACCATCAGAGACCGCCACAAAAGCATCTTGGGATCCAGCGGCCAGTTTGAGTAATTGGTCAACAACTGACAGAAGCAATTAGCTTCCGAAACATGTCCTAGTGTTATGTAAGCAAATGGAGTTAGTGTGAACAGATTGAATACATTAATGTAGGATATATTACCCTACAATGTCTACAGTTTCATAAATGCAATTTATTCACTTGAGTAAATTTGTTTTTGTTGCTATATTTACAGTGAATTGTGCAAATAAACACATACATTTGTAACTATCAATCATACTATAGCTGATATGACAGTCTAATGCACAAGGTGCTGAGACAAAGCGAACCTATTGTTAGACATATTCAGGCTTCAAGAGTCAGACTTTTTAAAGTGTACACATAACAAATTTAAAATTTGCAGAGTTAAACATTTTTCCTAATCACATTATGCCTGCACTCTTTAAAGATTTTGTCTAATTTTTTTTCCAAGTTGTGAAAAAAATATTTCAATACCTTTAAAAGACAGTAGCTTATGATCTCAATCTTAGGTACCAGTTAAGGAGGGCTGCCCTAGTTAAGCTTGGATTATTTTGAATCACTTTCTTACTCCTTACAGTGAGACACACTCTAGTGTGCTATCTCATCAGTTCATCAATATGTGCCTGCAGTTTGATGCAAATATTTCTCCTTAATGGCTTTAAAACTTGTTGATTTGTATCAGGAGTACATTGTTGAACTTTATGATGTGGTTATAGCATTTTGATGGTAGTACAAAGGTGTTAAAGAGAAAGATCTACCATAAGGAAGCCATGTGCAAGCCAAATAATACAGCTGCACAAAAATGGATTCCCATCTGAGGCCCAATCTGCAAAAAAATAACAGGAAAAAGGGTGCAACCAACATGATCTAAAAGGCTAGTACCCAAAGTTACGGTAGTAGTAACACAAGAACACTCTTCAACATAAAAATGCATTGCTAGCTGCAATGGAAAATCTAAAGGGACCTTTAAAGGATAATTTACCGCATTTGGACCTAGAACAGTAGCATAAAGCACACGGGCACATCTTGAAAGAACATATCAGAGAACGCTTCATCAATGCTAGAAAACTCTATGAACCTGGCAGGTGAAAAGTGGCAATGGGTGGTTTCTTTGGATGAAACATGGATTTATCTAGATGACAAAAGCAAACTCCTGCTATTTATTACCACCAAGTGGGCTAAAAGGGCACTCCAATTTCATCCGGGAAAACATGAAAAAGTTTTCCAAGGGCTCATGCTGATTGTCGGTTACTGCACTTGGGAAAAACTTAACATTTGCAGAATTGCCAAAAATATAAAAATTAATGCAGCATACAACAAAGCAATATCATGGATGAAATTTTTGTTGAAGATATTTCCACTTGCATGATGAAGATGCCCCAAATGCTTGGATCTGCATGAATAAACCATCCAGTCACACTTGTTGATCATCCCAGGACTACTATCATTGGAAAGCTGCATTGCAGGGTCACAGTTCAAACCTCTGGACATCAAACTGAACACATTGGTAGTGGAAAAAGGGAATCTTATCATGAAAAAATGTATATAATTCCAAACTTAACAGGGCAACCCTCTATACATGGCTAATAATAGATCGAGAAATGTTACTGAATGTGAATAAATACAAATAGGTTGTTGAAGAATGAGAGTTATCACTACAAACAAGGAATATGAAGAAAGTATTTTAACAAGGCTACGAATTTAATGAAATATAATTTTAATTAATTTCCTGTCATTCAACACAATGAAATTTTCTTAATTAAGTGACTTGGTCATTTCTGACAATTCTGAAGAATTTTATATTCTTAGAAGCAGTGTATTAAAAGCAGAGACTGGCTTTATACCATCAATATACCAAAACATTTTTGTTAATGCATGAACAGAAGAGATTGTGAGTTCATCAATTCATCAATGTTTCATCAATTAGGTAATTTTGTATGTCACAGTCCTTTTAGCAAACATCTTGAAAATTCTAACCCATAAATCAGGTCTAGTCATAACAATGGATTTTTTTGACTTACTAATGACAGTTTTGATTTGATTTATTGTCAACCGTGGGAATTACAAGAATTCATGGTATCGTCAAAACAGAACAAAATAGAATAAATATACACTTAGTTACAATAAATTAAATATATTAAGTTAGGTTCAGAGAGTGAGGGTATAGTGTTGGTTTTAAGTATCAGAAATAATACTTGGTTGATATGCACAAAACCAAAATATTTACGCTTAGTTTTTACTTACAAGTGAAAGAAGGGAAACACTACTGCAAAATAGTGTGCATAAACATCTGTCAAGTAGAGTAAAGAAGGTTACCTTTGTAATCTGACTGTCTATTGACACAGCTTTGCAACATCTGCCATCCTTGCAAACAGAACAAAGAGGTGATTCACATACCTTGTGATTGCATTGGTTTACGCAGCTGTCATAAATACTTAGAACCCCATGGAGGATAAAATAAAGTTGAATGAAAATTATTTTCAGGCCAGGTTCATTGATTTATTAAAGAGGCAACTCATATTGTTGCCAAAATCACAGTTACCCAACATTAGAGCAAAGAAGGCTGCAACATTGAAAGAGATAATTCAAGATGTTATGAGCTTTATAGAATTGAAAATTTAATGAGCATCAAATATTAAAAAAATTCAAAATATGAAAGCCAGAACCAAGGGAACATGAGAAAAAAAGGGAAACAGACCCATTCAACTAAAATCATATGAGAAGGAATTACTGGACATCATGGAGAGGGACACAAATTCTTCAACAAACAGATTGCAAGACAAGCATACAAATGCACAAATACGTATTATGCAAGTATTTAACTTAAAAGAAGGAAATAGAATATAATTACAACATGAAGTACAGTTGCAGCAATAAGCATTGTAATATTTATTTCAGGACCTTTAAGCCCACCACACCCCCGTCATCAGTGTATGAATTATATCTACAACCTGGAACCAGCCATATACTTACAGAAGGGGGGGGGGGGGCAAAAATGATACAAAATTTGCAGAGCTACAAAAGCATGTGCTCATAAAGCAGTTAAGAGTGTTGGAATTGAAAGAAAAAGAGCTGTTAAGGGAAAAGGGAATAGGATGTAGTGTTTTAAAGTGTTAAGTGTGTTTGTAATACTACCTGTATCAAGATCCAGTAAAATTGTTAATTGTAGAACTAATGTACGTTTACAAACATTCAAACTGAAGAGGTTATTATGTGAAAAGCAGCAAAAGAGCCATAAGAAATTTAAATTGATCAAATGTGCTAAGTGTGCATGCTCATATGTTTGTAATATATTATGCTTAATTTTAAACTCTGCAGATAATCTGCTTTTCCTAAAGTGCCAAAGAAAATATTTGTTTTAGCATTAATGTTATGTTACACTTTAATGAATGATTTCACGAGTTAAATCAATAATGGTGCTGATGTAAAAGAAAAACCTACAGCAAGTTATTTAAGTAATAAATACTTAAGTGTCTAGCATTAAAATCCATGCATTAGCCTTGCTATTTCATTTCTTCTTTGCATCCCTTTCTGGTAGACTCATCCATTATCATCAGATTGTATCATTATCTCTTCATTTGCAATTACTATTTTGGAAGCTTCAATCTCCATCATGGAGATATTATGCTGCAGAATGAAGTTGTCTAAAATAATTGAAGGTATCTTTTCTGTAGCTAATCATATTTTACAATGGAGTAAGAAAAGAGTAGCTTCATCTGATTAAAACATCTTTCTATTACATTGGTCTAGATAATTTTTGCTGAATGAAAGCTGTTCATATTTTTTGATTCCTTACCAAATATAATTTCACAAACCAGCCTTTGTTTTGCCTCATTGGACTACAGTTTTTCAGAAATCGGTAAAATAGAGAATAACAGTTTTTAATTAAAAATGTTAATTGGAACATTCATAGTGAAGCCAATCATATAATTGAAAATATTTTGTGTGATGAGCTTAAAGTTTATATTTTCATCGCCGGAAGTGTCAAAATTCATTAAACCGTCTATGTATTTGTAAATGTATATTTTCTCCCATGTTGCTAATTCTGTAGGTCCTTGCACTGATTTTAATAATTTTGCTTTATTCACTATATCGTGGTTTTCTGTCCAAAGAAAACCATGTCTTTCTGTCTTTAAAGAACACAAACAAACAGAAAAAACAGCAGTTAAAAATGGTTTTAAAGAACTAATATACAAAAAAGTACAGAAATTCAAGAGGCAAAAGCTTATAAAAGAAATCACAACACTTTCAGCAAAGAAATATAAAAAAAATTTTAAAAAATTCACATATCATCCATAGCTAAAAAAAAGTTTCAGAAAATTCTTAAAAATTTTAATATCAGGTTGGCACCGATTAACAAGTTTAATGTTAAACATCTTCTCACAGACAATGCTAATGACAGTATTCCACAGGAGAAAAAATCAGGCATTTACAAAATAAGTTGTGAAGAATGTGAAAAAATCTACATAGGGAAAACAAAGAGAAACATAGGCACACGGTTAAAAGAACATTTCAGGAACATAAAATACAAGCAAATTGAGAAATCAGCAGTGGCATTTCATTTTTGGACAGAAAACCACGATATAGTGAATAAAGCAAAATTATTAAAATCAGTGCAAGGACCTACAGAATTAGCAACATGAGAGAAAATATACATTTACAAATACAGAGACAGTTTAATGAATTTTGACACTTCCAGCGATGAAAATATAAACTTTATGTTCATCACACTTCCGCCAGAGCAGAATACCCACAACACAATGAATTATCCAACAGTCGAAGATTTGAACTGATGATGAGAACATCCTGTTCTCGAAACCGGTCTACAATAATGACAAGTAAGTGAAGCATAAGAGTGTGTAGTTTGACTGTATCATAAAATGTTTTCAATCACAGTTTTTAATATTTGTTCATTGAGCAGATACATAAAATAAATATTCCTAGAGATTTAAACAAGATAATAAACTGTTTACTATGTTAATGGGACAGTATCAAAGCATTGCACCAGATAAAATTGGCCACAAAAGAGCAATTTAGTTCTTGGAGAAAAAATATGTGAAGTATGAACCATTGGTTTCTCCTTTTGATGTCCTCCTTTCACTTCATATTAAATTAGGCCTGATGAAACAAATTGTTACTTATCTGAATAAGGATATGATTAAATTAAATGTGCTTACAAAGCTGTTGACAATGGAGTGATATATATATATAAACAATGTAATAAAATTTTGTTCGCACTAACTCCATTCACTTACATAAAAAACTGGACATATGTTTTGGGAGTGATTCCTACCATCTTCAACCTGTAGACAAACTGAGTTGAAGATGGGAGGGATCACTCCCGAAACATATGTCCAGTTTTTTGTATAAGTGAATGGAGTTAGTGTGAACAAAATTTTATTACATTGTTTATATAAGGATACGATTGTTTCAACTTTCTTGTTACAAAGTCCCTACAGAAAACTAAAGCTAAGACAGCAGCTGGTATTTTCAATGGAACCCTAAATTTGTAAGCCTATGCACGATGAGATCTTTCCTCGGTTGAAGTTTGAGCTTTAAAAGTCAGCATAGTTAACATACAAAAAAGTGACAGAAAACTTTGTTGACAACAAGACATCTGATAACTATTAAGAAATTGTAGAGGAAATTTTACACTTTAGAAATCTAGGGTGCAAAATGAATGTTTAAGTGCATTTTCTCAACAGTCATATTGATTACTTCCCTGCAAATCTTGATGCAATCAGTGAAGAACAAGGTGAAAGACATAACAATGGAAACCTGCTATCAAGGCCATTGAGATGTGTCAATGATGGTTGACTACTACTGGTGTTTAAAAAGAGAAACTATAAAGGACATATTACAGCTTCAAAAAAAATTTAAATTTTCCTCTCCTAATAATGAAAAAAGTTTGGAAGTTCATATTTGACATATAGCTCTCTTTTTTCAATATATTTAATACATTCACTCTTTTGTGAAGCTTTATTGTAAGATCATAGTTCTGGGGTTTCAGAATATGCAATGCTATACCCTGCAAGTAGTAGTGCATTAGCGCAATTTTCTGTCATTCTACAAAAGTCAGAGCTTTGACAAATTCTGGAATCATCCAACGAACCAGACCTTGGCATCCATACTAGTGAATTCTTCATTTGCAATGCACATGGTTTGCACATCATTGATACTGACTATCCCCTTTCTATAATGCATTCATCACTGTGAAGATATGCTTTTTAATAAGCACCTGTATACATTCAACAGTGCCTGTAGCACAGAGGAAATTATACATAACGTGCCATTGAACACTGGCATCCTGTATGCTTGGGCTGTCAAAATGTTATCCAAGTGCTAGCTTTAGATTAAATTGCAACAAAAACTTCAGATATTGTATGTGATACTGTATCTTGATTTACACCAACTTCTTGAGCCACTCTACACTGAAACCCTAGATTGCCAATTAGCACAAAAAATTCTCCGTTTTTCTTCATTAGTAAGAAACCTGTTTCAAAAGTGGTAAGAAACCTGTTTCAAAAGTGTTCCAGGAAATACTGCAACATGCACTGCACATTTTGCTCACAAACCTACAAGTGCATTATAATTGTCAACATCTGAGTCTGTACAGTTTTTATAAATTTTCTTTCACCCAGGAACATCCATTAAGTATTCCATCAACACGCATGTTGGCCTTATGCTTCAATGAGAGTTACTTGATTATCTCCAAGCATAATCTTGTACTCCTTGAACTTTATGCTTATGATTGCAAGTAAAAACTCTCAATAAGTGAGTGTAAAGTATTTATTCACCTATATGCACATTAGCTAGTTTTAACCTTTTCCTCCATCCTTCATCCTTTGCTCTCTTTGTGCATGCCAGCCATTTGATGGCTGGTTCACAGTTTTCTTGTTGAAAGCTGTGTATTGTTTTTTTAATGTGCTGCAATATCTTAGATGATATAATACAACATTTTGCTTGTCATGGTGTGAAAGAAGATCACATGGACTTCTGTGTATAACAAATTCTTGTTAAATGGGGAGAATTTATAATTTTCTTGTAGCATACAATACTCGAAGTATACCAAAAGAAAAAACATGAATTGTAATTTTATAAATCTCTTGTCTGAAACTTTCACTGAAGGAGCAAGCTTTCCACCTTTATCTTTATGCTACTGTCAGAAATGTTTGTCAAAACTGTTCACTGTTTTTATAGGTTGGTATTCCTTCATTAGAGAAGATTTTTACTGTCAATATGTATGGAGATACGTATATTAAAATTGATGGAGAAAGCAATTTGTTGAGCTGGATGAAGCTAAATTTTGCAACAGCTACTTTGGAAAAGACCCTCTTGTTCAATATCTAGGTAAAGTTCAAATATTCTCCAAACAAAGATATGTAAAAAAACTTGTTAGATTCAGTAACACTACATCCTGGTGAATAATGAAGAAAATTAAAAGAATATATTTACATTCTGTGCTGTTTTCTAGTTATGTTAGGTTTAATTTTCCCTATATAATTTCCCAAACATTTTCCCTGAATTATAAGCTCATAAGAGTATAAAATGCTGATTTTTAATTTTATTTTGCTTAATTATATGAAGTATCCATTACCTAGATTTACAGATAACCCATACCAGAAATACACAGGTTAGGTAATGTTTGAGAATAGGTTGTCTTTTCATTTGTTTTTGTTTCCAATGATGAAATTACACAATTATGCGCATTCAAAAACATAAATAATACTATTTACAAGATTTTTACATGATAATTAACTTCAACACCTTCACAGAGGTATTTCACAAAAATACCTTCAAGATACTGCACTTGTTGCTTCTCATCCACATCTTGCAGACTCAAGAATGATACAGTTTCCGTTATGATCAAATTTTGCACAATCCCGAGTATCTCCTTATATAAACATTATTTTGAATTGACTCATGGTGTTATCCCTGCAAATGTACCTTCAACCCTTGCACTCCTAGTGACAGCTTTGAAACAAAAACAGATGAATAATGTTCTCAAATATTATCCATAGGTAAATATGTATATGAACAAATTATCATGTAATATTAACATATTTTATTTCAATAGCTTTAACAAAAAGTATGTTTAAACATACTTTCCTGACTTATGCAGCTCAAAAAGGACTCTCAGTGCATTTTTAACATGAAGAGTGTTCATTATTGAATGATGAGTTCCAACTATCTGAAGCAGGTCATTTGTATTGATAGATGCCTTTATGTTCTGAAGAAGGAAATCCGGTGTCTTAGTTGCTGGTGCTATTTCTGTAACACACAGTTCATTCATACATAGGAAAAGGCATAAAATACATCACTTAAATATTATATGTATTTATTGAATTAAATTTTAATACATAAAAACATGCCTCTGATCTGAATCTGTAATAATAAGATTATGTATAATGGAGCATCTTGCAAGATAAATGTTTTACATTTCAAGACTGTTTACATTTTATGGGCAGTCAGTTTTTTAGCAGAATACTAATAAAGAAATTTACCTTTAGAAGAAAAATATCTTATACTGAAACAATTTTCTCTTCTCCATTGCAGATATGAGTATTGTCTTGCAAGCGGGCGTAGGATCTGTCTAGCTATAGCTGAGCATGACAACATTGTAGCTGTTACCTGAACCATCATGAAGCACTGACAACATAAATCAACATAATATACAAATTCAATATACATACATAATATTAGCAATATAATTATGGGATATATGTGTAGAAATCCTTTAAATAATTAAGACAAAAAATGCAGGAACAAAACTAATTTTCAATATATTGAGAACCAACCTATGTGTGCAATGTAAAGTAATGGTACCTAAAAATAATGTATTTATCCTCCTCAGTTCTTGTGTCCAGCCCACTGGAAAAATTTGACTGACTTTTTGGATACCTATTATAACGTCCGAACTTCTTTGAGTCAATTTGTGCTGCATGTTTTAACATTTCCTCTACTTTGGGAAATTTTAGTGCTTTGCCAATTGTGATTTTATGTTAGTATTCTTGATATGAGTAAAATAGTATTGTCACATGGTGAAAGTGGAGCATCATTGTAGAGAAGAAACCATGAGTACAAGCTAAACATGCATTTTACAAAATAACATGAGGTCTTAATACTTGTTAAATATGTTGAATAATAAAATTATTAATAATAGATACTGACTATAAGAATATTGTGCAGCTATCTGATTACTTTCTCCATTCCTTTTTATTTAAATAGTGTTTAATGCCTGTTTTTACTACTGAGGCATCACAGGCAGTGGACACTGTTGATACATAAGATGAAATGATAAATTGGGAAAGGATTTATATTTTATTTTATTTCATTTTAATTCTTTTTGTTAATTTAATTTATTTATTTATTTATTTTTTATTTTATATTTGTGTATATATGCATATATATTTTTTTTGAAAGGAAGAAAATGTTCCAGGCCTACATTTAGTGTACCTCCTCAGCATTTGCCATTTATGAAGACTGGGGAAAACTTGGAGAAAAAAACCTCAGCCAGGGAGGACAGTCCTAGCAGGAATCGAACAAGTCTGCACTTTAATGACCTCGGCCACCTGTGGCAGTGCTTTCTCAATGTTCAATGGGCCATATAGTACTGTCTTATATAACCTAATGAGCATGTTTTTCCTTAAACCATTAGGACTAAGAATTTATTATTGCTGCACCAGTTGGTCTAGTATTTGACTATTTTGCTTTTAGCTAAGAGACAACACATAACCTGACACACATTCTAAACATGTCTTAGACTTAGGTATATAAGTTGTTAAGAAGCTAGTTAAGGAAGAGTTACTGGAAAACACATTTACTGTGACAGATATTACACTTCTATCTGCTGGAATTCCTCCATAGGTATATTCTGACAATTGGAAATATTCTTACTAACCGCATTCCACAATCAGTAAAATCTATTTTTGCCCAGTGACAAAAATATGCTAAAAACAGGGATTTAAAAAGAAGTAATCCATAGGGATTGAAAACTTTCTGTATTGAAGGGAGATATATGTACTGTCCTGATAGTACCAACCTCTTTTTGTTCTTCTCCTAGTTTAGTTTAGTTCTTGGAGCCTTCAGTGAGTTCCCGAAGCGGTCACAGAGACTTACAAACACAAGAATTTATCATTTACAATTACTACAGTAGCACAGTTTTACATTTGCAAAAAATGATATATATCCACATAAATAGTTACAATAAAAATGAAAAAGCAATACCTAGTACAACTCAACCAAAACAACAAAAACCAAAGAAGCAGAAACAAACAGATCACTGTCACACAAATTTTACTATATACATATTTACATATGCATTGATATAAAATTTATGCAGTGTTTTTAACTCAGAATAATATATTGTCACTCGTATATTCCTTTACAGAATAATAGGCCTTTTTACACAGGTATTTTCTAAGAGCAGATTTAAAGAATTTATTACTGTTTATTAAGACTTTTAGGCTAGGGTAAAGAGCATTTTTTATTCAAATGCATTGATAATCTTTTTTGATGGAAGAAAGTGATGAAACCAGTCTAAGTAGATTTGCTTTTTGCCTATTGTTTTTGCCATGTACATTTCGATTTTGTACAAATTTTTCTTTATTTCTTATATAAAAGTACATGAGAAATAATATATATTCACATGGAAGAGTTAAAATTTCAAATTGCTTGAATGTCTGCTATAAGTATTAGTAATTATTTGTGTGGCTTTTTTCTGTAATCCTATAACATGCTCACATTTTACTGAGTTTACCCAAAGTATAAGACCATGTTTCATTATTGAGTTGAAATAAGCATAATAAACAGAAAGAAGATATGGAATCTCCTTGATTTTTAAGGTGTACTTTGGAGAATCACTTAGCCTGCTGCCACAGCAGGGAGACAGGCTGGGTATTCATTCTCCAAGTGTGACACCAAGAAAGCATCATCAAAACCTATGTAAAAAAAGACAAAGCCTGCACCAATTTCAACTCAAGTTGTAAGAAGTGAAAATAAACATTTCCCACTCTGTGCTATCAGCATCAAAAATAAGTAGATGTAATGCCTAAAGCAAAACTTCACTGGAAAAATTAAGTTCAAGTATTTTGAATTCTTCAGTTTTACTCCAAATTTTCGAATTAATGTTCTTATCACATGATACATAGCTTATTGTTTTACACTCATGTATTTAATACAAAATTGTTTTAAGGTTTCAGTCAAAAGTAAAGTAGTTAATTTTAAGCTCATCTTAGCATCACTCTGGCATGTCTTTTTATCTTATACATCTCTGGAATCCAAATTCTACTTTATAAATAACTGTCTTATATTTATGCTGCTTCAATTTCTGTATCTACATTACTAATTACGTGTACAAAATTTCAATGTATATAAAAATGTGAATTTGTACTAGAGTACAAGCTTTTGCTCTTTCAGGGTAGCAACTCATTTTTTGTAATTTTATTTTTTATACATATACTTACATAAATTTTAAACAAATTTAGAGGAAAAAATTTTTTCTGTGTATTACAAATTAAAGACAAATTTGTTTAATTTTCCACAACAATGTTCTTAAGTTCATATATCACAACTATGTATCTTCATTAATACTTAAATAAAAATACATTATCTTGTGAATAATGCACCAATTAGAATGGGACCTGGTGTCCAGGCAGCTGGACATAAAATGATGACAATACCAGTGCTACAAAGGGATAAAAAATTTTTCACCTAATCTGACTAAACATTTATTCAGTTTTCATAAAATTTTCTTCACTTTTCAGAATCCCTTGAGCTCTGATGTCTATTGCAAAAATGCTGGTAAATAACAGACTAAACTCACGAAGAGGTTATGTTACACTTGTTATGTGAAAAGAATTTATGAAACCATAGGTGCCTAAATAACCTGCTACCAACGTTTAAAATCCTTGAAAATTTTAACATAAATGAAGTTAACGTGATGAAAGTAGCCAACCTTTACGTATTCTCCAAATTTCTCAACAGTGGTTTATCATCCAATTCTTTGCATAACATACATTTGAAACGTAGTCTGACATTTTTTTCAGATTGTTAACTTTCAAAAACAAATTTCCGTATTCTTTTCATAACACATTCAGTAACTATATACATTACTTGTACCTAAAAATTTTGGGGTACTGAATAAGTGTTTTAGCATGTTACAAACAGACATATAAACGATATAACTGGTTATGATAACATCAAGCGCCAATTTTTAGCGGCGGTCCCGGAACTAATGTTTGTTGGCAGGTCGATAATGCACATTTCTCAGTTTCCACTGAGTTGGTAATGCAGCTATATAGTCTCGACTGGGATCCTAGATAAGTAGCAATAAGGAAATTACCGGTCAGTAAATAGCATGTATAAAGGCCGCTAGATGGCGTTAATGTTTGCATAATTTATTATTCCTCCAGTTATCACCAATATTTTACGACCAAAGGTACATTATTGTCAGCTGCCTATACATGGTTATTTGCAGCTCCGAAAGAAATGAAAGAAAGCAAATAATTTGTCATCAACGCTTCATCCCACATTTCCTCAGTAATCCAGAGCCGAACATCAGAGCTCGAGTTTTATTCACGAGGGTACAACCTAGTCTTTCAGCATGAGCATTCAACTGTGGAGTATGAGGAGCGTAAACCAGCTTTATTCCCTTCTGATCATAAAATTCTTAAAATTCGTATTAAATATGTTCACTACCGTCGTCCATTCTAATCTTCTGATCCTTTTTTAATTATTTAGTTGGTTATTGTCTTTCGGTTCATCAGAAGGAAAACTGCGGAGAAATGTGTAGTCACATAAATACCTCAAGAAAGATTTTATATGGGTCCAAAGACGCGTGTACGTAAGATATGGAGCGGTGCTGTAGCACGGGTATGATTGAGTGCAAATGGCTTGCGACATGCCTTGGACTTCAGACAAACTTCACAGGTTTCAAGTTTTTCCATGGCGGATTTTTTAAATTTCATTCCCTGTGACATGTTTTCAACTTTTTTCAAGTATTTCACCTCATAATGTCCAAGTTTCCTGTCCCAATTCATAAACTCAACTGTTGCGATGAGGGCTTCCGCATCATTTTCATTACTCAGTATATACGGGTGGCCGAGGTCGTTAAGGCACGGACTCGTGAGCGGGAGGTCTGCGGTTCGAATCCCGCCAGGACCGTCCTCCCTGACTGGGGTTTTTTCCAGGTTTTCCTCAGTCTTCATAACTGGCAAATGCCGGGGAGGTACCTAAACTTAGGCCTGGAACGCTTCCTTCCTTAAAAAAAAAATCCTTTCCCAATTTATCATTTCATCTCATGTATCATCAGTGTCCACCGCCTGTGGTGCCTCAGTAGTGAAAACGGGCGTTAAACACTACTCAAAAAAAAAATACTCAGTATTATTTCAAATAATTCACTTGAATTTTTCTTATCGCTTAGAACAACTTCATTTTTATTACAAATTTCAACCTTTTTGTTTTTGAAAATTACCTTGCCATGCTTTTGAATGATAGATTAACAGAAAGCGGGTTTTAGATAGGTTGGGACGAATAAAACGTTAGACATTTTGCATTTGGGCGTTTCTATCATTCCGGAGCTTTTGGCCTTTATGGAGTCACTATTTTTGACGATGCTGATCATGCCTTTAGACGACTAGTTCCTTTTTAGATTATTTTTCATTATTGGTCAAGCAAGAGCTAGCAGTCGAATCAACATTTTCTTTTGATCTCTTATTCTTTTCATTTGTGAGAAAAGCAATTTGATTACTTGTGTGTGTGTGTGTGTGTTTTTTTTTTTTTTTTTTTTTTTTTTATTTTTTATTCCTGGTTTTTGCGATAAAAGTTTTCAGGGACGTGGTTATTTCTCGTTTATATATATGACATCGATATCTCTGACCACTTTTACTTGACTCTTTATGTGTTGTAAAATGAGACAAATGCCACTGTTTTCTGGAATAAAATTCGACAGACACGTAATCGTTGTTTGAGTTTCGCTATTCCTCGCTTAAAAGACGGCATGTTAGATTTATTAATGTTTTATCATCTTTCGGAGCTGAGTTCCATGATGCAATTACGTTATTTTACCAGAAAACATTATTTTTGCCATTAACATTTCGTCATCAATTTTATTAAGATTTTCTTCAATTTACGAGAGGACGTTTAGACGGTATCTGAGATGTTCTAAAGTGCTTTAGTTTGACGCCATGTTTTTTGATCGATGGAATTTCAAAATGTTCATAAGTTATTGATTTTTGGTGTTCGTTATTTCGTTCGAAATACTGCAGAGTTTAGTGTATATTTCATTCGCCGTTGTGCATGAATTTGAGCATGATGTTTTTTCTTTTTCTTTCTTTTACCAAGAGAACCAACTTGTCGGGCGCGTGAGTCTTTCCTTTTCCATTCATCCTCTTCTTAGATGCTAGTTATTTCAGATAGTTTAGATTTTCCATTCACGAAATCTATTAATGCTCTACATTGGAAGAAAATCTCAATTTCAATTTTCCAGAGTGGAAAAGATGCGATATCATTGATTTTTTCCATGCTGTTTATCAGTCCTTCGATTGAGTTTGGCATTTGGACGGTTTGACAATTTTAAAGAAATGAATATGTCTTGCCTTCAATTTATCGATTCTGGACCCATAACATATAGCGGTGTTAGTTTTAAAGTACACAGAGTTATGCACAGAAACGTTTTATTAAACTGATAAACTAAGAGCGATATAGTACAATATCTTTATATTTTATTTTAAGTAACCATCAGAGAGAGCAGTGTTACCAGTGTTCGTAATATACGTACTTTTCGCATTTATTTTAATGTCAACACATTTTTTAACCTTTTGAATCGTGCGTGCCACGATTACTAATGGCGCTAATGAGATGTTATGACGTCATAATTTTTATTAATCTCAAACTGAAAGTGTGAATGAAGTTTTCAAACATTACAAATCGAATGCATTTAAATATAAAATTCACTACTCTCTCTTTCAAAATTTGAAGTTGTATAATTTTATATTTGACAGCTCAAAAATCTGAACGCTATTGATTGGCCATGGGTTTCGAGAGTTTGTTATGAAAACAGGCAGTGTGCGTTCTGCGACATTGTGCTAATCAAACTGTCATTCTTAAGTAATTGTGTAACGTTGAGAAATCAAGGTAAGATTAGGATGCTGGTTTGTTATATTACTCTAATATGTGGTCTTATTTACCGAAAGAAAGGGTAACAATTTATAATATCTTTGGGTTCTGTTATTTAAGACGTTTTATTTAATGTTTAGGATAGGCAGCCATTTTATAGGTAAGCACTAATTTACGATAGGGAACATTTGCAGTTTAAGTTATTAAAAAGGGGGGAATGAATTTTTATGCACACATCATAAGTTTGCCTATTTGCATTATAAAATTTGCAATCAACTTCGTCTGCAAGATATGTAGTGACATTATCGTGTGGGCATTTAACATTACATCATTAAATCCATATTAGTTAACACGCCTGACATTTAAGGAGCACCACATTTGCATTCCGTAAGAAACTGTCAGGTTATATGTTAGCAAAGATCCCGATAAGCCATTTGAAGTCTGTAAAATGCTGGCAAAAACATAAATCTGTGAAAAATGGCACAATCATTAACAAGGACGTGGGCACAACCAAACGTATGATTTTAATGCTTATAAATTGTAAGACGTGATCGGTATTCCTGAACGTCGCTCAACAAAGACTAACAAATAAGAAACTCTACCATTGCTACTATTGGCATATAACTTGACTTATTTGTATACAGAATGCATTATCTTCAATTCTTGGTAGATTATAAAATTTAGTGTACGGTATTTCGGGAAAGGGATATATTGCACACACTGACTTCTCTGCCAGGTTCAAATGCTAAGTAGTTCTGGAGTTTGTGAAGCAGGCACAGAGACCTACGAACTAGAACTTATAGTGAGATCAAGAAGCAGTCACAAAGACCTACATACTAGAACTTCATATGCAATTACCACACAATAGCACACAATCTACATTAACAAAAAATATTATTTACATGAATAGTTATATAAAAACGAAAAAGAACACCTAGAACAACTCAACCACACAACAAAAACATAGAAGCTGAAACAGACAAGTCACTTAATCACACAAATTTTACTGTATACACGTGCATCAATATAAAATTATTTCAGGGGTTTTCAACTTGGGCAAGTCACCGTATTTATTTGTTTTTGTTAACCAGAGTTTTTACTGGAAAGTATGCAGATTGCAAGCAGAGAACCATAATGGTCAAAAATTTTATTTTCATTAATATAGTAGAAGACTGAGTAAATCACTAACACATAAGCACTGAAAGTAGATCAGCTTGTGCAATCATATGATATTATTTCTTTTTTGAATGAAGCTAATACACCACCCTTCCCTCCACCTGTGGTGCCTATAGTAAAAACGTGTGTTAAACACCAATAAAAAAAAAAAAAAAAAAAAAAAAAACCATCCTCCCCAAAAAAGTGCATCTACTTTTATAGCTGAAATTGATGGAAGGACATAATTGCTTTGTAGTGTTCTTATGTCATGATTATACCAACACTAAGAAATATACTAGAAATCAACATGTAGGGTATAAAGGAATAGGGGACATTTCAGATCATGTAAAAGTTACCTGAAATGAAATATTATGTGCAGACATTATTGCTAAATAAAATAATGAATATAAAAGTCAGGTAAATGGCATACCACAAACTATCTGCTCTTAGACGTTGCATTGTTAACATACAAAAATTGTACATGGCTATGTTGAAATATAGTGAGATCAGAAAACAATATGATGCATCCACGTGACAATGTAAGAATAAAAAAAATGGAATTGGCAGTCAACTCATATGTACATACCACACTAACATAAACCTAACCTCTGATAAATCCTACAAACTGGAGGACCTAATGGTTTACTGTGGTCTCTGCCCTCCTGTTCAGAAAAAAAATACACCAAACATGCTGATACAAGGTAAAATTATATAACGGTTGAATTGCCAACTCTGAAAAACAAATGTGAAATTGCTGAAGCAGATGCACAGCTGAGGAAAATCTGAAGCACAGATTTGCCCTGGTGGCAAAAAATACGAGACATTCAAGGGAACAGTATTATATGGTAAAATTATGTACGGAAAAATAAATGATGAACCACTGAAGATAGTTTGCAGAGCTGCTCTGTTGAGGAAAAATACAAGCATAGGATCATAATTTGAAAATTCATAATGCAACATCAAAGTTTATGACTGGGTGCTTGTGATTATGAACAACAACAACAATAATAATAATAATAATAATAATATCTGCACTCATTCTACTGTAATTAATCTTGCTGTATTAATGTGCACACTCACTTTGATGTGAGTGTGCACACTTTGAATAAGTTGGTAAATTTTGGTTGAGTGGCATATATATGGAAGTTTATATCTCTCTTGTGACATATCATAGCATTGAAATTTTTTTAATGACAATCCCACTATTAACTAGTACTTAACTGACTGATTGTGTGTTTTCTTGCACATGCCTAAAGAGAAATGGTGTAAATTCCTTATTTTATATAAAGGTAACCTAAAAACCCTTTTGAACTATAATGCTATCGGACAACTATCCGAGCTCCCAATTTCTTTAAGTGCAATTTTTAAATGGGATATTTTTGTGCCACTTTGTAAGCACACTGCCTGAGGATTAAAATCACCACTCTGCATGTATTAACAATGTTTTAGAAAAGTAGGAGTACGGTGATGACAGTGACTTCATTACTACTCCCTTAATCTCTCTGTTTTTTATTTTCAATTTCCATTCAGTACACAGTACTCTACCCCTATTAACTGTTACTACATTAATCTTATACTCCTCAGTTAATTTTCTATACCTTGCTAATGCTTAACTATGCCATTATTTACCACCATGGCAGCTCCAAACATCACCTTCTTACATTCATTCACCAACAGTTACAGAATATTACTGTAGGGAGGAACAAGGGAATTTCTTTGTGCCGACCTGATCAAACAAGAAACTTACGGAATGAAACTTGTTAACTTTAACCTAACTTAGGGCTATATTTCAAGAAATTGTTTCCACACATGTGAACTCCACAATCTTAATACATAACCACTAGTTTAGGTTTAAGTATTATGAGGATCTCTGTAATAATATGTGCTTAATTTGGGTTAGATGTTCGCTAAGTTTGTTATGTATAGCTGAGAGGTATAAGACAGAGTCAGTCTTTTTGCTTATTTCAACTGCTCTGCATTCTAGTGCTTTTTATGCTGTTGGCAATGGCAATGATCTTATCTTCACCACTCAAATGTTATTTTTCGCTCCTGCTGTGAAAATATGGTATAAGTTAAACAGATTTTTATGGGGTTAGGTGGGTGATTATTAGTTTCTGACAAGTTCACATCTTCTCTTAATGACTTTTGCTACCATTTTATATACATTTTGCAACCTTCTGTTCTCTTTTTAATATCAGTGGCTGAGTACAGACATATGTTAAACTTGAGAAAAACCTATATATCCTCACAAATAGTAACAATATCCACTTTACAGAAATGAAAATCACTTGTGCTCTCAAGAAAAATGGCATTAATAACATGCTCGCATTATAATTTCTGAAGAAACATTTAAGTGGATTAATACAGTGATTGGTGCCCACCGAAATGAACTATCCTTTCTGTTACCCCAGACTTCAAGCCCAAGTGGAGCACAGTAAGCAAGCTCTTGGTTGACTCTGCTGCCAAGAAAAACCACATAGGGTGTGGGCAAAGTGTGCATTAAAGGTGCAGTTTTTAAGGACAGAGCAGTACACAAAAGCAGGACTATAAACTATGCTAGTTAAATGGAACCAGTTTTTGAACTTTCGCCAACCTGAACATATTGAGTGTGTACAGCTATTACAGTGTCTTCTGTAGAGTATTAGCTGCAGATGGATTCCAATACAGTTGCCAAGCAGAACTTACCTATTGCCTTACTGTTAGTAAAATAAGCCTACTAGTTTTCTATTAAGGAGGATGATACTAGTCTCATCATACCGAATATTGAAAAAGCACAGAGAGGAAAGAATATATCTTTTTGGAAAACTGATTGTTTAGTAAACCGCCATCCTCTTTTTATCAGATTATTGCCAAAACTGTGTCAAAATTTATCTGCAGCTGCATAAAGATAAAGTAAAAGTACTGAAAATTATAACAAACTTGGAATGTGATTGTGTCATTTTAATGAGCTGAAACGGCACCAGTGCTTCTCCATGTTATTGAAATTTTTAGTGAATTTAATGCATTGTAATGGTTACTTTCAGTGGATTACATTCCCATGAATTTGTAACTAACACAATAAAATAAATTAATAGCATTTAAAATTAAAACTGAATTATTCATTTATAGTTTAATCTTTAATTGCAAAAAGCAAATGTATATAAGGTAACATAAAACTTTATTGCTGCAAAGCATAATTTTTCCCCTGGGTTGATGGGGTTCTTTTATCTATTGCGAGACTTTTTTGTAATATTTTTGTGACAAGATTTAACACTGTATAGAACAACTCTAAAGAGAGCCCGGAATATTCATGGAATTTTGATTAATTTTTAAACAGTCATTGTTCCACTAACAATATATATCCTTGATTCTTCTCAAGGGAAATAATTGTTCTTTCTTTTCTTCTCTCTCTCTCTTCCTTGTGAAAATTTTCTTTGTCACATTCTGTGTATCAATGACAACTGACCTGAGCGCATATTCTTGAAAACCACTCATGGTGCACAAGAGACTGTGGGATGGGCCAAACAGGTAGAGTTTTAGTTCATGCCTTAACACTGTGCACTTCTTAAAAATCATACCTAAGGCTGTAAGGTAAGGCGTGTGTTGTCTCATATTTGAACTATTAAAGTTAAAGTTTATAGATGAGCTGAATGAGCTGAATAGTAAAGAAACTGAACATAATGAAAAAAGCTTGCAAGAAAGAATGCAATATGCTCATAGAGGTAGTTGCTGCAATAGCTAAGCATGTAAATCTGGGTAAAGTGGCAAAAATGCATAAAGTAGAGTCAATTTAAAAAGTAATAGAAATCGCACAGATTGATCCTAAACTTATTATTCTGCATGTGGAAGTTTATTAGTTTAGAAATGTAAACTCTCCAAATGAGATTGTGGACAAACTTTACATTACAAAATGTGTAAAGGAAAATTTCCTAAATATTTAGTTGGAGTAAATGGGATTATGAAAAGAAGAGAGATGTGAACCAAACATTTGTAAACATTGTAAATGAAAATATATGGTAGGTTTGTGAGGTATATTAATGTGCTTGTAGATGTAAATAAATTACTGTCTGGGTAGAGATGAACTACATGACACTAAGAAAGTGTCATTTAAGTTAGTCAATATAATGAAAACTGCAATAACATTGTTTATAATGCATGGAAGCTAATATTAAAGGGAGGGTGCAAGGAACAAAGAGGGAAAATATGTGAAAGCAATGTATAAATGGAAAATATACATAAGAAAGGTAAGGTAAATACATGTATAAATGTTAGTGTATTACGTGGTGGTGAGAATATGGGAAAAAACAAATACAAAGTTTTCAAAGGGGAATCTGGAGAAAATTGCGAACAAGGGAACAGTAATTGAACAGTCTTAGATTTATGATAAAATATATTAGCTTTTTTCCTTTCTTCCCCCCCCCCCCCGAACATAGTCTAGAAATAATGAAGTTAAAGTAAATTATTATGAAAGTTATTCTGTAGCATCTACTTATTGATAAAGCAGGGGAGTGTGATATGTTCATAAGGATATTAACTGTAAGAAAATGTGTAAACATCCTGTGAGGGAATTCGTTAATTGACTGCAGTTAAAATTAAAATGAAAAAATTGAAAGAAAGAAAGAAAGAAATGACAAATAACAAATTTGAATTCTTTAATAATATACATACTAAAATTATCCTAGATGAGTGAATACCCATTATATATAAGATTAAGTGTAATATATCTAAAATCAGAAATTATTGTACCAAAGATGTATCCAAAAATAGAATGTTGTTCTTAAATAATTTAAAATCTAGCAATTAGATGAAAATTTGTATACATCTATGGAAATTATAAAGTTGTGAAGAAAGCAAAGAAACTACATATTAAAATACTTCTCCAAAAGCTGAAACAACATTGAAACTTAGAATATTATGAAAACAGTACATAAAGAAAATACCATAAAATGAGTGGGAAAAAATTATTCTTTAGTACTAAATCCAAAAATTATTAATAATTAAGTAATGTGAGGAATATTGGAAGTTTACAGATCAAGCCAAAAAAAACTATGATTCTATAGTATTCAACCTGTATATACTACTATTTACTTTATTTGATGTCTTACTAACAAGTCACTACAGTTTAATATCTATAAATAATTATAAAAAATTATTTGATATACTCAAGTAATTTGCTTAATAAAATTTAAATGCAAATACTTCATTTTTGGTCGTTTTTGAATTCAACTGACAAAATTAGAGGTATTGTTGAATGGACACAGACAAACATTTTGACATAGGGAACTTATGAGCACTTTCAATGTTATGATGTGTTTTTGACATTGGATATTTGTCCTGATAAGTTGCTATTAAAGCAATATCTACTTATGATTTCTCTTCACAAGCTGCATTTCTGCTCAGGATATCAGGAAAATGTAATGATGAGATAATGCATAGTAAACAGTATTTTGAAAATGTTTTGTTTTTTAAACATTGCTCAGTCTGTGAGAGTATGCACGCCGCTGATATTGTAGTTTTTTTTATCTGAAGCACAGCTGGCTGCTCATTGGGCTGTATTGAAAATAATTTTCTTTATGAGTACTGAACTGTCTGTTGTTTGTCTAATTCATACATTGGTGATAAATTGTAAATGCTTTATCATTAAAGATTTTAATTGATGGGCTGTTTCTTATTAGGTAAGGTTAGCATTGATTATAGTGTGCTTTATATTTAAATTACTAATAACAAATTAGGATAGTACAAGAAGATTGCACTGTACTCCTGCATTTGAAGAAGAGCAATTTAGAATGATTTTTGAACAATTTTTATGTGATCTATAGTACTGTGTTCTCTCTCTCTTTCCCCCTCCATTATAAACTGAAGTTTCTATCAAATTATGTTTTTTTAGTTCAAGCATTTATTACTAATGGTAGTATTTTATAGAGTGCAGTAAACTTAATTGCTAGAAATGGCCATATGCTATCATCAGGTAAGTGGCATGCAGACACTTAACATGTTTTATGCTATTGTGCAGAATTTTGAACTTATAGACCATAAGTCCCCTATCTCAAAATGCTTGTCTGTGTTCACTCTACCGTCCCTCCAATTTTGTTGGTTAAATTCAGGGATTCCTGGTATATCCTAAACTAGACCTCTCTAATCATAGGTTAGAGAAGCGTAGTAAAATTTTTCTATGCCTACATCCATTTGTATTTTAATAATGGGCTCATTCTTTGGGGAGCAGCAGGTAAAAATACACATTGAAAATGTTTGTCTTACAGAAAAGAGCTATAAGAATTCATTTTAAAAAACCCAGTACCTTTAGAAGCCTTTAAAACACTTAATACATTAAACTCCCCGCTGTGTATATGTTTGTGTATATTTATAAGATTCCTTAAAGAGGATAGGAATAGGAACATAAACATAATACCAGAACAAAGCAAAATTATTTAGAAATAGATTACAGGCTCCTTAGGTAGCAAATACATAGAAAATGATGCAAAAGAATCATAAAATAATTTACCTTATATAGTTGAAGAAATAAAACAGAATACTTTTTTTTTAATTAAGTTCTACCTTATTAAAATGTCATTTATTATGTAACACAAATTAAAACAGCAAATTTAAATGCAAATACTTCATTTTCATAATTTTACATGTTTTTGCTTTCGTCATGTACATAATTTTTAACTTTTAGTACTTTGATGAAGCCTTTGTAAGTTTGACTATATATGAGTAAATCTGAAAAAAATAAATAAAAAAACAAAAAAATAATAAAATTAAAAGTGTTTCATGCAAAGGAAAAGTTTATCATTCTGTGTCAGGAGACCATTTTTAGCTTTGAATAAATATGTTCAAATTATTTGTATTTTAGTAGCTTATTTAGTTGAATGTATACTTTCACTTTCTTTCAGGATGCAGATCTTTGTTAAAACATTAACTGGTAAAACCATTACCCTTGAGGTCGAGCCATCAGACACTATTGAAAATGTGAAGGCAAAAATTCAGGATAAAGAGGGCATCCCCCCTGATCAGCAGAGATTGATCTTTGCTGGAAAGCAACTGGAAGATGGAAGGACACTGTCAGATTATAATATTCAGAAAGGTAAAAGCTTTTGTATTTTTAGACATTTACCACGCTTTTGAATTTATATTTTATTTAGCCTGTGAGTGCTCACTAGAAATATCTTAAAAGCATAACATTAGGAATAATGTAATATAATTTTTCAATTTTTAGTGCTTTGCATAATTATGAGCTTTAATAAATATGTTTGGGTGTTATATTTTGTGGCATATAAGAATAATAAAAAGATTTGAACTGATAAAGCCAGAAAAATTTATCATAAAGAAGCAAACAAAACATAATTCTGAACAACAGGGAATTCATAATAAATATAAAACAGAATGCAGTTCTGCTCAAGCCTAGTACGAGCTTGTGTTATATACTGTACCCATACCTCTGAAACTTTAGGCTTGACAGCTACCTTTTCATATTAACAGTTGGGAAATGCCACCCATTACACCTTCTGAACCAATTATAAAGTAGCATTGTTGGTTGGTCAGGCAATCGTAATGTAACAGCTTCTTTGCTGCCAATTTTTCTTATTGTATATGCATCCGGTTTCTATCGCATATTTGCAATTGAATCACCATAATTAATTGAATCGATTCATTTCTATGGTTAGGAAATGCCCCAAAGAGGCCATTTACAGAGTGATTCATGGAATGATACCTAATCCTTTGCATCAAGGGTTCAGACGCTTAATATACATTTACTAGGCGAAATTCCAAACTCAACAATACCACCCGTTAAGCAGAGATAGTGTAGCAACGTCACAACTGCAGTATAGCCAACTTTACATGAACTGATGGTGAGCTTTTTCAATATGGCTAATTTACACCCTCTTATTTGAGTTAAGAACAGAACAAACTCTTAGTCTCCTAGTTTAAGAAACCATCCTCAAATGAAGAGAAGATTAGTAGAGCAGATTCCATGACCAAGCTTTCTCAAGGGCAGAGCAGGCATAAACTCAGGTTCTTGTTACTAGCCTGTGATGTCTCTCAATGAAAACAAATGTTAAACAAGATTAAAAATAAAATGTAGTTTCTTTGAGAATAAAAACAACTTTCTGGGAATATATGATGACAGCAGGTCTGATTCTGAATGTCTGCACAGGTTCGTGTAGGGAGAGTCATTTTTATGTTTAAAAATTTGTGAAATTTTGTGCAATAGCCAATTTTTATTCCAGTAGTATCATGGCTGGAAGATAAAACATTAAATAATTGTTTATCATCCTTTCCATATTCAATATTGCCTCACTTCTGTCAGCCTCCATGTTATGATGTGCAAGGCATTTGTGTGTATCAAAATAAAGTGATATCTGCACATTATATACTATACAAAATACATTATGGTCTTGAAAAGCACTAGCACATCATCTATTACTAAAATGTTCCCCAATACAATAGCAGATCATTGTCATAAAATTTGCAAATGTTCATCAACTCTCATTTTCTGTAAATTTGTCTGTTGTGCATTTTTTATTCCAGCCAAAATGCAACAGTTGCATTAAAGTTGGTATCTTTTCAAAATCTGTATTGCCTTATAACTTTTTCCTATACTTCCCAGATAAATCTGCACTATTTCCCTTGTATGAAAATTGAAGCAATTTGTTATTTTTTTATGAATTTGACTTCTAGGAATATCCTTAGAAGATGAATCAATATTGCTTCATCTAGTACAAACATTAGCTGGACATGGAGCACTAACCAGTTTGCTTATCTTGCCTAAATAAGTTATAGCTTCAGATTATATTTACTGTTACAATCACTTATCTGATAACTGATCATAAATTTCATGACTATTATGCTCAGAAGTAAAACTGTTCCTATTCTCTCTTAGAATGTAATGGAGTTGCTGAATGATGGCTCTCTGTAACCATTCATATACTTAATTCCTAAGCAGTTCCTAAAATAGTAAGAAATGGTATGATATATGCAACCTTGGCTTGATTTCATCAAAGCTATAGTTTAAATTTTCTTGCCTAGACATTTGTTATTTTTTATTAATTTCTGTACTATCACCAAATCTGCAACAGTAAACAAATATAAAATATAATATAATACAAATAATAATAAAATAAAGACTGAATATTCTAGAAAGGTAGAAAATCCCAAATGTTGCGTCTTAAAAGAATTGGTGTAAGACTTAAAAGTCTGTACTTTCAGGATTGGCATACATCTAGCACACTTAAAATAACCTAATGGGCTACTGAAGGCTACAATCTCTGCTAGAGAACAAGCTTAGAATTAAGGAATAAGATGTTAAGAAAAGTAAGCCTTTTCCAAAAAGTAGCAAAGAAATGTTTATTTAGTGATCACTCATGGTTAAGCATGAAAAAGCTGAAAAATCATTGTATATGTTCCAAAGAAGACAGCTTTAATTGCAATGTGCTTAAATTAATTTGATGCATGATGTTATCTCCTTAGAATCGACACTTCATCTGGTATTGCGTCTGAGAGGAGGAATGCAGATCTTTGTGAAAACATTAACTGGCAAGACAATCACATTAGAGGTGGAGCCATCTGATACCATTGAGAATGTAAAAGCTAAAATTCAAGATAAGGAGGGTATTCCACCAGATCAACAGAGACTCATCTTTGCAGGAAAGCAACTGGAAGATGGACGTACTCTGTCAGACTACAATATACAGAAAGGTGAATTGAAGTTAGTGGAGCTTTTTAAATGCACAGTTGCAAGTGAATTATACATGTATTGTGATATTTATTTGCGTTTTTTCTAATGATTGATAGTTTGGAGATTTTTAACTTGTGGTATGTAAGTTAAACTGCTTGTCAGCCATGCTTGGCCTGAAAATAACAAAGCCAGTCTTTGTTGCACATTGCAAGTTCATTTTTAATCTTCCTGAAATGTCAAAACTTTCCTTTTTAGATTATAAAAATTTGAACGAAAAAAAAAAAAAGAAAATTGGTTTGGAGGTTAAATGTTAAGCCTAAATAATCATAATTTATGTAAACTGAAAGTTAATAAGCTACAGCACACTTGGGAGATTCATGTACTAAATTTTGATTATTAACTATTTCTTAATTATAAGCAAGTATTGTTTACTGATGAACATTTCAGAAATAGTCATTAAAACCTTTATAGTTATGTGAGAATGAATTAATAATTTGTTTTTAGAATCCACACTTCATCTTGTGCTTCGCTTGCGAGGTGGGATGCAGATATTTGTGAAGACCCTCACTGGTAAAACAATTACACTTGAAGTTGAGCCATCAGACACAATAGAAAATGTGAAGGCCAAAATTCAAGATAAGGAAGGTATTCCACCAGATCAACAAAGGCTTATTTTTGCTGGAAAACAATTGGAAGATGGTCGCACACTTTCAGATTATAACATCCAGAAAGGTATTGTGATGCTTGGATTCCCAAGACCTTATTCCACACAAGTGTGATCTAATACATTACAAGGTATTGAGTTGTAACCAATGGTATATGTTTCACAAAAGTTTCTTGTACATTTATAGTTTACAATTCCATATATACAAGTGATTGTTCATTTTGTTCTACAGAGCATTAGTAAGTACTAAGGCTTTTATGGCTGCCATTGATCCAGTTGAATGTTGTTCCTGGGCTTGTTAACTGCATTCTATTTGAGGATACCATCTCTTATGACATTTTACCTGTTGCTCATTGGGCTTTATCAGAGTAATATCCCTCACTGATCCAGCAAGAACATCTGTGACTCTCCAATGCTCATTTTGTATACTGTGGCTCCCTCCCCTAGTGGTAGGGGTCATGGCTGATAGGCCACCTAAACAATCTCTTGCTGGTGCCACGAGATGGTTTTATTGAAGATACATCAGCCAACATGCCGGAACATCATCTACTGGATCAATGCTGGCCATGAAAGCTTAAGCACATATATCAGACATGGGAAGTAAGTCTTACAACAAATCAAACTGATAGATAAACACCAGAAGAAGAGAAAAAAATAGTTGCTAGCTTAAATTTTAAATTATTTTGTGTCGAAACTAATAGAGTGAAGTAACTAACATATTCTTAATTAGCTAATGAGTCAATTTAATACTTTTATGCTCCACTTACCATTGAATTATACAGAACATATTTCACAGGCTTTTGCTTGCATCATCAGCTGAGAGATAACTGTCAGATTCGTTGTTAGGATAAACGTAAAGTAGCTCTTGTGGACATTTTATGAACTTTTGGATTAATTTATCTTGTTTGGATTTCAAAGTTCGTAGCATTATCTTCATATTTTTATAAACATTTTTGCCCATATTTCCAACTTTAAAGGTCTGTCTATCTTAGAATTTCAATAATTTGACTTCCATTTCTAAATCAGATTTATCTGTCCAAAGGTGATGTGCAACCGCCGATTTATCTACCTGATTGTAACCTGAAGTTTCTCCAGTGTTCCTTTAGCCTGATTCGAATGCTTCTTTTTGTTTTGCCAATATATACTGTGTGGCATTGTGAACAGTTAAATTATATATTCCTGGTCTCTTCTCATTAGGTATTCTATCTTTATCACCAGAGTTGAGCAGATTATTTAGGCTGAATTTGCTCACTGGGGACAAAGTAATCCCAAATTCTCCGAGTATTTTATGGAATTTTTTGGTTGCCCAAGGATGATAAGTAAATTTCTTGTAAATGGTATTTGCTGTCAATGTTGTAACCTGTTTTAACCTCTTCTCTTGTTTGAATTTCTTAACTTTCTTGTCTACAATTTCTTGGCCATACCCATTGGCTTTTGCCATTTGTATTATGTAAGAGTACTCTTTGTTGTATTTAAACTCATTCATGGGTATGTTAATGAGTCTGTGCTAAGGTGTTGAGAACTGTATGCTTGTGTCCTGTGGGCTTGAAACCACTAGCCTTTATGTAATTTTCAGTCAGTGTTTCCTTTCTGTATATTCCAAATTTTAAATTATTGCCTGTTCTTATAATCTTTAAGTCAAGGAGAGGAATCAAGTTGTCTAGTTCTGTTCATAAAATGTGTACAAGAGCTACACCAAGTTCATCCAACCAACAAAAAATCCTACAGTCTGCACAAGCTGATGATGTAAGCAAAAGTCTGTTAAACATAATCTGTATAATTCGATGGTTAGTGGAGCATAATAGTAGTAAATTGACTCACTAGCTTCATTAATTTTATTTCAATGCTCCCAAGACATGGGTACCATACTGAAAAGTATACACATGAAGAGGAAGTTCAACTTTGCCAAAGCAGATTGAATTTACAAATGGATTGAGAAGGCTATACTATGGATACAAATACAGATAAACGTAAAGAATCTTATAGTTACCAACAAAATACTATTACAGCTACATCTGGACACAATTTATCATCTCTCTATAAGCAATGGAATAGAACAGACAGCAGAAGCAACATCTGAAGTCAGCAGCACCATACAGAGGAAGAAATTTGAAAAGTATTATAAGAAGCAAATAACATAAATGAATTTCAAACACACAATAATTAATCAGCTAGCAGACTTTATCTTTGGCTGATACATCACTTCTAGCCAAAGGAAGCAATTTTATGGTTACTACTAAACATATGCCAGTGAAGAAAAACATCTCCAACTTTGAAGCAGCTACTAGAGTCTCCCCTAAAACCAGACCAAAGAGAGATGCAATAAGGCCACACAAATATTATGCTGTGCAAAATCTCCACAAACTTAATAAGTGAAACAAGGCATGCATTCAAGATCCTAAATGATGATTAAGTCCATAATAATTTTGAATGCAGATAAAATAAATGCTACCACAATGAAGGCAATAGCTCACTATCAAGGAAAAAGTGGAACCAAGTTTGGATCTGGTCACCTGCAAGAAACTACAAAAGGACCCAACCAATATATGTCAGAATCACTAACCAACTAATAAATTGTTGTTAATTTGGTTTATTTATAGACACTCTTTTAACATCTCAGGTCATCAGCATCCCATTCCAAAGGGCATGAAACAGCCAACAATTTTGCTCAGGGGCCTAAATGTGCGTGACAGAAATTCTTGCTGGATCTGTGAGGGTCATTCCTCTGATGCCTGAACAGCAGGTAAAAGATAAGATAGTTTCAGAATAGACCACTGCCAACAAGTCTGGGAAATATTTTGCTTAGAAACATTAGTATTAGCTAAGCTACTGTAGTTTGTACAAGTGTAAGAATATTGGTAACTTAAAATATCAGCACAATATTTAATATCTTTCTATATAAATCAGGAAATCAGTTAGTTATAAATATGTGATCCAATAGTAGTGAAAGTGGCTATAAGAATGGGAACAAGTGTATATAAAGAGAGAACACATTTACATTTTAAATCTGTATTTGAGTAGAATGAACATTTTAGATTAACTGCAATTGAAGTAGAAAGATTTTGATTGACATTGGTTTTTTTCTGTTTCAAATACATTTTCAATCCATCTTACATTATGTTGTTAGATTCTCACTAAATGCTCCCAAAAGAATTTCTTTCCTTGCCACATTCTCTTTTAAAATATAGATTAAATCTCTCTTTATTCTGCTTGTAATGAAAATATGATTGAAACAATACAATCAAATGTATATCAATGTGAATGATTAAATCGACAATAAAATAGAGAGTGCACTTGAAATCAAATATATCAATGTGAATGATCAGATGGACAAATAAATAAAATAGAAAGATTCTTTTAGCATCTCTCCATTGAAATTTATGCTACCTTGCGATCAATTTTGTTTTGCCTATGGGGGAGCTTGCTGCTTGTTAGCTGTCCAGCCAGGTCTCTGTGTTAAGCAGGAGGGTAAAACAAAAAGAGACCATACAACAATACACAAACCAATTTAAGAGGCTCACTACTTACCAAATTATCAAATAAGGTCTTGAGAATGCCCACCTTAATTCTCCAAACATTTTTGGCATCTCTTTAGGGAATTATTCATCACTTACTCTAGTTCATTTTGAGAAATTTGGAAAATTTCATGACTCATGTTATCTTTTGAGCTCTTGTATGGTGTATTTGTCTTCTACACAGCATTTTTTAATATACTCCAGAGATGATAATCACAGGTTGTTAAATCTGAGAACTAAGGGGACCATAAATCCCTAGTAATTGTGTTATGAGTCTAGTGGAAACAATTGTGAATTGCTCTCATGGAATTATTTGCAGTGTAAGCAGTGGCAAGGTTCTGTTGAAAAAATGCATGATCGTGTTCTCTGTCAGTTAATTCTCTGAAAGGGGGGGGGGGGTAATGGATACAGTTCATATAAATGTCAGAATAAATTGTGTACTGAAAAAAATTGATATTATGATTCTTTCACTACTGAGTCAACACATATGGATTGTATATAAAGACATGCTGTGCTGTAATAAACACTTATGGTATAATACACTTTATATATAATGTTGAATTAAGAAATGAACAAGACAACACACCCAGGAATAGTTGTGCTACAACTGCCACAGTCTGCAAGGTCAACAAATAAGCAAACACACTTGCTACCTCCTCCATGGTGCAGCAAATGAGTGGGGCTTGCTCAAAAAGCATCAGTGATCGCACGGTATAATGTAGGCTCATGCATGATAATTTTCAATGGTCATCTGAAAAGTGGAAGAATTTGATAAATACAGTGTTTATTTAAATGGTCATTTCTGAGAAATAATATCAAACCAATAATGTAGGGATGATTATCCATTTGTTACATTCAAAAATATGAATTTATTGTTGAATGGATATAATCAAATTTAAGGTATTACATATGGCAAACAGCTGTTCCTTCATCTTGCAGTTTTATAATGCAGCTTCTAACTCTTTACTAATACTTAACATTATTTGTGGAATGGAAAGTTACAACTCTGTACATTACAAGAACTTTAATGTATTAGACCACACTTTTGTGAAATAAGGCTCAGATTGCACAGAAAATTGCTAGGCATAGTAAGTTTCTTGCTAGAAAGTTGCTGTCCTGCAAAAGTAGTTTAAATTTTAAAATTTTATTGTGACAAATTATTTTGAATTGTTATTTACATTGAATTGAAGTAGTGAGAAATTAAATTTAATCTGTATTTTACATTTCAGAATCAACTCTTCATTTGGTGCTCCGTTTGCGAGGTGGCATGCAAATTTTTGTTAAGACCCTGACAGGAAAGACCATTACACTTGAAGTGGAACCATCAGACACAATAGAAAATGTAAAAGCAAAGATACAAGATAAGGAAGGTATTCCACCAGATCAACAGAGACTTATCTTTGCTGGCAAACAGTTGGAAGATGGGCGTACCCTTTCTGATTATAACATACAGAAGGAGTCAACCTTGCATTTAGTGCTCCGCCTCCGTGGTGGGCTCTAAACCTCATCATCCTGGAAAATCTGTAACTTGATTTCAATGTGTAGCATTCCATAACAGCTGTTTTGCATTTAAAGATAGGATCTAAACAAAATTAAATAGTTTCTATATTAAGTTACTTCAATACACGCATATCTCATTTAACATTAATTACCTGTAAAAATATGTAAGCATTTTGTCTGAAAACATTAAAACAAAAAATAAATGCATTTCTTTTAAACTCTTAAGACAGTGGTTACCAAACAATGGTTTGGGATCCCTAAGGGGAATGCTGGATTCTATCTGAGGGGTTGTGGTGGACACGGGGAAAATACTTTTATTTAAGAACTTATCCATTTTCACATCCATTCTTATTATGAATGTTTAACTAATTGTTCCTTATAATTATTTTGACCAATATGACTTGTGATTGAATAGATGTCATATTGTTGAAGTGTGCGCACACTTTCAAATTAATTATTTTTAAGTAAATGGAGGTGTTGCCAATAATTTTATTCTCAAAAAAGGAGTCAAGCTTGCAAGAAGTTTGGGAACTGCTGCCCTAAGAAATTGTTGAAATAATTATTTCCTATTTTAAAATTCCCAAACACTTGTACCATTTGAGTTCTGCCAATATTACTGTAAATCACTGTATTGTTCCTACTAAGATGATAATATATTAATGTATCATATCTACTGTACTGTGCATGTGGTACTCGGCTAAATCAAAATTATGATTTATGGAATCAATGCATATACAAAGGCTGAGAAAAAAAGTATGGCCACAAGCACACACATAAAGGTGTTAATGAACATGTCGAAATATTTATGCCCAATACAGATGGTTCTTAGGCAAGCAATTTGAGATAGGAAACCTGGTGACAAAGGTTTCAAACTTCATCTTTGGGCTTAAAGTTTCAAAAGGGTGTGCTTGCCAAAGAGTTTATCTTAACTTTTTCACTGCCAAGGTCTAATACAGTCCAACCCGTAGATACTGGTTTTTCTTCACAGTTAATTTTTGTGCAACAGATGTTGCAAATTTGTATTTGCGCATGATCCAAGTTATTTAGACTAAGTTAATATGGTAAAGTCAGAAATCTACGTTTATTTTATTTTTCTTTGTAAGGTCATGTGCTGGACAGTATAGATGCTGCAACGACATTGTGCAATGAGCAGCAAAACACATATTTTATTCGTGACAGGCTTTATTTCTGTATATTTTGTTGTGGTTTTTAGTATGTTACTAAATGTGTGCAATAAAATGCCAGAATGGAATTAAGACTACTAATAAGTCAATTTAGGCAGTGTTGCTGAAAGTGACAGATATAGTAATTTCTCATTTAATATGAATGAATTAAATTTGAATTTATTTCTATTTACTTCAACATAAATATTTAAATGTTTCAATATGTAATGTCAATTCCATAATACTAGCTGACAATATAAAATTAATACATATTATGACTATTACAATATTTTAATTCTAAACACTTCAACTACTATCCTATACTTGTGAGTTACTTATTTCCTTAAGACCATACACCCAGGTTCTTAGTGTATAATAATCATGTTTCTAATGCTAATTTACTCTCATTTCCCTCCCCTATTCAATTTATCAATCATTAACTATGTGACCATCTTTATCATTTTTTCCTCACCTTCCCTAAATACACAGTAAATCCATAAATTGTTATACTTCTAAGGTTACGCTTCTTTCTACATTTCCTTCCATCATCCTCATTGTCATGCTGAACCATTTTTCTCTAACTTTAAATAGTTCCCTATCATGTTTATATCTTTCTCTCCTTTTACAGTTAAAATTTCTCCATCTAAATTTTCCCTTTTTTTAATCCAAATCTTTTCTCTCCATAACTTTTGTGTTTGATTACAAAATAACAAACAATGGAAATCTGTATTGGTTTCTCCATACTTTAAACAATTTCCTATTCCTTTATCATATCCTAACTCATTTAAATTCATAGCTCCAGTTCTAGCCTAAGGAAACCCTTCTCTACCTGCCTTATCTCATTTTTCTACATATTTTTCCCTACCCCACACTATTTTTATTCCCATATAAAATCTCATTGAACCCTCTCCATCTAAACTATCAATTATTTATCATCATTCAATATCTTCCAATCTTAGATTTATTTCTTTCCAAAATCCTCTGTTTTAGAATTTCCTATTTACCCATACTTTTTCTAAACCTATCTCTTGTCAAATTTCCTGCACTTTGAAATACCATGATTCTTTCCACTTACACTTTTCCTGTATACTAAAACATTCTTTAATAATATCACTCTGTTCTAATGTGGTAATTCTGATTAAATATTTCATAATTCTTGTGATTATTTTTTTCTTGGTGAAACATTACCTAATTCTAGCTGTGCTATACCATTTGGGGATGATGGTAAATCTAAAATCAATGTACAAAAACTTTTATTTATTGTATCAACATCTTTCAATGCATCCTCTACACCCCAAATTTCTGACCAATACATTTTAGCTACTACTCTGATGCAAATATTTTTTCCAGCAATTCACTCTTATATCGGGAGTTTTTTTTAAACATGCTCTTATAAAACTTACAGCTGCTTTTCCTTGTACTATTTTTTTCTGCTCATTACAACTTCAATCATAGCTTAAACTTGTGCCTAGATTACTTAAATGTAAATTGGAACTTGCACAGTGAAGCCAATCATATTAATTGATATCATTGTAGGATTCAGTTGAACTACAAACTCTTAAAGCTTCACTTACTTTTCATAAATGTATGGAACCGGTTTCTAGAACATTTAGTTCCCATTTTCAGCCAGGCTAAAGTTCAACTTCGGATCATTCGTTGAGCTGTGGGAACGTATATTCTGCTCTGGTGGCAGTGTGATAAACTTGTAGTTTATGTTTTCATCTCTGGCATTGTCGAAGTTCATTGTGCTGTCTTTATATTTGTAGATGTAGATTTTCTCCTCCTTCCACTTGTAAACCTCAATATGCCTTCAATTCCTTCTACATACTTCTTGCTCATCTCCTGTTTCTTCCCCCAATTTTAATCTCAGTGGGAAATGACAAGACGTTAATACCATATTCACAACTTCAAAATCTCTAATCAAATTATCAATAGTGAACATAACATATAATCTACCATATTTTGTCCACTCTTATTTACAAATGTCAATTCTCCATCTAAGTCAGATCCTCTCAATCCGTTGCATGGTATAAGATTATTTTCTTCACATGCATCTAAGAGCTTTTTGTTTTCTTTATTTAAAAGCTTGTCCTTTCTATTCTTCTCTCTAGTGTAAAACCCACATCACATTCATTACTTTGGTTAGTTAACTGTATCTGATCTTCCCCTAGCCTTGCATTAAAGGCACCTAACACTATTATTTCCACTTGCTCATATTTATTTCAAAGCTCCTCAATACTATAGCTTACTTTTCTAAACACATTTGTATCATAGTACTCTGAAGTACTAGGAGGTTTATAAACAATACCAACACATAAATGGCCGCTTTTTGAATAAATATTACAAAATGACAACCATAACACTAAATTACTCTAAAACCTTTTTGCCTTACAAAGCAACCCAATCCACCAGATATCCTTTCTTTAAGTTTAACACCATTTACACAAAGTCGAACCCTGGTATTCCAATATTAGCTTTCTTTGCTACCCATGTTTCAACTACTGCTATTATATCTCCTACTTTCAATGCTCTTAGGACTTCGCTGTATGCCTTATCCAATAAACCTTCAAAATTCCAACTTAACTACTGATAATTCGAATCCCTATGGCAAATCTTTATTTTTGAACCTATATTTATCCAATTTTCATTTGACTTCTAGAGCGTATTTGTCCTCCCTTTGTGTTTCTCCCCCCCCCCCCCCATCTTCAAATCAAGTCTCCCAACCTCTAAATCCAGTGTATCTCTCTCAATAGTCAAATGGTCTTCTATCACTGTTTTGCTGGTTGGACTTTTTTTTAATAAACTATTTATTTATTATTTACATGTAATTACATACAACACAAATTACAATTTTAATGCCGTTGAACCCCAGGAAAATACTGGGCATGACTTCCATTCTCTATTTTATTATATATTATAACCGACTTTTTGAATACTACATTATTAGAACTCAATTGTGTGTGTGTGTTTTTTAACAAGATTTTGTTCAACTTGAATTTTTCAAACTCAATTAAAAACTGTCCAATATAACAACACTGCCATTCGTTGAACTACTGATGAACAACTAAATACTGAAATTTAAAATATTGGGGTTCAAAACATTTTTTGGACATTCAGGATCCCTCTGCCATACTGATGCAGCAGTACCATATTCCATTGGACGGAGTATGGTATTTTGTTGGCCGCAATTATCACAGTTTAGAGACATTTTCCCGCCTGTGGTGCCTCAGTAGTAAAAACGGGCGTTAAACACTACTCAAAAAAAAAAAGAGAGACATTTTCATATCAATACTATGCAGGCGCTCATTTGTAGGGAAGATATTGTTCGTCAGTTGTTACCACACACTCCTTTGGTAAGTGTTGAGTGCAGAATGTCGGATGCTGGACCGGATTCGGCGCCATTTGTATACTGGGAGTTGGAGAACTACCTTAGGAGCTGGCAATTGAAATAATCAGGCAGTATAAAAGTCTCTGGTCTTCAGTGGTTGGCCATGTAGATCGACAGGAAAGTATGCTATTAATTAAAATAGCTTTTAGTGTGGGGCGCCTGAATCGGCAACCCTCGAAGATCTGGTGGATTCTAGAGGCAGTGTTCTGATAACCACTGGATGAGAAACTGATGACTATGAATCGCCATAGTCTCCTAGATGTGCCCAGTTTGCCCGGAGAAATAGACAATCGGCTGTCGCCTGAAGATCAGTGGCATTGAGACCCCCCTTCAGAGGCTGGAAGTGTGAGTGGATTTCTAGCGACTAGTAATAAGAAACCTTTCCAAATGAACCATTCTGTAGCTGATTTCAACATAACTCCAAAGGTGGATGGTAACACCAGAAACTGACTTACAAATCATACCTTGGAAAGTGAAAATATATTAACAAAATGAACACGCTGTAACAAATTTAGGGAACGAAACTGATGCTCGTGAAGAACTTTACGAACACCGTTAACAATACAGTTCCAATTGTATTGAATCATCGCCATTATCGTGGGTAGAAATGTAACACCCAATATTTAATGGCAGAAGCCATAGATGCCCAAGGTGGAGCCAACGAGCATAGATCTTGATTTATTCCCATTAAGGATCGATCCAGAATCTCTACAATAATTATTCACAATCTCTTGAATATGAGAGAGAACAGAACCACTTGAAGTCATCAAAATGACATCAGCAAGTGCTCTAATAAGAGAGTGACCATCAGAACGAAGGAACCGTTGTAATTTGCATAGGAGAGGTTCCATTAATAACACAAACAGTGCATTGCTATTGGATAGCCCTGTCTTACAGACGCTCTCACAGGAAAGGAATGAGTAAAATAGCAGTTAACTAAAATTTTGGAAGTAGCTGCTTTTAATACATTGCGAATGAGGTAGCAATATGTATCAGGGATTCCTAATTTAATCATAGTATTAATCAAATAGCTATGTTTCAACCGATGAAATGCATGGTCAAAAGAGATCAAAAGTTTCCCAACCCGCAAAATATGGGCGTCACTTAACAGCTTCACATAGGGCATACATTATGTTCTCTCCACGTCATATTGACTGCTGTACAGTTGCAAGAATATCAGCTATTATTGGTGATAAGCGGTGTTTAGTACACATGGTGAACATTTTATAATCAGTATTTAGCATTGTTAAAGGACGAAAGACGTGTGCAGTATTGGGATGGCTACATTTAGGCACAAGAACTACTATGCCATGGACAAATGCTGAGGGAATCAAGGTGATAAACAGCAGCTCGCTGAAAATTGCAAAGAGTGCATCCTTCAACAACGGCCAGAATGCAGAGTAAAATTCTCACTAGGCCATTTACTTCAAGTGATTTATTTCTAGGATAGGCAGCTAAAGATCCTTGCAGTTCGTTAATGGTAAAAGGAGGAATATTTGTCGCTTGGGCCAGAAGAGGTTAGAACCGCAACTTCCTCTGTAGCAAGGAGTTCTTCAGATATAATGTCAGAATATAGCTTTTACAGAACACAACAGAACGAATATCCACTTGGCTAATTACAGAAACATGTAACTATTTTGAATATTGTGAATATATTTGCGCTTAGCACGGCGTTGTTCACGGATATGATGGTATATTGAAGGATATTCATATCAATGAACGTAGTTCGGAAACGCACCTGAGTGCCCCTCAAATCGTCCAGTTTAAGTTTTAGAATCTGAATTGTAATTCGTTGTATCTCAATACTACATTGTGTATCAACCACAGGGCGATGGTACAAATCTCGCAACTCCCCATAAAGACTGTAGGTAACTTTTTCTGTGGCATTTATCACGAGACACATATTGACGAAACCATTTCATCTTTTTTTTATGACAATCCACTAAGAATAAAGAAGCTACTTCTTCAGCAAAGAGTTCTTGAACACCTTTATCAGAAAAAATCTGCACATTAAGTTTCCAGTAACCACGACCATGTGGGAGAGGACGCAGGTAGCGTAATGGAAGTAAGGTATCCACTGTTAGCAGAACGTTTAGAACACGAACCACCCTGTAATTGCGGATCTCGGAGTGAAATCCCTAGTTTATTTAATAAAGTATGAGCATCAAAGTCATTCAAAGGGATTACTGTAGGTAGGGATCTTTTACCAACTTTTTCTTTTTTAGCACTAGGTCCTATATGTATGTCATGCCGTTGCGACAACAGTAAGGTCAGGCTCATAAGTTCCAATGAAGAAACCGGCTGTTGAGAGGGCTTGGGAGGAGGGAGAGCGTCTGCCTGCTTGTGTAGTTAAATGGGGCTGGAAACAGAAGTTTCCTGAGGAGTAATATTTTTCTCAGAGAATAGATCACTCACTAATGTTTGACGAGGTACTTGTGGGATCTTAGAGGTAAATTTATTGTAAGGACAACGATCACGGAAATGAGTGGTTTTCCCCACACGTATTGCTGGGTTGTTGCCTTGCGTAAAGCCCCGTGACCAGCAATAATCAAATTAGATGGAATATACTTTTTCAAATCAATTTGAATAGAACGAATACCATTTTGCGCCCGATACTTATAGCCGAGAAACCAATGTTCATTTTCAACTTTCATTACAGAGGCACATACCTTGGCGTATTTTATCATTTGATAATTCTGGGGATAAATTAAACACACAGGAATGGGTGTATTTTGCATTGGCATCACTAATCGTTACGGAGGCCACAGATCCGTTTTCAGTTACAAAGAGAGTATTGCCCCGGTGTACATTTAACAACTGTTCGAAACCACTCTTACTGTAAATACTGTAACGTGATAAATACTGCATTTTGCTTACCAATTAATTGAAAGGTGTCCAATTGATCCTCGGTATACATAGGGGTAGTATCCAATCAGAGATGTATATATAATGGCGTAAGCCGAGGATTACGAAGGTAGCTTTCAAAGCGTTTATCTTATGATCTTGTTCATGATTATAATGTACTGGATAAATATGAACTTGTTCCCCAAAAAGAATTTAAAGAAAAATGGGAAAAGAGTGACAAAATCCGAATAGCACAAAACGAAGAGCAACTAATACGTACGTCTGTGCTCCACGCCACTCTGCAGCGGATTAAGGACTCGCTCCCTCTCTCTCTACTCTCCCGCCCATTGATGGTTGGACTCGCTTCATTGATGACGTCACTGGCGATGAATACGCTTCTCTCCTTTTAGCGCCTTAATCCTTCCTCTCTCCACTCTTCCCTCCTCCCTTGTAAGTTCATTTCCCTGTTTAACTCCATCAATCCATAACTCACTTCCTTTAACAAACTTTTCCTCCTTCTTCCCTCATTTTCCTTCGTGCTACAGTTTTTTTTTTATCTCTCGTTCTTTTCCCAACTCAATAAATATTTTTGTGTGTTTAACTTCTCGCTGTTACTTAATACTTCCCATTTAAATCTCGTATCGGTTTGAGCAATTATTGGTCTCGTTCTTTGCCCTCTCTTTCCAATTCTATAGCAATCAACATCTCTCATCCTACAATTTTCAGGTTCAATTTCTCTCTTACAATATCTTCAACTTCCTGCGATGTTTGTCTGTCTCTTCTTTCTTCTACTCCAACAATTATTAAATTAATCCTCCAATTTCTCTCTCGAATATGTTCCAAGTACGATAATTTTTTCTTGCATCCCCTCAACTCCATCTTAACCTCTCCTTCAGAATGTTCTATTATCGATTTCAACTCGTTCTTCTTTCCATACTTATGTCAGTTCTATACTCCATATTCTTTATTTCCTTCATTTCTTGTTTCATGGTTTCCATCATCGTTCCCCATTTGCTCTATTGTTGGTCTCATTACTCTATGTTGCGAGCGCGCGTATAACACGTCTATCCTCCTTCGAGTCTAATAAGTAAAGATGATAATAGTGATAGTTCAAGTGAAATAGAAAGTATGCCTACCCATCCATAACTTAAATTGCGTACCATTCTGTCGCACAACAAATGTGGCACATACTGTTTACATACAGCATGCAAGTATACATTTTTTTCATGTTGTGCCACTTAATAATATACCTACCCAAAGAAATATTGCACTGTGTTCATACCATGCTAGCTGTATGGCACAATTTTACATACATGTAACTTTCCTGATAAGCTGTTGAATGTGATCTGGAGATCATTTTTCTGATAAGCAAGCTACTTGTTTTTAGTAAGAGGAAAAAAATAGACTTGATAAAGCATAAAGAAAATGTGGTTGAGAGAATGGATCTTAAGTCATGAACACTGTGGAGTTGTCAATAACTTACTATACAAGTTGTATGTGGGAGGCCAACATATGAATTCTATAAATATCAGCAGATGATTTTGATTACCTGCTGAGAAGGGTACCATTAATACGAAAGAAAAACATGTTAATGAGAAAATCCACATCACCAACTGAATGTCTTATAATTAAGATCGTTGTGTGATTGAGTCAAGCTACACACTCTTATTGGCTGTACTTACTAAAGCAATTACAATAAGAATGTGTGGTTAGACGCAATCATACAATGATATTATATGAATAGCTTCACTGTACAAGTTCCAATTAGCATTTCTTGTTTTGACATTGAAATATTTAGCAACAGGTAAGTCAGTTTACAGTGACTTTTATACAATTTGCGCAAGCAATTGTCATTTTTTAACGTAACCTTTTTTGAAATTTTGTTCTTTCAGGTGACAGTTGTCAATCACTGATGTATCTATTTTATACTAACATGCTCCATTTCATGCATAATACCATAAATAAGTATGATTCTATTTACAGTGCTATTAAAGAAGGCTACATAAAGGTATGTAATCGTTGATTTACATTAAATGTTAATACATTTTTGGCTAAGTCTTTCTTGAATCAGCTTATCCTGGGGCTCCACCAAAACATTTCTTGTAATTAGTTTTGTATAGCATAAAATTACACATTGAATTACAGAATTAATTGGATATAAATTATAAAAAAATATCAATCTGGAATTTGGCAAATTCAGAAAAAATACCCACATAGATAATTATATAAAAACAAGAGGCACAATCCAAAACAACATAAAATCGCCATAATCAACAGTCTCACATTCAGATTAATAAACCGACCAATAAGCAAGACAGAATAAAATTCAGAGAATCATAAAATCATAGATATAATACAGAAAAATGGCTATCTGGTCAACAAGAAAATAGAACAATTTCATCAAAACAAAGAAAAGATATCACCCACACTAAAAGGCTACAAAAGTGATAATATATATATGAAAATCACATTCTCCCCATGGATGCACTAAAAATTCCAGAATATTTTTAAAGAGTTAAACATCATTTTGATCCATCATCCAGTAAACAAATGCAGTTTAAAATCCTCCTAAAACCACACAAAAGACAAAATTCTGCCAGGTAAACAATCAGGAATTTACAAAATCTGGTGCAAAGACTGCAGTATGAAATACATACGTAAAACAAAAAGAAACATTACCATAAGGCTTATGGAATACATGAGAAATGTAAAATATAAGCATGTGGAAAAATCAGCAATAGCAGACCATTTCTGGGAAAAAGACCACGAATTCTTAAAGGAATCAATACTCTTAATAGCTCTTCAAAAATCCATAGAATTAACACAGTGGGAAAATATTATCATAAACAAAAACAAGGAAATTTTTGTTAATTTTGATCCCCAAAGATTCATCACTAAGTCTGTAAAATTTACAGAGCGACATCTTAATACCACGCTGGGAAGAAGACAGTAGAACCATGCTGAAGATGAAGACAATATCCTTTGAAACATGTCCGAGTAAGTGGAAAAAATTAGTGTAATTTGAGTGATTTCCTCCACAATACTTTATTATATTCTTGTAATAGTCTGTCCTGGTGGTGTAGTGGTATCCATACTTGCCTTCTGAACCCAAGGTTGCAGATTTGAACCCGGCCAGGATTGATGGATTTTTTTCGGGCGTAAAAATCGTAGGTATGGCTTCCTTCGGAATGGAAGTAAAGCCGTGGGTCCTGTATCGTACATTTATGGCACGATAAAGAACCTTAAGCCTGAAAGAAGAGACCTCTGAGCAAAATATGTCGGCAGTTTCACGCCCTGATTAGAATGGGACGCTGATGACCTGAGCTGTTAAAGAACGTCCTTAAATAAACAAAAAAAAAAAAATTCTTGTAATTGCAATACATTTGTTGTCTATAACGGCAATGACTTAAATGTCGATAATAGAGCTAGAATGCTGAACTTTGCTGCTTTCGTTGATTTGGTTTATTTATGGATGCTCTTCAATATCTCAGATCATCAGCATCCCATGTAATTCAGGGTGTGAAACAAGCAACAAATTTTACTCAGAGGCCTCTTCTTTCAGGCTTGAGGTTCTTTTTCCTGCTGTAAATCTATGACATGAGCTCCACAATTTTACTTCCCTTCCAAAGGAAGGGAACAAAAGAACCAGTAATATCTATAATGGAATGGCCTCAGTTACCAGACCTCTACCGATCAAGCTGCTATAGAATGAACTGTTTTGATATGTAAATGACACACTTCAGTAGATGAGCTGTGGCAGGTCCTATAAAAAGTTTGGAAAGGCATATTTTCATCCAACTTATTCTTAGATTGCCAAGGGAAGTGAAAAGTGCAATTGCAACTGAGGGTGGATTCTTTAATTAAAAATTCTTCAGACATTTTTTTTTCATTTATTTATTTTACTCATTTTTTCACATTTTTTCATTGTTTGTCAGAAACTTTTGGTCTGTAGTGTACATTGTATTACTTATTTTAAGGCATTAAATACACTTTTGACCTTGTGCAAGTAATCTTTAAGGAAAAATTTATACATATTAATTTTACAATTATCATTACCAGAAAGATATTTTCTTAAAACATAATGTCTGAGAAAATATAAAACCTTTTTTCCTTCATAAAGGTAATAAAAACTACCTCCTTTAAGATTTAAATTTACTTCTTTTAAGATACAAGTTGCTGTAAAATAGAGCTTTCAATTATATGCATTTTGAACAATGCTTTTATTTCAAACCAATTTATTTGCATCTAAAATTAAAACTCGGTGATAAGGGCTTCTCCTGAAACAGGTGCCAAGAAGATGAGGCTTTTGAAAATTTTGAAAGTGATTACTCATTCTTGACTTTGCCACATGCATATTCTTCAAAAGCCTTATGCTTGTACTTTTCTTTTCTGCCATTCTTCATCAGTCAGAAAGTATTTTCACTGAAGATATCTTGCACACAGCTTTCCTTTCAATGCTTGTTCATAGAGTTATCTTCATTTGTAATATAATGGAGTAGATCACTGCAAGTTACAATGCCAATTATGCTATCCCGATATTCAGTCTTTTCGCTGTTAACATCTGAAATAGAAATGTTGCAATATTTAATCACACAACAAAGATTGTTGAAAAATATAGAGTTATGATTTTAATATTCATAGAGTTTGGCATCTAGCTGCCTGAGGATGTTTTAGAGCATGACAATGTGCAGTGATGCAACAAAGAGATAAATTAAACAAAATTGGTGAACATCTAGAATGGTCTGCAAGGAAGTCCCTTCTGAAACAAGTGCAATAGGTGCATATATCAGCATATTCTGTGCACTCAGCTGCAAAATTACTGAGACATAAATCTTGCCAAATTATAGGTATGTCTTATAACCAACTTAAATAATATTTTTGAAAGTGATTTCTTAAATTTTTTACTTACATCGAAAAACCCACCTGGTTCAGCTCCTCCCCCTTTTTTCAAAAGCAATAAGAGGCATGTAAACTGTCAGGTCAATCCTTATTATAGTTCAAAGAAACCAACCATTATTTATGAAATAATACCCATGATCATTTAGATCTGAGCTGTCCAAAAGATGGTCCTTGCACCACATGTGGTCCACCGAACCATATGATGCGGCCCCTATCCAATAAGCGACTGTCTGATCCAAAGAAAAGTGCACTAATAAAAAATTCTGCACCTTTCTCTAAAATTACAATTTACTTATTAATGACTTAACAACATTTTCACAGTATACTTCTACGACAGCAGTATAATAATTTCACAGTTTTGTATTTCTGCAATCTAAATAACTTCTGCATATAATGATACTGCAGATAACAGCTTCACTGAACTAACACCTGCAACAATGGCTGTTCAATCAATTTTACAATAAGGTTAAGATTACTATGCCATTCCTCATTAGAATTAACCATAAAAGACATTATTTACTTATTATAGCAAGAATGATTGGCATGAATGCAAGAGATTTCATTGATGAAGTTAGAACAGAAGAATGTGTTTAACTTAAAGTGGTATAAACATTCTGTAGTTGTTAATTCATTTTAGTGTGAGGTTACTTAACTTGCAACATGAGCAAAAGAAATGCAAGGTTGAACAAGAAAACAGGGTATATCAAGACAGGTGAAAAAGTGATTATTTTATTACAAATAATGAAGATAAACTCCGGTGTTTAATCTGCATGCAGATTGTGTCTCTAGCAAAGTAGTACAATGTAAAGAGGCACTATTTGACCATGCATGGAGAAAAATACAAGAAATATGAGGGAGAGTCTTGAACTGTGTTGATTGGAGACTTAAAGAAGAAACTGCAGTAAGAAGCAGTTACATTAACCACTGTAAGTACGATCTGAAATACAGCTTTGCATGCTTCTTACACAGTTTCCCTTGAAACCACCATAGCTATAAAACCCATTATTAATGGCATTGTTATGAAGAAATGGACTGTAGAAATGGCAAAGGCTTTTGACGACAATAAAATGGCATACCATGTAGAATCAGTACCTCTTTCGATTCAAGCTGTATACAGAAAAATGTCAAATATGGCTGAACAAGTACAAGATGAGGCTGAAAAGTGCTATTTCTTCTCGTACCTCAATGAAAGCACAGATCAATAAGATGTTAAGTCAACTTTTGATTTTTATATGCACAATCCAATGTGAAAGAGCTGCTGGAAATGTGTTCTCTACATGAAATTGCAAAGGGAAGAAGCATTTATGATTTTTTTAATGTGCTCTTTATAGTTGCTTTGGCTGTATGGTCTTCAAGCAATGTCTGTAGATAATACTGTAAGTCTGTTGTCATGAATTAAATAAAATTAATTAATGTGGCGCAAGAGTCCTTGGCACCTTAAAGCTATCTTGCATTCACCTTCTCAGGGTAAATAACCTTACCCAGAGAGCTTGAACTGACCAGGATTCAAACCCAGGAACTTTGGACTAGTAATAGCAAATGCTACCTAAATCACAAAGGCAGTCATTTATAATGCTGTCTAATATTCCATTGATAATTTCCGAAGTTTTGACAAATGTTCAGCAATCGTAACAGATATTAGGGAATAAATCTGGATTAATAGAACTAATAAGAGAAAGTGGTATAAATTGCTTTGCATTTCACTGTATTATTCAACAAAAAGGACTTTGTGGCAAATCATTGAAACGATATTTGAAACAATATGAGGTTTTTTAAAAAGGTAGTCAAGATTATTAACATGATAAGGGATGGTAACAGAGCACTTTTACATTGTTAATTACGTCAATTTTTAGAAGAAGTGAAATCAGAACACAGAGATCTACTTCTTTACAATCAGGTGAAATGGCAATGTTTTTAGAGATTTTTTGATCACAGGAAGCACATTTCCTTATCCAGTTTATACCATCAGATACTACAGAGACAGAAGAGGAGCTCAGAAGTACTGATTTTTTACAACAGTTAGCAGTTTTAACAGATATTATGAACCACATGAATGACTTCAATGTAAAAGTACACGGAAGGGATCAGTTGGTGTCTGACTTTATGGGACACATTAATGGATTTCAGAAAAGGCTAAGACTTTCCATGCCACCTTACAGAAAAACAATTTCGCATATTTTCCATGTTGCAGGCGTTTAAATGCAGAGTTTGAGGATGAATTAAATTTTTCTGAAGTTTGTACAGACATTCAGAACATCATAGATGAGTAATTAAGTAAAAATTGTACTTACGAAGCTGTAGACAATGGAGTGGTAATATATACTACATTAATGTGTTCAGTTGTTTACACTAACTTCACTTATTTAAAACTTTGGACTAGTTTCGGGAGAGATTCCTCCCATCATCGGCTGTTGTTGACTGAATGCCGTTGTTCGAAACGGGGGATGGATGCCCGTTCGCTCCTGTGGTGGTATCTTGTGGTTCTAGTAGAAACTTGCTGAGTCCAAACTAGTCCAAAGTTTTAAATAAGTAAATGGAGTTAGTGTAAACAACTGAACACATTAATGTAGTATATCATAGATGAGTTCAATTCAAGATTCTCAGATTTTTTCTTTGCTTTGTAAAAATGAAGAGCAGTATAATATTTACTAACCCACTGACAGCTGAGGAAGAGCAACCACCAAGTACTCAACTCAAAATAGGCATCATTCATGGAGATCCTTTCCTTCAAAATAGGTAAGAAAAGGGGCTATAATTCTTCACACTTCTTTCCAATGAACATTTTTTTAATATGTGTGACTTTGGGCGAAAAGTTGTATCAATTTTGGAAGCACCTACTTGTGTAAAAGTATATTCTCTACCATGAAGTTTGTTAATAATGGGCACAGATGCTGCCTCATAGACTGTTCTCTTCTAGATATCCTTTGTCTTACAACAACAAGCATCGATGTATATATGCTGATCCTTGTGAATGCTGTCAACCATCCTCGTCTGTCGCATTAAATACCTACTCCTTCAAGCAGTTACTAATATTTCAAATATGTTAATTAGTTCAGGTTGCAGCTCACCATCTGATAGTAAATAATTTTATGGCTCTCAGGTTAATAATTGGTCATCACTGCACTAGATGGTATTTGGTACACATTTTGTGCAAGAAAAATATTGATCTAATATAAATTAATATTGGTTTTCCCAGTATCTAACAAAATAAAAACTTTACAGCTGTTTCCAGCAGGACTCACAGCTACTCATATACTTGCCATTTTCATAGGTGCTATAAGTATGATGAAAAGAGTACAGGTAATGTAAAGCCCCTTTGACTTTTACTTGGGAAGTGCTATGAAAGCCAACATATTGCGTATGTGTGGAGCAATTGGGTAGTTTATAATTGTCTCTTTTATTATAAATTTGTTAATGCATTTAATTGGTTGATGTCTGAGTGTCCAATGTTTTTAATGATACTACTTTCGTTGCTCAGTAAAAGTGATTTAAGTATTAAGTATTTATACATTCATTTAGGAGCATCACTCTAACTCACATAGTTTCATTATACTTGATATAGAAAGGTCATGTATAGAATAAACATTTTAAGTAAGAGCCTTGTATATATTATCTCTAGATTGATAGCTTTGTATTTAGATAGATAAATAGATATGTGTCTAAATAAGAGAGATCAAAATGTGGAACTCTGCTAAATCAGGTACAACGGTAGCCATTTAATTTTCAGGATTCTACTCAGCAAAAATCCTTAACTCACCAATTCTGCCTATTTCATTTTTAAGTAGTCTCTTCATCTTAACACAAAGTTGCACATTCTGGAACCAATCATGGAAGTAGCTACATCATGCTTGTTTAGAGTTGGCATGAACCTCATCTTTGCAAGACACAACAGCTTTTCCAGATGCTCAAGCTGATGTCCTCAGTTTTTCCTTGACAGTTGGAAAAATGAAAAAATAACAGGGAGCCAGATATAGACTGTATGGTGCATGGTTCAGCAGTATCACTCCTGAATTTTTACAGAAATTTTATTTTTTTCAATGCAATGTGTTCAGAGACATTATTGGTGAAACAATAATCCTACCAATCCAGACTTTGCCCCCCCAACTGTTTTTTGTTCCTGGAGTGATATGGTTGCAATATAGCCACTTGCTGAGAAGAAACCAGTCTATACTTTGAAGCGCTTCCTTCACTGGGAGATCAACATTTGGGAAGAGCAGATTGCTGACTGCCTCTTTGACTCTGGGTCAAATCAGTAAATCTTTCCTCAGACAAAGATTTCTACAGAACTTCTAGCACCTGCATGAATGAATGTTTAGAGACAGCTCTATCTGTAAGCCACTCATTGGTCATTCTTTACTATGGCTTCTATACAAGTAATGATTTATCTGTCTGTGGCTATTGTTGCTGGATGCTCCTCTTTTTTTTTGTCTATTCTTTCTCATCCAAATGCTGCAAACCAGTTATAGTCTTTTGTATGTGAAGAAGTAGAATCTGGACTTTGTAATTTTTCCCGTGCTTTTACTTATAGTAAAAAAAATCATTGCATGAAAATGCATTCAAGTAACCTCCATCTTAGAACATCAGACAGTGATCATATGATCATAATTAACATTTTGCTGCAGCTGCAACAATGGGTGCTAGCTTCTAATAAGCAACTAATCAAGATATGCTGTTACCAGTGCTCAGTGCTGCTAACAGGATACTTATATCTCTCATAGTTTCTTCAATTCCAGAAAATAAGTAGTGCCCCTTTTATTAATTCTAGCATTTCAGCATAAAACCGGATCTATTAACTCTGACTTTTTCTCTATACGTAAAGGTAATATTATTACAGCCTTGATGAAATTCTGGTATCTAAAAAATAATCTGTGTAAGTTTGCCTTTAAAAGAACATTTTGATTATAATCAGTGGAGCTTTAAGTCTTTCTGTTGGTTAAAAATCTGTAGACTTTCTCTCCTCTTATATACTTTTGAAAGATGTTTGCATAGAATAGCAACAAATTTAAATGACACATTGTGCACAAAGTACAAGTTCTGTATTTTATTATAATGCAACAGTAAACAGGCCACCCTTAGTAGCATTAAGGTTACTAAAAAACAAAGTTATATGCAATAATTCCAATATATCTGTATCAATTGCTGTATAGGCTACTAATAATATGTAACAATAAACTTACAGATTTGCTGAGAGTGAACAACTGCTGCAAAGCTTTCCCTCTGAAGTATTCTTGATAACTGACCAAGAGTCATGTCCAATTTTATGTGTGACTGACGATATAGTGCCTTTTCTGCATTATCTAAGGGCACAACTTTGCTGCTCACAATTTGAGACATAATGCTTTTCACTGTCACCATTCCTTTGAAAGTTCTGCATAAATAAAACACAATTATTATTGCTAAATAATATTGTTATGGCAATGTTGTAATTATCATAAATTTACTGCATAATTAAGATGCTAATGGGAATTTATAACATTTATCTATCATAGACATTATGATTCTGAAAGAAAATGTTAAATTTAAACAGGAAAAAGAAATTGTGTTACTAAAGATTTTGAGTCTATGAGAATGCAAGCACTGTTGCCATTACTGCATATTTCTTAAAAGTTTCATCACAATTACATTTATGTGTGGCAAATAAGCATATTAGTATGGCCCTCTTCTCATCATATCCTATTAGATTTTATATCATAATATTTAAAAGCAAATAATTAACACAAGAGTATTTAAAATTAAACATATATCAGTTGCGATATCTTTTCGTGATGAACTATCTTCAGTTACCAATTATATGATTATTGAGTATATGTACAGAGTGTGCACAATATGTCATCATTTAGTTATCCTATTAAAGCTACATTACTGAAACATCAGCTTTCAAATTGTGCACACAATTCTTAAGTTCATGGAAGTTACACTAGGTAGTGTTATAAGTCACATATTAGCTTGTAACAATAGCAGACAAAAATATGTTGACTATTGTGATGATATACTATAATAGCCATTCAAGAGATATTTTTGTGTTTGGTTCACAATTGGTTTCCTCAAATAGACAATATGCAGATTTTTCCATCAATTTAAAAGTATTTGTCCTATGTTGGAGAATAACAGTCACTGCTCCTGCTCCATATAACATCACAGCTATGTAAGTGGCTTTGACTTGCAGTCTAAGTAAACTGGTGCCAACTTGTGAATTTCATGGCAAACCATGTGACAAATCATTAATCAGATCTTTAGTCGATGGGCAGTTGAAGATGTGAACAAGGGTTCGTGAAACATGTACTACATATAAACAAGTAAGTGGAGCCAATAAGAGCGTGTAGTTTGGCTCAATCATACAATGATCTTAATTATAGATCTTGGTTTGTTTCTTACAAGATGACTGTACACATAAGTTTATGATAAGGAAAAAGAATCAGGCTATGATTTGCATTTTGGGAGATAGAGGAAATGTTGTGTAACACAACACTTGATTGATTTTCAGATAAAGCTTACTCTCATGAAAATGGCATTATAAACTAGCATACCATTAGATTCTGGGTGATGGAACATTCTGCAGTAATGCAATAAAAGAAACTTAAGAAAATAATGGAATGTGTTTGGGTTGTATAATCTAGTCGTAGAACAGTGTTAATTTTTTTCTTCATTGCCACTATAAAGAGTGCATGTTCTTTCTGAATTCAAGGCAAGAGGTCTAACAATGCAATAGTAGTTCATGCAAAAAGGGGCATGTTCAAAGACTGCCAACATTTTGTCCGAGTTCCTACACAATACAATACCTTCATGTAATGTTGAACAGACTTCCTGAATACACATCATGAATGTGGCTGCCAAGACATCAATCCATGTAACTTTGCGCTGTGGTGTTTTCTCAAAGAAAGGATATAGCAAAGAGAACCAATAATTGTAATGGAACTTGCGGCCATTGTCACGGAATGCTATATCAAAATTATTTGTGTCAAAGAGTCATCACCAAATTAAGATGCATCTTTAAGAAGTCATGAGGTAAAATGCAGGTATATCAAATATATTCTCCATAAGAGATATTTCTCATGCTTTGGTGATTAATTCTATTACATTTTTGCGACAATGCTGTAGAAAATAAATACATTAAGATAAAAAAAACTCTGTATGTATCACTTTGTACTTTCCCAATTATAATACTTATAGAAGCAATAAAACAAACTTTGATGTTCATCATACATTCATTTTTTCTTTGCTGTATGACCTATGATGAATTCAGGTATTCACCCTATGGGGAGTCATCATAAATTAATTATTGTCCATTTTGAAACTGCTAACTGCTTGTAATGTGTAATAAAATTCCATTTGAAACTCAGCAATCAGCATGTGTAGAGCTGGAGGGGTGGTGTAATGTAATAAACTTCCACTTATGTAACAAATTTCAACTTTTTGCAATTGTAGCTATTGTAATCATCAGCCACTCAACAGTTTCCTATGGAAAGGTGATGTAATTAAGTTAACAAAATATGTCTAAACAACAAGCATTATTTCCTTTTTTATCTAATAAATGATAGCGTACTGCAAAAGACTTGTCTATTAAAATAAATGCTAGTGATGGTGAAATGCTTATTGAATCTTTGAACAAAAAGTTTACTATTTCTGACCCGTCTGTACATTATCATCCTGAACAAAGCATAAAAAGTATTGAATGTGAGATTAAGTATGGCAAAAATGGGAGTCTTAAGTGCAATTGGTTATATATTGACTGCATTAGGGGTGGGGCTCTTTGCAAATTATGTGAAATGCATTTAAAAAATTACATTGAAGCTCTATAAAAAACAGATGAAGTGTTAGTTTCTGTACCTGTTACTAAATTTAAAATATCACTGAAGCATGGAAAACTAGAAAAGCACATCAAGTTAGAAAAGCATGCAAAAGTCATTGCACTTGAGAATTGACATTACAGGGAGTAAATGCTCCAGTTCGTGCACAGATAATTCAATAAAATGAAAAAGTGTTGAATGTTGAATGCTGACACCAACAGACCACTGCTCCTAAGCCCGGAAGAAACTTCTAGTTATAAGTCTGACTCCGGCCGTGAAAGCTTCCGACTACTCAATCTTTAATATGTTATACATATTTGTTTATTTTTTGCTTTAGCTCTTTATTTTTATGTACCTATTTCATAAGATGTGACTATCAATGAAATTTCTCCCCAGGATATTCTGTTATTGAAAAAACAGTTTTTGATTTAAATTTATTCCATACTACCGAAATTCCATAAACATTGTACCATGTGTTTCTCATTTTTTATAATAATGAATATAAACAATATTTTTTTACATAAAACTGAAACATAAGTCATCTTACTTCTATTTAAAATGAAATGTTTTGCTTCAAAACAAAAGTAATGTGTGTAATATGCATCTGAATCCTATATTTACATTAATCTTGCTTTCTCCATTTTGTGTACCTAAACTCAACAAAAGTGATCATATTCAATTAGATTTTAGCATTTCTGTAGATGCTTAATATCATGAGAAGGAATGAATGCACATGAATGTTACCAAGTCAGAAGAAGAAAATATTTACCCTTCTGCATCTACAACTGCAATTTGATCAACTCCTTCTTTCTTCATGATATCCAGAGCCTCTTTAATTGTAACAGTTGGTAGAATGGTTATTGGTGGTTTCAATTTCAAGCTTCCAATTGTCTGTTTACTCCACCTGTATGACATAAAAATAATATTTACAGTCCTCCAGCAATGAGAACTTTACTGCAGGGACCATGCTTACCATTTATTTATTTATTTGGTTTATTTACGGACACTCTTTAACATTGGTCATCAGCATCTCATTCAATTCAGGGCATGAAATGGTTGATAAATTTTGCTCAGAGGCCTCTTCTTTCAGGCTTGAGGTTGTTTTACGTGACATAAATCTATTACATGGGATCCACAGCTTTACTTCCTTTTTGAAGAAACCCATACTTAGGATTTTTATGTCTGAAAAATATCCATCGATCCTGGCCAAATTTGAGCCTGCAATCTTGGATCTACAAGGATGTTTACTGTGGTGGAGTGCAGGAATAATTATCCTGCACAGGATGCTGTGCTTCCTATTGGTTGAGATGAACTAATGAATGTAAGTACTAGCTAACATATGATATTAAAGTAGTTTCGATTTGTTACTTACATCTACCGGTAAGAAAGGAAGAACTGTTCATAGTGAAGCTCAGATGGTAATAGTGAATTATTATTTAGATGTATGATGAGTAATTTAGGTATAAACAACTGATAGTTTCTCTTGCCTAAGTAACATAGCAGGCAGTGTTTCTTTCCTGCATGGTCTATTTTCATGTCCGAACTTGAACTCTGTAGTCCCAGGTAGCATCAAAGTTGCAAATGCAGACATTCTTCTCAGGGATGTTCTCATGATTGAAAGATTGTATCAGAAATACACAAGCACACCAGGAATTAAAGAATATTTCTTATATATCTTGCAGATCTGTCTGCAGAAATATTAGCTATACCGAAATGAAACATTCACAATTAAACAAGAAAATAACGTAATAATGTTTTATCATTATTTCTGGAATGAGCATTCAATGTTTCAAATGTAACAATTAGGAATAGGATGAAATAATTTTTGCAATTACCACTTAAAATGGAATGGCTATTAAAACATACTACTGTATGTAAAAGCATTTTATATATTTATGCTTAGCTCCCCCCTCCCCTTTTTGCCCCCTTTCTTTCCCAGATGTGTTGACTTACAAAGAAGCATTTCAAAGGTGCTTTTTAAAATATCATTCCTACCAAAGCCCTATCAATACCCAGATGGTAAGCACCTGACAACAGTTTACAATTTCACTCATAACCCTTTCAAGGAAACTAGTGAATGACTTTGCAAACCAGAGGTTTGTACTATTACAGAAAACTGAGAATTTTACATTTGCTATGTATTTATGAACATTTTATTTGGCTTGAGAATATTCTGAATATATTTAACATTACATTTCAGATTCATTATATAGCTACTAAAAATAAATATGATCTTGTAAAATTAATTTTTCATTATTTTCCCAGCAGTTTTACTTATGTTGGCATTCTCTTTCACTAGCCCCCCCCCCCTTTCCCATGTATTACTTCACTTTGGATATATTAAATAATTAAATTCAATATTAAATAGACACTTGACTACATTTAAAATAAATATTCTTTCAAACATTGGAATTTACTTATTTAAATTCTTGCTTAAGCATGCTTTGATTTATGTGCTCTGTTCTACAGTATAGCTGCTTAGTAGCAATTAGCAAAAACACCCTTCTTATTGAACTTAATGTCATACACTTCAAGGTATTCTATAGCTCTTTTATTAATGGCAAACAGGAACAATTCTGACAAATATTCTTACTTTGAGCCCATTACTCTGAGGCTTATAGATTCTTACCAAAGGCTGTCTATATCCTTGTCTTCCATTAAAGATTTTTCTTTCATCCAGTTATCACTGAGAAACTTTGTCATATAGTTACGCACTCCATCAGGGAGAAGTACAACACAGCGCTGACCCTCCTTCAAACTGATTGCAACTTTCAGTGCTGCTGACATAACTGAACCACTGCTGCCACCTGCATCATAATTAAAGAATATATAACTATATAGCTTAAATAACAAGAACAAGGGAAGCAGAAATTAATAAACAAAAATATTGCAATATTTCTAGCAACTTGTATTCTTCAAAGGCAGAAAAAAGCAATGGTGGCTAAGTACATAATGAATATGGAAGATATTCTGATGCTGATATTTAACAAATATTCTGCTCTGGTGGAGGAGTGATGAACCTAAAGTTTATGTTTTCATCCTTGGAAGTGTGGAAGTTCATGATATCTATTTATAAGTGTATATTTTCTCCCATGTTGCTATTAAAATCAGTACAAGAACCTAAAGAGTTAGCAACATGAGAGAAAATCTACATTTACAAATACTGAGACAGATTAATGAACTTTACATTTTTGGGGATGAAAACATAAATTTTAGGTTCATCACAGCTCAATCAGAGCAGATACATCCCCAAAGCATAAAAAATTATCCAGCAGTCAACAGTTAGCTGATGATGCAAAAAATGGTCTGCAAAATGTGTAGTACATCAATTAAATGTACTTACGAAGCTGTTGACAATGGAGTGGTATATATATAAACAATGTATACAGTTTTTTTCACACTAACTAAGTTTGTCAACAGGCTGAAGATGGGAGGGATCGCTCCCGAAACATATGTCCAAATTGTATGTAAGTGAATGGCGTTAGTGTGAAAAAAACTGTATACATTGTTTATATGTGTAGTGCATGTAAACAAGTGGAGCCAATAAGAGCATACAGTCGACTCAATCATACAATGATCTTAATTATAGTCTTAAATTAGTTTGTAATGGCATAAATTTTTTCTGGAATTTAGGATGGCATTACTATTTGCATACTAAATCAACTCAGCCTACATCAGATATCACTCCTTGCCTTCTCAAGTTTTCCAAACATGAACCTTCTCCTTTACGCTCTGGTCACATGCTTTAGAAATTTTCATTTTTTTTAAAATTGGTTTTTAAGTGTAGTAAGTGATTTTAAATTTCTACACAAAATTACTCGGAAAGATAATTATGAGCAACAAATCAGCACTAAAGAGGGTATCTAACCTGATCTAATGATTCTTCTGCCTTATAAAGGTTCCTCAGTATTACAGGATATTTCTTACAAAACCAAAGCTTACTGACAATTTGAGGTCACTTATTATGAACCATTGTCTTCTGACCCTACACTCAAGTTCAATCAAAGATATAGCTTCATTTGCCACTTCTTCTGGTACTGAAGGATTTGGTGAGAAGACATTGCTCTATTTACCCTTAATGCCTTTCATTCTTCCATCATATATTTTATCCCTAAAATTCATAAACAGAACCGTCTAGGATGCCCAATAATAGTCAGTTTCAACTCACCTACCGAACGCATTTCTGGCCTAGTAGATTTTGTATTACAGCCATGGTATATGTCCTGGCCATTCTATATCAAGATTCCCATATTTTTTAAGTATGGTTAAGAAAGTTGACCTTTAGGCATATTCTAATATACTGTGTGATCATGATGCTTTCCCCCATAAAAGACCTACCTGACTGGCTGGCTGGCTAACCGGTTAATGAGTGGTACATTTATCCATAAGCAAAACACTCCGAGGGAAAACAAAACTGATTGCATGGTACTTCTGGCCACTATTGATGTGATGCCACTTTATTCTAACATTCCCTTCTTTGAAGAATAACCAGCTGCTATGACATTTCTTGGATCCTTTAACAACATCCTTATATTCCATCCACAGATTTAGCCTATCTGGTTCTCATCACAATGTATTTAGTTTAGTTTTGATAATAAATATTATCTACAAATTAAAGGCTCTGCAATGGACAACAGAATGCTAACCATTTTATGCCAATCTTTTTATGGCTCACTTAGGAGGTGAGAACCTCCTGTACCATTATTGTGATCAAGATATATTGATGGCATATTTGTGCTTTGGATCCATGGCTCAGAAACTCTTGTTCAGTCTCTTATCAATCTAAGCTCCAAATTTTCAGTTAAGTTCACTTCTGTCTCCCTCAATGCTGCAACATTCCTAGATATTGATATATCTTTATGCAACGGTTCTTTTCTTACATTTGTGCACATTATGCCTACCAATTTACAAAGTATCTTCATTTTGAAAGGTCTCATCTCTTGCATACCAAAATATCCATTTCATTTTCTCTTTCAATCCATGGTCACCATTTTTGTAAATGTTATTCTTCTCTAGATTTCTATATTAAAAACCTTGCTCAAAATTTTCCAATCAAAAATATCCTTCCTACCTTTCATAATCTTATATCATCCCATGCTCAAAAATTAAAATGCAAACCAAAACCTTACAATAAGAAATTCATGAACCTTGTTAGCTCTTATGTCCTAGGTTTTGTTTTGTCTATGAATTTCATATTGCAGTCTTTACAACAAATTCTGTAAATGCCTGATTATTTTCCTGGCAGAATTTTGTCTTTTGTGTTGGTTTTTAGGAGGATTTTTAAACTACGTTTGATTACTGGAGCCAAAATAAAGTTTTCCATAATTTTTGGGCTACCCATGGGTGGAATGTAAATTTCTTATATATATGATATCTTTTGTAGCCTTTTAGTGTGGTGATATCTTTTATGTGTTTCTGCTTTTTGAATTTTTCTATTTTCTTGGTGACCAGATCTATTGTGTAGCCAATTTTCCGTGCTATATCTATGTGATTTATATTTTGCCTTGCTTATTGGTAGGTTTGTTAAACTGAATGTGAGGCTATTGATTATGGCAACTTATGTTGTTTTGGATTGTAGCTGTTGTTCTTTATACAATTATCTATGTGGGTATCTTTTCTGAATAAGCCAAATTCCAGTATATTGTTATTTTTTATAATTTTTATATCCAGAAGGAAAGAACCTTGTTGTTTTCTATTTCCATTGTGAATTTAACAGTGGTATCTTGTAGGTTGAGTAGTTTTATTGCATCCTCTTTCCATTTTTCATTTACTATTGCAAAGACATCATCAACATAACGGTAACTACATTTGAATATTTGAAACATGTCCAAGTAAGTGGAACGAAGTTAGAGATATTTGAGTGATTTCCTCAATAATAATTTGTTATATTATATTACACTTCACTGTGAAAATTTCCTGCTATTCAAAATTAGAAGGAAAAGATTTTTTTCCAGTATCTTTGTTTAATCCAGCAGGAGAATATATGCACAAAAACTAAAGAATTTGAGGATGTCATGCGAGTTATTGTGACTGTTGTCAAGTTTATTAGGGTAAGAGGATTTAATCATTGTCAGTTCCAAGAGTTTTTGACCCATGAATGCCAAATAATTCACAATAATAGGTTATTACAGTGCAGTTCATTGGTTCAGCAGATGGAAGGTTCTTAAAAGTATCTTTCACTTAAGGGCCAAAATATAGCATTTAATGCAAAATATGGCAAAGCTGATTATTACAACATTTTTGACCCATAGAGGATGGCAGACTTTGCCTTTGTGATTACATTTTGTGGTATTTGAATAATCTAAATATGTGACTACAATCCAAAGATTACCAGTGCATACTCTGTTTGATCATATGAAAGTTTCTGTAGTCAAGCTTCTACATTTCGGAGGATGCATTCCTTAATCTGCACTGCTATGCTTTGAAAATGTGCACTTTGTTAGAAAGCATATACTTATGTAAGCAATTCCTTTTGGGAATGAAACATGTGAAGTGTTTACAGTCAGATTAAAGACCAAAATCTCAAGAATACTCTGCACATAGTAACTTCTCACAATGGTTCCAACATCAACAAGCTAGTCAAGGAAAAGCATTGTGAAATTTCTTATTGACCTAAAAAATTAATGTTTTCTACATTAAATGCTTGTAAACATAGATTATTTTAACTTATCAATGTACTTCATTATAATATTTTTTATCTGAAATTGAAATTTATTAAAAATGCTAAGAAAAATACAAATTATAAGAGGTATCCACCTATTTGGCCCAAGCCATTTTAGGTGTACCTCCTCATGATTACAGAAATACGAATACAATAATGATTTTATACTAACCCTTTATCTAAATTTTAAATAATTAAATAAAGTACAAAATTTCCACCCTGAATGCATCAGACCCCAGTCCCCAGTTTCAGCAGTACCCTACTGGAATTCCAAAGGACTAGGCTCCGACCCAACCCAGGGGACTAAAATGAAATATTTCAATTACTCTACCTATACTATTGTTTTATCAGCTAGCAACAATCTCTACAAACTAATAATTCTTTTATTTCTCAAACATCAAACCTTAAAGGAATTTGAAATTGTAAAGAATATGTCCATGAATATATTTGCCATAGTTAACAAAAAACTCATTACCGATTCCTTAAAACTTTTGAATGTACAAGATAGCAACATATTGTTTACATACAAAACAGAAACAAATAACATGTTGCCATTCTTAGATATTAAAATAATGAAATGTCAAGGAAATCTGGAATTTGGAATATACAGAAAGAATACACATGTAGATAGTAACATCAAAGCTGACAGTTTTAACCCCATAGTGCACAAACATGCAGTTATCAACAGTTTAACACCAGCTAGTTAACCTCAAATTAGCAAAAAATAATATTTTAATGAGTACAAACAATTAGAAGAAACAGCGGTTAAAACTGGTGTCAAAAAGAACAAGTACACAAAAATTACAAAAATTCAAGAGACAAAAACATATCTAAGAAACCGCAACACTTTCAGCAAGAAAAGATAAACTAATTTTTAAAAAATTCACAAATCATCCATGGGCTACAAAAAATTTCAGAATATTCTTAAAGATTTTGATATCAGGTTCCAGTTAACAGATTTGATGTTAAAAGTCTACTGATAGATAATGTTAATGACAATTCTCCACAAGAGAAAAAAAGCAGGTATTTACAAAATAAATTGTGCAGAATGTGAAAAATCTACATTGGAAAAACAAAGAGAAACATAGGCATATGGTTAAAGAAACATTTCAGGAACATAAAGTACAAGCAAATAGAGAAATCAGCAGTAGCATATCATTTTTGGACAGAAAATCACAACACAGTGAATAAAGCAAAATTATTAACGTCAGTACTAGGGCTTACAGATTTAGCAATTTGGGAGAAAAACTACATTTACAAATACAAAGACAGTCTAATGGACTTCGACACTGCCAGGGATGAAAATATAAACTACAAGTTTATCATACTGCCACCAGAGCAGAATACACATTCCCACAGCTAAATGAATTATCCCACAGTTGAATTTTAGTTGATGATGAGAACCAAATGCTCTTGAAACCAGTTCTATATATTATAACAAATAAGTGAACCATTAAGAGTGCATTGTTCAACAAAATCATACAATAATATCAATTACATTTAAGTATACTTACCACACAACAATCCTTCTTCCCGTATAAGTCTCCTTGCCATTGGTAGGGATTCTTTGTCATTTGTTTTAACCCATATGTCAACTACAGATCTGTCTGAAAACAAAGCAACTATCACTCTTACACAATTTTCAATTTTTATTATGAGCTTTCAATTAATATTTTAAAAAGTAAGAAAAAATGCCATTTATTGAAATATGTTTGAAGGCTTTCCTTAATACCTTGGACCATAACTTATATACTTAAGTGCTTTAATTCTAAAAACACTATTTGAAATTAGAAAATGAAAATAGAAGCAAAATTGTCTTTCATTATATTTCTTTGTGCCTAGTTTTTAATTCTCTCTGCTTAGCTGTCAATAAATGTAAATTAATACAAACTAATATCATTCTATTTTTCTTTTTAACTCTAATAAAACTAAAACTCATTTTTAGACAATGTTTTCAGAATTAACATTTTATATATTTTGCAAAATTATGTCTTATTGCATGTGTTGCTTACCTAATACAGTAGGAATAAAATCATAACCAATGCCTTCAACTTCATAGAAACTAACATCTGTTTTATTAAGATCTTCTGGTTGAGCAAGAATTGAACCTTCAGGGTCAACACCCACAATTTTGCAGCTAGGGCACTTTTCCTTTATTTTGCGACCAATACCAGTAAGAGTACCTCCTGTGCCAGCACCACAGACTATCATATCAACTTTACCATTACACTGCTCCAGTATTTCTTCTGCAGTCGTATCAAAGTGTGCTAATGGATTGCCTGCATTTCGATACTAGAAGAAAAAAAATCTAAACAAGAGAATATCTGCATATCCACTTACATTAGGCATCAAACAACTATACATTACAATTATCTTAAGACTATGAATAGATACTTTTCACAGTTATTTATGATTTAATATGACACTCAAAAAGTTTCTGGACCTGAGTAAACTATTTATAATAATGGATAAATATACTGTATGTGTCATGTGGCAGCTGATACTTTTATCTGTGAATTAACTTCTTCCAGATGTTACCCATGCAACCCACACAATGTGATTGAATGGAACATTTGTGCTAGTATTTCAATGTTGCACAATGATGCTGAAACAAGAACATTACTAACTAGTGGTTTATTGTGATTTTAAAAGCACTTTAAACCAGAAACAATGTCTTGAGAGACTTACAAAGGTTTCAGGGGTCCTTGCTCCTTTGTGTACATCTTCAGTTGGTTTGCAGAATTTAAGAGGAGCCCAACATCTTTTAAAGACAAAAAGAGAGGGGAAACTTTTAATAGCAGTGACTTCAGAAAACATTGCCGCTATGGAGATATTGCAAAGAAGACTGCAATGTGACCAATGAGGATTTAGAGACATTCCTTAATTATACATTAGGAAGTGTCCAAAATTTTTACATGAATATTTAAGTCAGAAAAATTTCCTCTTATCTCACAACCACAATAAAAGACAGATGGTGTCTCTCAAGTAGAATGGTGTTGCTAAATGCTCTAAGATAGAACTATGGGAACTCTCGCCTTGTTTCTGAATTCATAATAGGTGATAAAACATGGATCAATCTATCAATATGATCCAGAAACAAAGCATGTTATAAGTTTGTATCTTCCCAAACAACACAACCCTAAAAAACGTCAAGAAAGATATTCTTTTCCATTAGCAGCCCTGCATCATTAATTCCCCTTGAAGAATGAAGGACATTTACCAAAAGCAGTACACAACAGTTTGTCTTTTGGATGATTTCTAAACAGATGTGAAAAACGGCCAAGATTTGGACTTAAGAGACATCAGGCTGTAGCATGACAAATTTTGAAGCATGACTAGTTGTATACAGGCCAAAGGGAATTACTTTGAGAAGATGTAAGATATAAGAATCAAGTTATTATTAATATGGGGTCCATATCTGAAAACTTTTTGAGTGCCCCTCATATTTGTTTTGATTGCATACCTGATCAAGAATTACAGAGTTAGGAATTTCTTTATTCAGTCTTTGGCTAACCATAATGAGGCCTTCTGGGGAGTCAAATGCAGCAGCAGTTGGTGTTCGAACAATTTCTGCACCAAGGGCTCGCAAAACATCCACTTTTTCGTTTGACATCTTTTCAGGCATTACCATAATGCAACGATAGCCTTTCACAGCTGCAGCCATAGCCAAACCCAAACCTGTATGATAATATATCAATATTTGTGATACTTGTGAACAATTTGAAAAACATAGTATTTCATAAAAGGGGAATGTAAGTTGTTTAATCATGTGTTTTTTGCAATGGAAGTAGAAAAAAGTACTTTTGTGCCGTGGCAACAGTCGCTTTAAGAAAAAGGAATGTTTGAGAACATTTTAAAAACTTTTCAAAATGTGAAATTTTCTTATGAGATGAAAGTAGGAAAACAGTGGTCTAAATTCACCACTATTTACAAAATACAGAATTATGCAAAATTAATATGATTTCAGAAATGAGTATAATAGAAGTGACTTAAGGTTACGAACTCATCAGGCTGAAGTTTGGGTTTCCAATAAGTGCCATCTTGTTTGAAACCAGACATTTTTCATTTCAGCACAGCATTTTTAAAACTTATTGGCCATATCTTCACATATGAGGGTAATCTGAAAAGTTCTCGGCCTCACAATGAAAATGAAAATGCAAAATTATTGTTTGAAGAGTTTTTATTTTTCAATATAATCTCCTTTAAGATCAATGCACTTATCCCTGCAAAGCTCCAGCATTGTTATCCTGTCTATTAATGGCTTTCTGGAAGGCCTGCAAAATAGGCATCTGCAGCTGCAATTGCCTTCTGGTTCAAAGAAAATGCTGTCCCATTAGGGTAAGCTTGAGCTTTGGGGAGAGATAGCAGTCAGAGGGAGTCAGACCTGGGGGTTAGGAAAGATGTTCAAACAATTTGTAGTGCACATCTTTTAGTTTTGCCATTGCCAGAATGCTTTTTGTGAACATGTGTGTTCTACTGGTGAAAACTTATTTTTTTTTTCTGCAAATCATGTCCAGCACCATATCATGCACTTTTTCAATGATTTCTGGTGTTGTAGCACATTTTGGATCTCTTTCCCATGTATCGACTTCAAGTCAGGTGCAGCCATGTTTAAACTTTCCAGTCCAATTTTTATTATTGAAAATGAAGGTGAAGAAGCACTGTACACTTTGATAAACTGCATAAGTAAGTACATTTAATTGAGTGCATGAATTTTGTTTGATGTCAAACCTTCATTTGTGAAGAATTTTATTATCGCACGATATTTGGTTTTATCCATATCAATTTGCTTAAGATAGCTGTATATACAAACAAGATAGCTGTATATACAAACAAGATAGAATAAATGAGTTGAACCTTAGCATGGCTGAAGATGGGAACAAAATGTTCTCGAAACCGGTTCCATACATTTATGAAAAGTAAGTGAAGCTTTAAGAGTGTGTAGTTCAACTGAATCATACAATGATATCCATTAATAAGATAGAATAACTTGCAATTTTTCAAGAATGTTATAACAGTTGTACCAACTTAGAAGAACATTTTTTTGCAGTAGTACTGCCATCTATGATCAAGCCCAAGACTTTTCAGACCACCCTCATAGATGCAAACTCTATGTATATACACAAGTTTGCACAACTATGTAGATGTTATGTTTTTTGACAAAAGAGTAAATGGAAAAATTGAGCTTTAAATATTCATCTCACATTTTGACTATGCAGCCTAAATTATAGGACAAGCTATTTTCACAATTTCCTACCTGTATTTCCTGAAGTAGGCTCAATTAGCACATCACCAGGTTTAAGCAGTCCTTGCTTTTCTGCATCTTCTATCATTCTGAAGGCAATCCGATCCTTTACACTACCACCAGGATTGAAGTATTCACATTTTGCCACTGTAACATATCAAACAAATAGTATATATAAACTGTCTCTATATTTTCTCATTAATGATATGTATATTACATGAATATTATTCTGAATATTTCTCACCATTATAACTTAATTTTAGATATTATATTAATCAGATTTTATAGATATATTATTCTTAAATCACTGGATCCATGACATGAAGTACAATTTGATTTCAATTTTAAGGAAGGGAAGATTAAACATATGATAATTTTTTTTTATTTGAAAAAACAATTTAATTCCAAAAATTTATTGATATGCCATAGACTAAATAAAAGAAGCATAAGACTGAATTATTAACAAAATAAGAACAATGGAAGCAAAAGAACACACTAAAAGAGTGTGCAAGATGAAGTAGATTTTGGGCTCCTCATGATGTTAACTTAAAGAACTTAGTTTTCATGCAATGTGAGATAAAACTTCAGCCCAGTGTGCCAAAAATCAACTGTGAAGTTACTGAGCAATTCCCTGTTCAAAAAACAAAGATGGACTTTTGAACTTTTCTACCAGATTCTGCATCTATATATTAGGTCAAAAATCAGATATTACTTTAGAATAACATGTCAAGATATGCTTTAAAAGGTAGCGCAATATTGAGTCTTAAAGAATCTCTCACAGAGGCAGTAGAAAACTTCCAAATACACAATGTGCATGCTGCAATCAATGCAGACCAGATAGTTTCAGTGCCTATGAGAAAGCAAATGGTAATAATTTTTATTTTTTTTATTGGACATCTACTATAGTTTAAATAAGTTTTACAAAAAATCTTTTTATTCCCTATTTAAATAACTGTAATAAGTTGTTATCATTATCATCACTACTATTACTATTTAAATTACTATTAGGTTTATTAGTAGATGGATGTTCTTTAATATCTCTAGTCATTAGCATCCCATTCACTTCAGGGCATGGAATGACTGATTTTTGCTGAGAGGTCTCTTCTTTAAGGCTTGGTTCTTTTACATGCTGTAAATTTATGACATGGGAACTAGTAGCCTTACTTCTCTTTCAAAGGAAGCCATACTTAGAATTTGATGTCCTAAAAAGCCATTAACCCAGGGCATGTTTCAGCCCAAGACCTTGGATTCACAAGGCAAATATGGCTACCACTAGACCACCAGGACCAACTCAATGAAATAAGTTATTAATGCACAACTATATTAAAAGCCTAAATACAAATTATAAAATACTTACACATTTCACATTTTATGCCATGTGACTTTGGCACATTGTTCAGGCGCACCATTGGGGTACTTCCAATTGCATAGAGAATATTTGGCAGTATCTGACTCTTATCATTTCTAAACAGCAAGAGAGAATACAATATTTAATTAATCTTGAAGAAGTAAATAATTTAACCTATTAATCTCTATACATAAACATTTTTTATTTAATGAGTTAAAAGAGAGATATAAAGTGGTAAAATGAAAAAAATTAATTATGTGCCTCATCACAGAACACACTTCAGTTAGTGTACTTAATTACTGAGAGTCTGGAGGAATGACTCCACTGTTGCGGAAGCTATTGAATGTTCTTCTCAAGATCTTGGAGCTATGAGAGCAAACAATTCATCTCACAGTGTCTAATACAAATTATGGCTCTTCAGATGTTCTTTAAGCAGGCCAAACAAATCTCAGGGTAATATGTGAAAGCTATGAATTTGCTAGTAACTCCCCTTGGAATCTGTACAAAAGAGCTGTTGTTTCATTGATAATCAATATTATGACAGAACACCATTAGAACTTGTTAAATCCTAGACATCAATTAATCACCTTATGCAATTGCTGCTGTCTGACAATAAACTGTACTGCTGATAAGGGCTCCATTAGCAATTTATTTAAATGGAAACAAGTGAGAAATACATGCTGTCCAAGTATATGCTATGTCACATGTAAGTTATGCACCAAGAAATCATGCTTGTTGTAAATATCAATAATATGCATTAACGGGCTTTTGATACAAGCTGTGGGTGATTTCTACAACCCCATCATCATATCATTATATCATATATAAAGCCTCATTTCTTATTTCTAACATAGAAGCAAATAATTTGCTATGAAAATTAATTGTATACCGTTATTTTAGAAAAAAAAAAAAACAATTGAGATTGTTAATTCCTGGCAGTGGTATTTGATTATTTATTTTATCAGAAATTTTAGTTATGCAAATAGGAATTTGAAGTAGGATATATCAACATTGATAACAACTCTGGTAAAAAAATTAATTATCTGAATGCAAATTTCATTCATTTTCCTTTCAGCATGCACTGCAGGTATTAAATGGAAATTTATTGCTATTATGCAGAAATACAGCATTCAGATTAATTTTTGATAAGTCTGTCAACCTATCTGGTCAATGTTGATGTCCAGAATTTAAAATGATCAAGTCGAATTTGTAACACTTAAATCACTAATATTTAAAAAAGGAAAACTAAGTTTCTGGAGCTAATTGCTCCCATTGTCAGTTCCAGATCAACTGCCTGCCTTGTTCTTCGTGGTGTTTTGGTTTGTCTCTGGTGTTAGTTGGATGAACTTCTGTATTAAGATGTCACTTGGTGAGATTTCAAAGTTGAAAACGTGAATCCTGCCAAGTGACATCTTAATACAGAAGTTCATCCAACCAACACGAGACAAACCAAACCATCACGAAGAATAAGGCAGGCAGTCGATCTGGAACTGACCATTGGAGCAATTAGCTCCAGAAACTTAAGTTTTCCTTTTTTAAATAATAGTGATGTAAGTTCAATTACATGTACTTACGAAGCTGTTAACAATGGAGTGGTATATATATAACCAATGTTATAAAATTTGTTCACACTAACTCCATTCACTTACATTCACTTCGTCCCTCAAATGGACGAACTCAGCAAGTTCCTAATAGAACCAACAGATGCAGCCACAAGAACATCAAGAGACCCAACTGCCACTTCTAACAACAGTTGGTCTACAGGCTGAAGATGGGAGGGATCACTGCAGAAACATATGTCCAGTTTTTATGTAAGTGAATGGAGCTAGTGTGAATAAATTTTATTACATTGGTTATAAGTGATGTAAGTGTTATAAATTCGAACCAGTCATTTTAAATCCTTAGTGTAAAACATCACTGTTACAAAAGTTCACCATATTTAACTAATTGGTGTCCAGCACCTCCATAGTAAATAAATATTAATGCCAAAAATTAAATTTTTTTCTTTGATAAGCTGTTTATAAAATCACGTATAATGGGTACAGTAAATGAATGGTCTTTCATCTTTGTGGAGTAGATTTCATTGCTTGAACTGGGAACTTAAGTTCAGATTGTTGTGTACATCCCAAATAAAATCATTTATTTTATTAATAACAGAGGTTTGGATAAATAACTTGCCTTGAATGTAGGATATTATTTCTTTCTATATCTTCAATATGATTTTAGTGAGAGTTGCATTTTATTACTTAAGATCACAAAATCTGAAATTTTTAATGTAATACAGACCTCATTTAAGGTGGTAAATTGGGATTCTTAACTGTATAGTTTGATTTTGATGCATCTACTCTAATGTAACTGATCAGTTGAAGGCTCTTAGGTTCCTTCCAAATTATAGATATTGCACGTGGCTGATGTGTACAATTTTTCCATCCAGTGAGAAGCTTAACACATGATTCACAGCTTATATTTCGGGCTTAAGTTTTAATCAGAATCACCAGCTTAGCACACAAAATAAAGTGTGTAGCACTTTTTTTAAAAGTGGCATGAAATTTTGCCTTGAGACTTGAAGGTTGGTTCACCATGCATAAAACAAACATTTCTGGATGTTTTAAACACTTTGTTAAATTGACCTTTTCTGATAACGATTATTTATAAAAATACAGGACCAGGCCTAGTAAGAAACAAATACATTGTAATAGGCACAATACAAGTTCAATGTTGGCTCTATGATTACATTACAATAAAACATCTAAACATGCCAATGTCTGATCATAAATAAGCCTGTTTATTGTTTATGAAGACTTTAAACAGTGAAGTTAATTTAAATTCTGATACTATGTTGATTTATATCACTGGAACTTCACTAATCTTATTTCAGACATGTTTCAAATGAACTTGCATCCATCCTCAACTACTTTTTCTAATTGTTGTCATCTTGCTGCAGTCTCCCTCTTCTAAACTTTCTCATTAGATCATACTCAGGTCAGATTTCAAAATCATTACTTGTTGTTTGTTTTTTAAAAATGGCTGAGGATGAGTGCATTCGAAACATGTGTGAAATATAAAAAGATCAGTAAAGTTCCAATGTTATAAATCTGACCAAATATAGCACAAATAAGTCTTGGCATTCTGACTTCCAGCATAACAGAAGACTTCATTTCTATGAATATGTGCAAAATAAAACTGATATAAAGCAAATTCATCCCATAGTATACTATAGGTACCAAATCAAATCAAACAATACTATACCAATACTTAAGCAACATATAATGTAACATTATATGACATCATTTCCAGCACACCATCACGGGTTGCCAAGGTCGTTAAGGTTTGATTCCCACCAGGAACATCCTCCCTGACTGAGGTTTCTTCCAGGTTTTCTTCAGTCCTCATAAATGGCAATTGCCAGGGAGGTATCATAAACTTAGGCCTGGTAAGCTTCCTTTCCCAGTTTATCATTTCAATTCAAGTAGCATCAATGTCAAATACCTGTGATGCTCCAGTAGTTAAAATGGGAGTTAAACACTATTCAAGAAAAAATTACCAGCACAACAGTATTAGCCTTGTTTTGGATGAAATAGAAATCTTGAGGAAGCCCCAATCCCCTATATATATTTATTGTTAGGTGTGAACAAAAAGAATGAATTAGAATTAATAATTTGATTATACAGCTCTTGCATATTTGCGATGTAGCATAATTTCCAAGAATGTTGGTTGTTAGTGAAGATAATTGCCATAGAGATGTGCCATACATCTAAAGATAATATACTAAATGCTCTCCATTCCCAAGTCTTCATGAAGTTAGACCATCAAAATCCTAGATTGCACTGCAATTCTTATATTAATCCTTTGCACTTTTAAAATATGGGACTTTGCAGCAAAACCCCATGTTTTATAGGCATGTAATATGGCAGAACAGATGTGGGCACGTAAAGTATTTTCTTCTGGTGGAGAACAAAATTTTGTAACTAAGATAAAGGGTATAAAAACAGAAGTTTTATGTGAACTTCCACATTAAGGAATATTAACATTTGAATAAATAAAAGTGACTGTCACCAAACATTATGTCTGATGAAACCTTTCTAATTATTTATTTGAACTCAGAGGAAGAAGAACAAAAAACCTGCACTAAAATCACTATTCAATTTATTTGTGTCTAAGTTTTCTAATATAAAATCTATTTTAGTCTTCCAGTGTTTGATTTCCTTAGCTAATTGTCCTCCATTTGATGCCTATGAATGACCGCATCAAATGTTACTTACTGTATGTAGTGAGAGTGAGGAGAAGTAACCGAATCAGCTTTCTGGTGCCAGGTGCATCGGCTGGGCAGGTCTGGGCGAATCATATCCATCTTGTCTGATGGTTGATTTGAAGTTGTTGCCTCTTCAGCAACAGGGGGGCTCATCAGAAAAGTCTGTAACTGAAGTTTCAAAACAAATGGTATAGCTCAATGTTTATTTATCTCAACTTTCTCTTTCTACTATTATTATTAACAAGCATGAAAAAAGGAGAGCAGAGATTTAAGAAGGGTTCCTATATAGACTACACATTTATCACGTCATTATGGACGATAATAGCTATTATTTTCCAGCTTCACGACTAATTTGACTTTAGTTTAAAGAAGCATGTTGAGCAATTCTTCACTTGTATTAATAACTGACTCTATGGTAATCACCTTTACGGTCTCATGAATTATCTTAACAAACATGTTCATATGTGCCTAACCCGTCCACTATATTAGTCGGTCCTGGTGGTGTAATGGTAACCATACTTGACTTCTAAACCAAGGTCGCGGGTTCAAACCCGGTCAGGATCGATGGATTTTTTGAGCGTAAAAATCCTAAGTATGGATGGCTTCCTTCGGAAGGCCATGGGTTCTGTATTTACGGCACGAAAAAGAACCTCAAGCCTGAAAGTAGAGGCATCTAAGCAAAATTGTCGGCCGTTTCATGTCCTGAATTGAATAGGACGCTCATGACCTGTGAAGTTAGAGAGCGTCCATAAATAAATCAAATCAAAAGCAAGTCCACCATATTCACTCCTTCCTTCTATCTCTCTATCTGTAATTAAGTCTTAGTCTTTGAGCAATAATCTGAGTTGCCACCTGCTTCCGGCAATTTTTCAACTGATGTACGGTCGAAATTTGAAAGAAACTAGTGTAAATCTATTTGGGAGAGAGCGGTTTCGTTCGTTGATTGTTTCTGTTATGAATGAAGTGGGAGCACAATGGGCAAGCAAAGTAAACCAACACCGAAAGAATGGCAAATGAACGCTTGTTTCGGGGGGTTCGTTTAGTATGGAGAAAACAGCAAATGCGAATAAAACGCCAGATTATAATATACCACAGTTCCATAGCAGATATTGTGCTTTGTATCAACAGGAAAGCTGTTCTTTTGTCTTTGAAACAAACTGAAACTGAAGTTCAGCCATGCAACAGTTGATTCGCCCTCTTTTTTTATTGAATTCTTTCGTTTTGCCTAACTTTAAAGGATATAAAAATTATGTGGCATTATTACTTTGACAGAGGAATATTAAGAACATACGGGACACTGTTAAATGTTAAGCAAAAACTACTTTGCCTTTCTGTCAGAGATTACTCTTCAAAAACTTTATCTGCTCGCCGCAGAACAACTTATTTGTGCATAGTCCTAAGGGGTTTTCTACAAAAAAGGTAAAACAAACACATCTCGATATTACTAAAAAGTGCGACTATTTAGAAACATTTTAAAGTCATGTTGAATAGGTGGGGATCGTGTTTTGTTTTCAGTCTATATCGAAGGGTGAAGAGTTTTTCATTTGTTTAGGAACAACCGGCGTAATGGAAATAGGCTGTTGTGAGGGCGGAATGTAACATAGCCAAAATGACAGAAAAAAAAAAAAAAAAGGAAAAGCTGAAATACAGAAAATTACGTGGTTAGCGGAAATAGTTATTTTATTCCACATCGTGCCTCTTCAATGAAAAAATACATTAAACAAAACTAGACTGAAACCTGTCCATATAGTTAAAATATATTACTATCATCATCATCATCATCATCATCATCATCATCATCATCCAGTTTTATCGCGTTTTTCCGACTTTGTTAATGTTTCACAAATCTCGGAAACAGAATACAACTTGACTGAATGAAAATGTGTTAAGTTTACATAGGTATCGTCGCTTGAACCGAATATTTTCATGTAGGAATATGTCACTGAAAGTGGATATAAAGTATACTTTTAAATTCAAATATAAAAAGAATGCGTAGTTATTTAATTTTCCTATTATGTTTTAAAATGACATTAAAATACCTCGCAAAACCGATATTTAATTGACTGCCACATGTAAGTATAATTTTGGAATTTAGTGTTCAAAGATTCAGAATTACGAGTATAGCTCTATCGAAAACATGTTGCACAAATCACAAGAAGTGTTGGCTAATAGCAATACTAAAGTGATGTCGCCGTTTCCAAGTCTCCTGGCGAAAAAACGTTACATCATCCGGCACGGCATGTACGAGTACATATCATTATTTCGTGCTCCCTTGCCCCTCGTGTCAAGCAATCCAAAGTAAGACGAAGTTTTATTTGTAAACCATTTCGTTGTTTTGAATGGTATCACCATGTAAGGTGAAGCAGTAGTTTTGATATGGGGAATGTTATTGTTGATTTGGTTTATTTACTGACGCTTTTAACATCTCAGGTCATCATAACCGCCATGAGTGGCCGAGGTCGTTAAGGCGCGGACTCGTGAGCGGGAGGTCTAAGGTTCGAAGCCCGCCAGGACCCTCCTCCCTGACTCAGGTTTTTTCCAGATTTTCCTCAGTCCTCATAACTGGCATATGCCGGGGAGGTACCCTAAACTTAGGCCTGGAACGCTTCCTTCCTTTGAAAATATCCTCCCGAATTTATCATTTCATCTCATGTATCATCAGTGTCCACCGCCTGTGGTGCCTCAGTAGTAAAAAGGGGCGTTAAACGCTACTCAAAAAAAAAAAAAAAAAAAAAAAAAAAAAAAACTCAGGTCATCAGCGTTCCATTCAATTCAGGGCGTGAAATGGCCAGTAAAAGTTGCTCAGCTTCTTTCAGGCTTGAGGTTCTTTCATATGCCGTAAATCTACGACATGGGACCCACGGCTTTACTTCACTTCTTCCATTCTGAAGGAAGCCATACTTCGAAATTTTACGCCCGAAAATATCCATCGGTCATGGCCGGGATCGAACCCTCGATCTCGAGTTTAGGAGGCATGTATGGTTACCTCTACACCACCAGGACCGACAAGTAATAGTGAATGAATGACTTATCCCAGTAGTGGTGCAAATACACCATTGAATTACTAATATCTGAAAGATTGTCTAACTGCACGATAGTATTCAATGTTTTCAAACTGTTATGCTCTATCTATATTTAATTAGCAGTGGTACCAGTTCGTGGCTTATGTTTGAAAAAACGTGGCGGTCGACTCCGAGAGGTGATTATTTAATGTTGCAATCATAAATGCAATTCTAATTAGGAATGAGAGAAATTAAATAAAATGATTATTAAAACACTATTTGCTATTATTGCAGTCAATTGCTATTTCCTCTCCTTTCTGCTCCTTGGGCTAATGTAAATTAATAATGCATTAAAAATATATAAAAATCTTCCAAAGAATCTTGCAGTCAGCGTTGTAAATTAATGAGAGCATATTAACAGATATCTCGGGTTCAGAGCCCGGAAGCCACTATGAACATTAATTCTTGGACGGGAAATGTAGTCCGCATATAAATGTTCGATCTCTGCAATGAATCCATCATTTGGACAAAATTATCAATTTTGCGATAATGTTATCATCAAAATGCTACTCTCCACGGAGTGTTATTTCCATTCGCCTATAAGACTTCTTTTATTATCTCAATATTTTTGCAGCGTTTCCTGACCCTTATATTTACGAAATGGTTGCTTTCTTATTACCTGAATGGTAGGAAAATTCTGTTTTTCATTGCTCCCTAAGTTTATCCTAAGGAATGGCCTACAATTCTCATATGCATTATTATGAAACGAGAGCTGTATGAAAACCAAACGCTTTTGGTACAGCGATGCTGTGCTAAAACATTCATTTATAATATAATACCTAAAAACAAAGAAAAGAAAAACATGCCATATATGAACAAACATCCTAGTCATTTGCAGCGCCGACAATGGGCCAAGAGACATTTTTTGCCTCTCTTAAAATGTCTTTATGCTATATATTATTTATATTTGACATATTATACACATTGTAGTATCACACCGCAGTTTATAACCTAACTGATTACATGAGTTATAAAGTTATTGTTTCCTCATTTTTTTCAGCTTTCTAAACGATTGTGGCTCTGATGTTTTTAAGTCTGCATGGGAGTCAAAAGGGAAAATCCGAACAGTTCAACTAAAAACTCTTCTATAATCCCAAAGTGTGTTCTTTTCAATGTGTGTAATGGTATAAGTTTTCACATATTAAAACTAATTTATATTTTAAGGCCTTGAAACGTAAAAGTATGTAATGTTCATTATGGTAACAACTGAATATTTCAGAATTTGGTGCTGGTATGAACAACATCGCAGTAAGATCCTGTTACCGCTTTTATTATTTTTATTTAGCCTAATTTCATTATAATTCAAATATTCCAATTCATCTCATTTACAAATTAAATGTATTGGATGCCAAATTAACTAACTCCAGTAGAAATTAAGGTTTTTTGTTATCAAAACAATAACATCAATAGTAGTAGTAGTAGTAGTAGTAGTAGTAGTAGTAGTAGTAGTAATAATAATAATAATAATAATAATAATAATAATAATAATAATAATAATAATAATAATATGATGATGATGTTGATGATGATGGGGAAAGGGTAGAAATACCGTGGATTTACAAATTGGTTTATATAGTTGAGAAATCAGTCCTCCTGAGCAAAGCTTTCTAATTGTGTCATTCTAACAAGTTCACGAGAAAATGTTCCATCCATGTGATTGAACACCATGTGATTTCAGAAGCCGTGATTTTCACGATAATTTTTGTCTACATTACAACCTCTATGCGTACATATCTATTTAATGTTTTATGTTAATGTAATATAATTAAAATTGCATTAGTACTCAGTAATCTGTCTGAACTTTTAGCTTATTTACAAACGAAAATGTGCTCTGTATAGGTTATATATCCTACCTCTTACGACAGCCGCTAATGGTTCTGTAATTGATGCAAAGCAACCCAAAGCGCAAGTAGACACACAAATCCTTATCGTAATTTCGGCGAAGAACAAATACACCAGCCGTGTTTATTAACTTTTGATAGTAGTGTTCCACTCGAATTCCAGCAGCAGAAACCGAGCGGATATGACGAGAGCCACGCAACACGAACAAATGCCAGTCTATCTACTTGCTGTAAAGCTGTCTCACTTCATTGTGCATCTCGTGGTTCGTCTGCGCATGACGGATTCTAGTATGACCCATGAGGCGGGGAACCGGGAGAAGATGCACTTTTTAACCTTATAAGTGTGCGATTTGTGCTTTTACCATTGGAAGGATGGTCCTGGTAGATTAGAAAACACACACATTGTATAAAGACTAGTATTTGCTTTCTTAAAATATATTTCTGTGTACCATTAACCATATTACAGAGAAAGCAAATTTATAAAATCAGGCCATTCACTTATCATTTTAACTTACAGAGTTGAATAGACGAGATGAATGAGACTATTTCTGAAGGTGCGGTGGTTTGTTAAGAGCACTGTGGCGCTGGGACTTGTGATCCATCTTGCTGCAAAATTTTCTGCATCAAAGCAATGCACTGGAGGTCATTTATTGAAATAAAAAGTGTCGGAATTTGTAAATGATTGCTCCGATCAGTCAGGGATAGATTCATGGCACTAAATCCACGTTCACATTCAGACATAGATATAGGTATAACTTCAACTGATGTCGCAAGTTCTTTCCCTGAAACAGGAATGTGCCGAGAATTTTTAAATACGAAAATCTCTAACTAGTGATGCACCTATTTCACTTAATTAAAAACCCACCTTTTTACATAAACGAGGAATTAACATTTCACCATAATACAAATGTTCACTCTGCTAAAGGCCATGTACCTGCATTTAATACGGCTATATCCGAAAAGAAATCCAAGTCTGCAAAACAATTATTCATGTCTGCTAAAGACTGGGATTTAAAAAAAAAAAAAAAAAAAAAAAAAAAAGTTATATTCATCGCATAATGGTTCTTTAAAAAATTGAATGTATACCTTTCCTGCAATTCTTGTACTACCATCTTAATACATGGCGAGTCATTTGTTTTCAATGTTTCAAGAGTTTTTATATTTATGCCAGTTTCTTGTTTTGCTGTAAGAACTGAAGAATTTCTGTTCTTCATAAAGAATGATAATATTTTCATAATTCCGAGGACTTCATAAAGTAATACTAATTCCATTATAAGCAAACACTTTGTGAGGTGTTTTACCAATCTTTCAAATTTAGATATTTCGCGAATTGATCGAGAACCATCTTGACTCAGGTTTTCAAAATGTGGATAAGAGAACTGTGGCTTGCAAGAAGAGCTCGAATAGTATTAAATGACGAAGCTACCCAACATCGTCAAAAACGCGGCAGCCGAGTTCTTGCGAAACATCCTGTAGCAGTCTCTCATTTTTGGGACTTTCAACTTTGAGAAAACACAGGAATTTAAGGAATTTAAAAAAGACTGTATATGGTACACATTTTCCACATCATTCTATTTTATAGTTCATACAATGCACGACAGTTAAGTTTTTATGTAAATGTTTACGCAGCAGAACAGCAATGCCTTTGTGGGTCGCAAGCTTTGTTGATGCACCTTTTGTTGCGATACTTACAAGATGGGTTTTTAGTACATCCTATTTAATGTTATACTTTTCAAGAGTGGCTAACACTGTATTTAAAATGTCTTCCCCTGTCACACTTTCTAACCAACAATGTCGATAAAAGAAATACAAGCAACCCCATCAAAGGACAAACATGCGTATAGTATTAAGCAAATTGTATTTGAAATCATTGTACTTTCATTTATTATGATACTAAAGTTTGTACTGGATTCTATAACGAAGGGTGCAAGAGTTTTTTTTATTTATTCTCGTATAAAAATAAATAATAATAATAATAATAATAATAATAATAAATGTTAACCATCCATTTTGTTCAAGAATTGTGGCTTCAAGCATTCACCTGTTTCAGAATGTTGCTTACATTTTTTGTTGGGTACTATGGCCTCCGATGGGCACAATCCAAGAAAAATTCTCATGAGCATACACTGAATGCAACACTTTAACAGTCATATTATGTCTCTTAATTTCACTTATATTTAAGGCACCTTCATAGCACACAAGGTGGTTTGCAAAAAAAGACGATATAAATAAATCACACAAACAAATTAAACCCTATTTTCGTTGTTTCTAACGAAATTAATTCATGATCTTATTTAACATTGTGTGTACATGTTATCAACTTTTAAACAAAAAGAATATTCATAAAATAGGTATAATTAACGCAGCATTAATTTATTTTTAGCTGTCTGCTTTTAAAATACTTGGTTGCGCTTAAAGAAATAAACAAGTCAGAGTATGTCCAAATATGAACTTGTTACGTAAACTGATAAAGACGTAAAAATATATCTTTATCAGTCAAATGTTTTGCACTCGCAGGTCAGAGAATCAGCCCATGCTGAAATTATAGTTTTTTAAGATCTGAATTTCTTGCCTATCTATGCAGATACTTCCTCCCGTTCCATTTCGACATATAGATATAATACAAGGATATTTGAAAAGTTCTTAGAATGTAGTGGAAAAGTGAAAGAACTCTCTAAAACTGTTTTTGTTTTACAACATAGACTCCATTAACATCAATGCACTTTGTTCAATGATATGCCTACCTTTTTACAATTACGAAAGTCAGATTTTAAGTTTGAAAATGACTCTTCAAAGACTACTTTAAGTTTTTCATCTGTCGAAAATGTCTTAAAAGAAATCATTTATTTCAGATTTGGGAAAATATACAGCCGAAACAGGTGAATAAGGAGGATGGGATAATAAAGAATATTTAATTTCATTTCATTAATTGCAGTCCACATGTGGAGAGGAGCATTGTCTTGAAGTTTTTTTTCCCCCGATAAACACAGAGCTTTTTGCTTATTTATTTCTTCTATTTGTTCATAGGGTTACAATAGTGTACTCCAGAAATAGTTGTATCAGTAGAAAGTAAGCAGGATTTCTTTAGATTCCAGAAAACTCATTGGGGTCACTTCACGTATTTGACTTGTCTATACGCTGAAGAACTGACGTTCTCTTTGTTTTGATAGCAGCCTTGTTTCTGGTTTATTAGTGTACCCATGTTTCATCATCGCTTATATCTTACCAATGACACAAAAGGAGTGTAATTCTTGCTAATGTTGCTTTCGATTTGTTTCCAGCATTAGAATTGAGATTTATAGAATTTCCATCTCCAGTTATAGTTGAACTAAAAACCTCCATTTTTTGCTCTCAATAATATTTTTTTCTGGGAGTGTTTAAAGCTTGAAATGCGCGTACTATTGTGTGTAAAGATTTATCCAAATTAAAATCATAAAAGCATGATGTAGTTGGTACGTTTGAACGTGGTTTTTGTTTTGGGGAGTCTAGAAAAATCATAATTTTAAAAGAGTGATAAATTATCATTTCAAAAAGTAAAATATGAAAGTATAATGAATAAAATTAAGCATAATTCTTGTAAAGTTAACTACTTGATTAATTGAAGACTTCCCTCTAAAAAGGATGTAATTATCAAAATGCAAATTTTACAATATAAATAAAACATATGCAGACATTTATTAGACCATATAACATTATAACTACCGATACAGTCATGTTGTGGATCCAATAACGACATAATACCCCAATTTTAGAACAGTCACTTTTATAAAATACTCAGTTCTTACATGTTACAGTGATTTTTTCCCATTAGTGTTTAACGCCCGTTTTTACTACTGAGGCACCACAGGCGGCGAACACTGATGATATATGAGATGAAATGATATATTGGAAAAGGATTTTTTAAGGAAAGAAACATTCCAGGCCCAAGTTTACGGTACCTTCCCGGAATTTGCCATTTATGAGGACTGAGGAAACCTGCGTAAAACCTCAGTCGCGGAGGACGGTCCTGGTGGGATTCGAACCCGAGACCTCCCGCTCACGAGTCCGCGCCTTAACGACCTCAGCCACCCATGGCGGTGTTACAGTGAAATAAGAGTGTCTCATCAACTGAAAATAGGAATTAAATAAAAAAAACGGGAGAACTGAATAACCGTTGGTTGCTAGAATATTCAACTTATTGCAAATGGAACACAGATGAAATTCATTAATAATAATGCTACCTTTAGAAACACTTTTGCAATATATGTAAAAATGCAAGCAAAGTCCTACATATAATGCGAAACCACAATACTTACATTTTCAATTTGAAACTAACAAATCGAAATAGAAAGGTGCTCTACACCCAGAATGAAATCGCGCAGGGTGGCCAAGGTCGTTAAGGCGCGAACTCGAGAGCGGAAGGTCTGGGGTTCAAATCCCGCCAGGACCGTCCTCCCTGTCTAAGGATATTTCCCAGGTTTTTCTCAGTCTTCATAAATGGCAAATGCCGGGGAAGTACCCCAAACTTAGGCCTGGAACGTTTCATTCCTTTAAAAACCCCTTTCCCAATTTATCATTTAATCTCATGTATCATCAGTGTCCAATACCTGTGGTGCCTCAGTAGTAAAAAGGGGCGTTAAACACCATTAAAAATAAATAATAAATCCAGAATGATTACATACATTATGAAGATTTTGTTTCTTCTCTTTTTGATAGGTAAAGGATCTTTACACAGATAAAGATCTTCCAGAAAATCTGACGGAATAGCAGCAGATATTCATTATTTGCTGCTTTTTGATAAGTAGGTGCATAACTATAGGGTCCCATGTGACTGTTTGGCAAGAACAGAGTAGAGATCATCTTTTGAACATTTAAGCCACATTACCTCAACATTTTAAATTCTTCTGGAGGAGTGACATATTTGTTTAACAGGTTAAACTTTTTTAATTTTTCTGTTTGCATATCGGTAACATGGAATGGATTGACTGGTCTTTGCACCCACTTTAACTTCAACTCACTGATATGGAATATAAAATTTAGCATTCTTTCCTATTTATCAATTAAAGCAAAATGTCTGTCGCATGGCAGGAAACTGTGTGCACTACACAAAAATGTTTGCTGTATGAAAGTAAAATAACCCCACAATACAAAAGGTCTGAGAAGTGTAAGCATGTTGTGACCATACAATAAGTCACTTTTTTCACCAATAGATAAGGGTTGAAATTATTCAAATTATTTAGTAAGGAACTAAATTAATAATGAATGTGTTCGATTGTTTTTCATTCAAATGAGCGTTAGTAAGGCAGCGAAAGAAACAGCTAAGGCTACCAGGTATTTAGAAACTTTAGAGTATAGAATAAAAAACGAAAAAAAGATAGAATTTCTAAGAAGACCATCAAAAAGGGCGGGAAAGCAAAAAAAAAAAAAAAAAAAAAAAACCAGGTTGACGCAATGGTGAAATAGTGCAAAAGCGAAGTTTTTGTTTTGTTTGTTTTTGTTTTATTTTAGGACGCTCTTTAACATCTTAGATCATCAGCGTCATTCAATTTAGGGCGTGAAATGGCCCACAAACTTTGCTCAGAGGCCTCTATTTTTAGGCTTGAGGTTCTTTCTATTTCCCTTCCTAAGGAAGTCATATTTAGGATTTTTACACCCGAAAAATGCATCAACCCTGACCGGGATTGAACCCGCGATCATGGGTTTATGGGTATGATTACCACTGGGCCATCAGATCGACTGGAAAGCGGAGTGCGTTGAATATAATTTTGACGATACCCTACCAAATTTCTCAAGGACTACTTTGAACCGATTTCTACATGATTGGGGATTTGAATATGAAAGAAGGGGCCACAAATGCGTACTAATAGAAAGAGACGATATTATCAAATGGCGAAATACATATCTAAAAGACAGTAATGCGATAGGTTCTGTGCTTGCCACTATATCACTGTGAACTAAATATCATCGAAATGTTATGGTCACAAGATGGTATTTTTCGCTTGTATCATCCACTTACAATGCTATATATATCTGTTGTTTAATCAGCTACTACAGCGCGTCTCAACCTTAGAAGATAGTACAGGTTAAGTGGGGTCCATATGTTGCATTTTTATGCTGAAGAGATCAGATTTTCGCTCAAAATTGCTAATGAGTTCAATGCAGCGGTCAAGACCGCTTTACCGAAAACTCGTCAGATGGAAGAGGTTACTGAATTGCTTGAAAGAAGCAGGAGCACTGTTCTACTTCTAGTCTTTTGTAATAACTCATTGGGGGACATGGCTAAAGACAGGAGAGTATCACAACTCAATTTCAATGCAGTTTTAAAATATGAATCAGATAGTGTCGTAATAAAAATCATAATTTCTAGATTAAAATAAAGCCCTTCAACCTCAACTTAGAGATATAGCTAAATTTTCTGACTTTGTAAACAGATACAGGTTTTGGAGTCATATAATGTTGACGCTACACATACTTAGCTTCTATCATCGGTTCTTCAAATGGTGCAAAGGTACGGCGTTGCTTGTAAAAAAGTTGAATGAACACCCCTACTATAAGCCTCTGGAAGGAATTTACATCCAACATTAGCTCTTTCTGAGATTTCTTCCGTCTTTACTTCAGGAAAATTAAACGCTTCTCCACTGTTGATGTTCCATTGGAATAAATATCAACATATGCAGCAATGAAAAAAATTTTCTTCTTCATCCTTTTTTAAAATTGTGTGGCGAGGCTGTTATCATGAAGAGTTTAATTTATTAGCTGGTTGATTAACTGATAAATTGGTTTATGTTGATTGGAAAATAAATCGTTTACAGGTAAAATTTATATCTCAGGGCTAATCTTGAGGAATCTCCCTTTGGTCTCCCGTCTTCTTGGTGTATTCCTCATTTACTGCTTTGAGCTCAGAATACTAGCTGAAAATTTTGTCACATGTAAACTACCACAGGGAAGGAGATGGGGGAAACAAACAACAACAGTAATACAACATTCGTGGATCTAGTTGTCATTTATAAAAATTTTATTATATGTGTGTGTGTGTGTGTAAATTAACAGTAATAGTAAAATATTTAAAAGGACAAAACACTAAGATAAAGTCACACTTGAGATCGCTATATTTCGAACTCGTAGAGCTCTTCTATGGCAAGAAGACAAGTCACTTGAGAGTAGAAGAGCTCTAAGAGTTCGAAGTGTGACTTTATCTTAGTGTTTTGTTCTTTTAAACCTTTTATTATACTGTTAATTTGTTACATTGCTAATAGTGTTACCTTATTTTTCTTTTTCTTTTATATATATTGTTCCTGTCAGATCACGCTAGAGTCTCACCGCCTGTGGTGCCTCAGCAGTAAAAAGGGCGTTAAACGCCACTCAAAAAAAAAAAAAAAAAAAAAAAAAGGCCAGAGTCTGGAAACGTAGCGGCCTCAAGAACTGATTAAAAACAGAGCCCGTGTATAACACACTTGCCGCCGTTACACGCAGGGCTGAAACTGCTGCTGTTGCTAAATGCCCGAGCGGCTAGCCAAAAGCGGAGAGAGCCGAAGGTAGTGGCACAACTATTAGCAAGATAATAACTCTTCAGGAATAGCGCAGGGGTTAGAGCATCATGCCACAGTTATGAAAGTAAAATAGTGGGTTCGAATACTACTATCTCATTTTTTTTCCTCTCTCCTGCCGGAGTTAAAGGACATTTGCCACAATTACAATGATTTACTCGCTGAATTAGTTGCGAATTGGAATAAGAGCAGTTTGTCACAATTACAATGATTTACTCGCTGAATTAGTTGCGAATTGGGATAAGAGCAGTTTGTCACAATTACGCTAAACCACCGGTTTCTAGGATTTGCCCGAGGTTAGCCTACAGATTAGGTTAGTGTGTGTATATATGAATTAGTTGCGAATTGGAATAAGAGCAGTTTGTCACAATTACGCTAAACCACCGGTTTCTAGGATTTGCCTGAGGTTAGCCTACAGATTAGGTTAGTGTGTATATATGAAAGTTGCGAATTGGAATAAGAGCACATTTCCCACCGTTACAATATTTCACCCGCCTAATAAAGCCCTCATTACAGTTATTTATTTATTTAAGGAGCTCTTTAACATCTCAGGTCATCAGCGTCCCATACTATTTAGGACGTGAAACGGCCGACAAATTTTGCTCAGAGGCCTCTTTTTTCATGCTTGAGGTTCTTTATCGTGCCGTAAATGTACGACACGGTACCCACGGAAGGAAGCTATACATAGGATTTTTACGCCCGAAAAAAATCCATCGACCCTGGCCGGGTTCGAACCCGCGACCTTGGGTTTAGAAGGCAAGTATGGTTACCACTACACCACCAGGACCGACCCATCCCTATCTATTTATATTTACAAAGAAAGTGCGTTTGGATAAGTTCCGCTCTCTCTCTGCTGTCGCTAGCTTGCTTTCAGCCCTGCGGATAACGTCAAGTGTCTAACACTGAATAGCCACTGAGCCGGCCTTCTAACACACACACTCACTGTGGATAAAAACTGTCACTGAGTAAAACTGAATCTCGGAAAACTTTCCCTGATTATTTACTTCAAGAATTTCTACTACTCTTATAGTACAGTACAGTTCTTTTATTAATTCATACCTTCATCGGTCTTGGACGGTATAAACAACAATCAATATGACTTTTAAAGTGATTTTCTCTCCCTACTGCCATCCAAGTATTGGTCACAGCTTATGCTAATTTATATCATATAATAATTCCCTTTGGTTGTATTCTAAAACTTTTGCCCCCCCCCCCCCATGGCTGGACCTTGAATCTTAGCTTTGCTTATGTGTTTTTACGGAGACCGCTAGTCTTGACCTTAATAACTACACTTAAAAGGAAATCATTATGATTCTGTTTACTTGTTGCGTCAATTTCTTCTGCAATGTTGACAATGGAATACTTGTCCCCTAAAGAAGCTGTTCCCGGTTTGACCGTTTTCAAGGGTTTAGCGAACCTGACCGTCATAAATTAAATCAAAGAAAAACCTTCTAGCTTAAGATTACAATATAAGCTGTTTGATTTAAGTTTCGGCAATTTCTCATATATTTGCTGTTTGATATATTTACTTACTTTCTGTGAATAATAGTACAATAATTCATATATAAATGTGTGTGTGATTATCTTTTTATATCTTATTTATCAGCGGCCCTGGGATCGAGGCTAGGCAAAGTATTTAACGCTCATTTTACTACTGTGGCATCACAGACGATGGACTCCGGTGATTCATAAGATATAATGATCAATTAGAAAATGTATTTTTTATTAAAGGGAGGAAGTGTTCCAGATCTAAGTTTAATGTACCTCACGGTAATTTGTCCTTTATGAGGACTAGGAAAACCTCGGAAAAGCCTCACTCATGGAATACAATATTGGGGGAAATGGAATCCCAGACCTTTTGCCTACGATTCATGCCTTAACGACCTCGGCCACAGATGATAATATCATTTTCTTCTTCTTTATCCTTCTAGGAGAAGCATTCCACCAAGATTCCACCTACACTCTGGTGGTAACGAAAGTAATTATGGTTCTGCAATCATCTACTTAGTTTAGAGAAAATTTTCTTCTTTCAATTGGATTTTGAATTCTAAAACATTGTGTTTGACAGAGGAAAATCATGAGGCTTACATAAAACTTAACAATCGTTTATAATGAACAGCCTTTTAGATCGACGAAGAAACTAAGACTTAATTACTCAACTTTCAATGTTGTATCTTTCTTGAACGTGTTCCAGTCTATTTTTTTATCCAATACCTAACTCCCTTTCCATCATCTCCTCCCTGTCCACACTGGAGGGCTTTGTTACTGCTGCGAGCTGGAGAGATGGCTAATCAGAGGAATATGCTGATAAAGCAATGGTATCAGAAGAGCGCATTGCTTATGGGTAGCGCAGTTGTCATAAACATATATTTAACAGAGCTTGTGCTATGATGCACTTAGAAAAGTTTGGCCACTTAAGGTTTAAATTAATATGCTTAAAATGTCCTAACTTAATAACGAATTAATAAAATGTTATTTGGTACTCTCTTTCTGAAATTTCTATCGGCTCTGATTATTCACTGCCAGGTAGAAGAGTGACAAGATCAGAGAAGCCTTCATTTTCCTCACTAGAGTCACTTGAGTAAAGTTTCGTTTGTTTCCCCTCCCAGAGAAATTATAAAACTATCAATGGCGTCGTTAAGTAACCCACCCTTTTGCCAAACTCGTTACTCTGCTCTTTTCACCAGATTACAATAACCCAACCAGTCTTCAGCAGTGAAGGAAGAAAATGCATTAAACGTGTATTTCAGAAGCGCTTGCTCATTTTTTCTCCACTAATGAACGCTTTTCTCTCTCAGCAAAAGCTTTACCTTGGATCAGCATGTTCAATGGGGTTTCATTTATGGGGACAATCTCAATACATCGCGGCGATTTAATTTTAATATTTCGTCAATGCGAAACGCTTTTTCTGGTCGTTTATGTTCTCTTATCAATCTGTAGAGTTCAGATTTTCTCAAGCCTGTATACTCTAAGATAGGCAAATGCATTAACACAAAATAAGTGAACAAACTAAGCCAAAAACAGGTAAATGCAGACTGCATTACAAATAGATGCAAATACAAAGATTACTGACCAATCATATCTAACGATATACTGGTAGATAGTTGAATGGGATGCATGGTATAATAGACTGAAATTTCAATTCAGTACTCTTAAAAAAATGCTTTCCTTCACACAAAAATATGTTTTCGATCTCGTAGGTATAGGACAAGCCAGGCCTAAGGAAAAAAAAAGCCTTTCTTTCTTTCTTGCTCCTTTGTCAGGGCTCGTAAACGATATCTCCTTTACTGTTAATTACAAAATAATAATAATAATAATAATAATAATAATAATAATAATAATAATAATAATAATAATAATAATAATAATAATAATAATAATAATAATAATAATAATAATAATAAACCAAGGAAAAGTAATATGAAAACAAAGATCAGTCAAACGGGTAATCCTTTTTCTTCAATATTAATAAATACAAAGATGCAGAATACAACTGAAAACAGTTTCCTTTTATAACGGGTCATATGTGATTACATAATATATTATGTATGATTGATATTTTTGATTAGTGGTAACGTCTGTTTTTACTACTGAGGCACCACAGGCGGATGTATGATTGAATAAAAGCCTGGCAACAGACAGGCTGCCCTCTACATTGCGAAAATCGGTGACGTAAAAGAAATGGTAATAAATTAACATGTGTCTGAGATAACTTTTGCCAACGCAATCCCATGCCCTTGATATTGGTACAAGAAACTGGCACTTTCCAGGCATATCGCGTTTAATTTTGCAACCGTTCCGAACTCTTGTCAACAAGGCAAGGACAAAGTACTTATGCCGTTTGTTATACTACTAACAAGGTCAATAAGTATAATTACGATTCGCAGGTATTACAGCTGTTTCTAATTACAGGTTAACAACTCCCAACCAGGCTCAGGGACAGAAACCTTTCCACACCACAAGCAACCGCCACACAGTACCAGCCCATCCCGCCCTCCTCTACTCTTACTCTGTAACAGAAACGACAGAATGAAAGAAGATGAAATGGGAGACGAGAAAATCCTAGAAAGAAATACCAATTACAACATTCGCCTAAGCGACCAGGGGGAAACCCGAAAAAACGCAAGTCATACTCTTGCACTTTATTAAATCTAATACTTCACCCATTACGAGACTTATAACACTGGGCAACAAAAAAAATAATTTTTGAATGTTTCGAGCACTTCATGAGGCAATTCCTACTAATTTTGGGTTGAGAAAAACAAATATGACAATGAAAAAAATTTATTAGCTCTAGTTTCTATGATATACACAAGGTGGAAGTATTACATATTAACGGGTTGAGAGAAAAGGATACATTTTAATTACATACATCCTAACAACAATGAAAGTGCATCACCGCCACGGGTGGCCGAGGTCGTTAAGGCACGGACTCGTGAGCGGGAGGTCTGCGGTTCGAATCCCGCCAGGACCGTTCTCCCTGACTGGGGTTTTTTCCAGGTTTTCCTCAGTCTTCATAACTGGCAAATGCCGGGGAGGTACCTAACTTAGGCCTGGAACGCTTCCTTCCTTAAAAAAAAAATATCCTTTCCAAATGTATCATTTCATCTCATGTATCATCAGTGTCCACCGCCTGTGGTGCCTCAGTAGTAAAAACGGGCGTTAAACACTACTCAAAAAAAAAAAAAATGAAAGTGCATTTGGTTTTTTTAACTGGTAATTACATGTTAAGAGTTCTAAATTGCTGGAAAAATACTTCGCAGATAGTCGTGTCTGAAGAGAATCATGTGGTGGCCTATTGACTTCGTCGTCTTTTAGCTTGCCTCTTGTGATGGAGTTCCGCAGAATCCCTATACAAAGACCAACAGTAATCCGCATGCATTACTTCATTCCAACGGCCCTGATATCTTTGTTCCGTAACAGAAATGTCCTGATGGAATCTCTCCCCATGTTCATCACTAACAGCTCCACAACTAGGAGGGAAAAAGTCTAGGTGGGAGTGGAGAAAATGGATCTTAAGGGACATGTTGCATCCAAGGTTACGGTATTTTTGCAGGAGCACTGTCACCAAATGCTTGTAGTTGTCATCTCTTTTGTTGCTTAAAAATCCACGAACAACACCCTTGAAGGCTTCCCAAGCTTCCTTTTCTTTCCCCTCCAAAACTTGGTCAAATGCAGGATCCTTTACAAGTTCTCTTATTTGTGGTCCGACAAAAATGCCTTCCTTAACTTTTGCATCACTTCATTTCGAAAATTTCTCTCTGATGTACTTAAAGGCCCGTCCTTCTCGGTTCATAGCTTTGACAAAGTTTTTCATCAAACCCAGCTTGATATGCAGGGGTGGAAGAAGAACGTCTTTTGGGTCCACAAGAGGCTTGGCAGTCTTTACAAGAGGCGTCAGATTGCGTTTCTGTGAGGAAAATGTTATTTCACCACAAATATAACAAAAGTTATTCACCATATTTACACATTTTCCTGGCATTTTTACAAATTTTACACTAAAAAGCACTCGCGAACCAGAAATTTTGCATTAATTTGAGTAGAAACTACTTGTAATTCACAGTCACAGCAACAGTATCTATGTTTATGACTTACAAATAGCTGAAGAGCATTTGTGTTTTGTTATTTGACAGGTGTGCCAACTCCCCCAAATTTAAAATCTTCACTCTAAAAAATGAAATGTCACTTTATCTTCAAAACAAGAGTTAATCTATCATTTTTATGGTTATTTTTGAATTCAGCAGATGGAAATACATGTAAATTCACTATTTTTAAGCCCGAAACATTTTCATTGTTGCCCAGTGTAATCAGACATAGCAGATCAAACGGCAGTAAAGATCGACTTCTACAATGTAACACTTTGCACTCGTGACATTTTTATGGAACAAATTCCCGTGTTGCTATTTGCTAAAAATTTTCTTCAACTAGCATTGGGGGACATGCTGTAAATTTAACAGTCCATAGGAAAGGTGACTTAATAAACGAAGAAGAAGAGGATTATTTGTTAAAATTCAAAACTGCTTTTAAACCAATTTATTTCACGCACAAGTATTTGAGGCACTCAAAGCAATGAACATAAAATGCATCATGTTTAAAATTGACAGGCCGTGAGCTCCATTTACAAGAGCAATAATAGTAGTAAATTGTGAAAAATTAGCAATAAAAGATTCCAATAAAGATTCTCAGAAGTGGGCCATTTGACTATCAGATTGTGTTAAATCACGGGCACAACAACAACAACAACAACAACCAATCATAAACTGGGCTACAAATGACATGCCTCCATACTTTAGAGAATGAATAATCCAAACTATGCAATAAATTGCTAAGGCATCACTGAATGTCCTTTTAATCAGCTAGGAAGACATCGCCAACGGTCGTTAAGGTCCGGACTCATGAGCAGGAGGTCTAGGGTTCGATTTCCACTAAGATCATCTTCCCGGTTTTACTCAGCACTTATAAATAGCAAATGCCGGGGAGGTACCTTAAACTTAAGCCCGGAATGCTTCTTTCCTTTAAAAAAATTCTTTCCCAGTTTATCATTTCATTTCGTGTACCCTCAGTGTCCATCACCTGTGATGCCTCAGTAGTTAAAAGGGCGTCAAACGCTATTACAAAAAAAAAAAAAAAAAAAAAAAAAAAAAAGGAAGACACTAATAAAATTAACCAAAAGAAAACGCTTTTTAAATGACTAAAAACTAAATACTCTGTGTGCTTACTTCTTTTACAACTGGGTCATGGTTACCTAGCTAGCCAAGAGGCTCCTTGAAATTCCTAATTACTACACCGAAAGCGAGCATCTTGACTGCGACTGTTCAGAAAGTAAGCTAGAAGGTGTCTCTCTTTGGTCGATCTCTATGCATAGGAAGGCCCGCTCCCTTGCACGGTTGTTAACAGAGAGACGTATTAATCAATCAGCGAAATCTTCCACCATGAGGCCATTCATACGTGACGAATTTAGAAGTTACTGAATGGAAGGAAGGAAGTGGAAGTATTGATTTACGTTGACCGGTTCATTCGGGCACAACATTGATTCTAATGATAAGAGAAAACTCAGTACTAATAAGGAGTAATAGGCAATATATTGTAAGAGCGCAGTAAAACAAAAGATGGCACTCTTCATTCTCCACTCTATCTCTTTTAGGTAAAAATAAACAAACCAATAAGGCTTCTCTCGCTCATTTTCCTATTACAACTTTTTTCTACCTAATTTTAATTGTAAAGATTACTGCAATTAGGTTGCTCTTCATTTGTTGCGGTGAAGTAGATCACATATCACTATCAACTACATAAAGTGCTATTCTACTGTTTTTTTTTCTTCTTTTCAAATTGGAGTTTGACCATCAGTTTTTGAGTTTTCATGAAGTAAATAGAGAGCATATTAATATGATTCTGTCTGAATGAACTGCAAACATGGACTTTTTTTTTTTTTTTTTTTTTTTTTTGCCGCCGCAATGGAGATATGAAAGAAATTGTAGTGGAAAGGGGGTCTATAGTTCTCCAATATTGGCCCCTCGTAGACCACAGGATTTACATTGTTGTTTACTTGATCAATCATATTGTACTTTATTATTATTATTATTATTATTATTATTATTATTGTTAGTTACTGTATATGTTGGTAGGCGTCGGTACTTGAAACAGTAGATAGAGTAGTAAGAAAAAAAAATATTTTCAATTGATTAGTGTGTACCAACAACACGATTTATTGTGGCAAGCAAGACATCCTCAACATTATAATAAATTGTAAAAACAATGCCATGGGAAGAAATTGCCCATGAAATAAATACAGATCCAGAAGAGTGTAAAAATCAAATGTGTTCCTTATTATCATCATTTCGATGGGAAAACGCCAACATTAATTAAAACATAAAAATAAAAATGGGGGAGGAACAGGATAGGTAGGTTTTTAGTATTTACCCTCCCTCCATTATACAGAGCTACCCAATTTATTTTAATTTTACTTACACTGATAAACTTTGTGTTGTGATGACATATATGAGAGTTATTGGCTTGCATTCAAAGTAATGATATTTCTGCAGGACAAACATGCACTCAGGCCTAGATTAAATACAAGTTTTAATTAATTTTTCCTTACTAATTATTATGTACCTGTAACCATAATTTCATGCATTTTCATTTTCCATTCAACTCAACATTCTTCTATTATAAAAAATTCTGCCTATTCCAATCAAACTTCTTGTGTGAGTTGATCACGTGAGTGTTTCGGAGAGGAAGGAATGAAGCTGCAAATTCATCAACAATCGTCCTGGTGATGGTAAAACTGTTGAGATGTTCCATCTCTTCGCAAAAAATTGTGTAGGCGAGCTACTGAAATACAATTTTCTGCTCTTTTATTTTCTTACCGAAGAAAAAGTGCATGATATTGATAATCGTTTAGAAAATTCCCCCAAAATATCTCTTCGTAGTCTTGTACAACAAGTGGAAATTTCATATGGGTTTATGCAAAAGGCTGCTAAATTATTGCACTTCAAGCCGTGTAAAATTACTGTGGTACATGTTCTTCAGCAGGTGACCCCAAACGTAGGCTCATATTTTTTGAGTGGATTCTCTAAATGTGTACAATGGACAAACAGATCACATTGAATATTCTTCTCGGACGAGGCCAGGTTCCACTTCCGTGGTTCTGTGTGCTCAAAACAATCTTTACACTGGAGTACTGGAGTAAACATGACTTCGTACATGAAAGGGTGAAAAAATCGTAGGATGTTTTTATTTATTTTTTAAGCATATAGTTGATTCTGTTACTTATGTAAATACCCTACCATACTAACCCCCTTTTTAGAGAAGTAACCGAACATACGTTTCTTTTTTCAACAGGTCTCTGTCACAGCTCACACATGGAAGTAAGTCCTCATGTGTTTCCACAAGATAGAGTTATTAGTTTGGATTTGCGGCCCCCCTCGGTCCCCTGATTTAATTAACAACCTGCAATTATTATCTCTTGGGTAAATTAAAAAATGCTGTGTACATGATGAGCCCGCACACCATACAAGAACTCAAAGATAATTTTCATCAGGAAATTGTTCGGATATCTCAAATGAACTAGAGCGAATGACGAATAATTTCCTAAAGAGAGGCCAAGAATGTGTGGAGAAGGATGCATTGGTTATGCGCTAGATTTTTTTGTTTGATATTGAGAAGTAAGGATATATTGAAGGGTAATGGGTTTGCACCAACATTTAAGCTACGTATTTTTTACTTTTGTTAAGTTGGTTGCACGAAAACTGACACCTATCTGCAGAGTAGGATGGCGTGTAGATGGACATGCATTGAGTTGGACATAAACATTGTGAGTGAAGGTTGTCATGGAGCTGGTTCAAGGGGACAGTAATAAAGGAAAAGACTTGCTTGTAAGAAACTCTTTCACGTTTTGCAAGTGTACACATATACACATGGATGTACACGCTGGTGTTGTAAAGAATTGCACTGCCAAAATAAAAACCTTAAACATGGATACGAAAAATGTAGTCTGTCATAATCACCAGAGAAACGAAAGAGAGCTTGTACGTCAAAAAGTCTGTGCGTCGTACAAGAGAAAAGCGACTAGTGACTTAAGTGGAAAACCAAGCGTTTTAATGTCCAAAACATTTAATGAGAAGCCCGAGATTTTTGCTATGTATTACACTTTGCCGACATTAAACTATTACTATGACGTCGTTCTATAGAGAACGACGTCATCATATGCCGAAAATACCAACAAGCTGTAGGTTACTTGCAACCAATGTTCTTTACTAACGAAGATTTCGTGCTAATGAATGATCGCAAAAGCAATGCGACCATTTTCGGAGATGAAATCAGTTTGCAATATTTGCGCGAAGCTAGAAGCGCTTTACGTAGATGGAACTCTCAGATATTGTGCAATATATTTTAAACAGCTATTTACATTGCATTTCCTTCACATGGACATTGCATTCCAGAAGTTGTTTTGTGTACTACCAAATAATAATAAAGATATTTATTCCATGGTGTTTCGTATCATAATGGAAAAGTGCGAATGTTTAGGATTAAAACTTTTACCAAAGAAAATAGTTGCAGATTTCCAGGTTGCTATACATAAATCAATTAAGTCAATATGTAGTGTGGCAATTCAACTCTTAGGTTATCGGTTGTTGTTCTACTTGTAGCGAGCATTATAATTACATACTGACAGTTAAATATTTTATATTTTACGACTTTGTAAAAGCCTAAAGTCAAATCTATATATAAATAGAAGTGTTTAAATGATCCATTAATTTTGTACTGCAGTAAATTAAAGTAATTTAATGCATGTTACGCTGGTGAAAAATACTTTATTAAATTATTCTTATTTATGCATGTTGCTGGTGCTATTGTTCTTATTATTATTTCTTTACTTATTGTACTGCAGTAAACTGTAATGGGCAGTACTTGATTAAGCATTTTTTGTACTTGTGATTTTAGTTAAGTAAAAATCATATTATTTTATGTTTAATTTATATATGAGAAATACTGTACTTAAACAACCTCAGATTCTTAAAAACCTTCGAAATGTTTTCTAATGATAAACATATAAACACAATACTGCGTAAAAGTTTCGCTTTTGCTATTGGCAGTAGTTGGGCCACAGTGCCTTTTTATATATTTATTTTTGTTTCTTTTCTTTTCTACGATCAGGTTAGTGGAGTCGGTCTTGGATATACCATCGGAAATCACGTTTTACCCTCATTTCATTTGTTTATTTATTCATTCCTGGCATTTAAATGTTCTATCTTATTTATACTCGCCTATTCTTACAGTTCATTTCTTTTGAGCGTTTCTTTGACTCCCAGATATAGGCTGAGCTTTATTTTTCTGCCTTTCTTAATGTTTAACTTCAGTTTGTTTTATTTCGGTGTTTATGTTTTTTATCTTCATTCATCCAAGCTGAATTTGTCTACTCTTGGCTTAACCACACTTTTATTTGCAGTTAGCATAAAAATTTTGTTGTACTTTATTTACTATTACCCACTTGGATGTACAAATATTTACTGCTGGGAGCTGGAAATATGGTTAGCGACTTATGCGGGGAGAGGGGGGCTTATCTGCCAAGTAAAACATTACGCATAAACGCACACACATATTATATCACCTATTCAAATACTAGAGTCTCATTGTGTTAACAAAAGCAGTGTATTAATAGTGAATAGTTGAACGCTTTGCATTGTATGGTTGTATTATAGTGTATAATTTTATATAAATATTTTATACTACTTATACCCTATGCAAATAAACAATATATCACAATAACGAAAGAAAGGAACTGTATATAGAATGCTCAAGAAATAGTGGTAAAAGTGATCCCTGAGTGTGATGAGGCAAGGAAAGCTACAGCACAATTTAAAACAGTCAAACTTTCGTGTATCCCACTATACCGACAACAATTATTTATCAGAATAAGTAAAGCTTTTGAAACCGGCAAGTATTTTCTCTACTCCAGGAAAACAAAAACAGATCGGAGCATACACAAGTGAATGTGGATGATTTTGACAAGAATGATGTACACTGCTGCATAGCTGCTGAATTTTATTTAGAGAGAAAAGAAGTCCCTACACGCCCAAAATTATAATATCAGATTCGAAAAAAAGTTGTATTTTCTTTGGGGTTCACTCTCTAAGAATAGTTCTTAAAGAAATGGGCTACAAATGGAAAAAATGTCAAAATTAAAGAAAAATATTAATTGGAAAGTCGAACATAAATAGATTGGCGCTGAAAGTATCTGAAAGCAATACGCCGCTTAATGGTGCAGAGTATTGTATATGAGACTTAAGTGAACAATAATTTAACAATTAGGAAATGTTATCAAAATGAAAGTCAACCAAGCGTATTGACTAAGCGAATTCTGGTAACCGATCAGTATTTGAAATGGTATTAGGAAAAATTCGTTATTAATTTTTCAAGCATGGGGAAAGTATCGTGGCCAAAAGAATTTCAGAAACTTTTGAGCTTTGGATTAATATTAATATCTTTCCATCCTCCCTGAGAAGAGTATTTTTTTTATGGATAATGTTCCGCAATATTCAGAAAAAATAGACCCTCTTCTTACGTCGTAAAAGAAGTGATATTATGGCTGCAAAATAATAACACTGCCCGTTTAACAGACATGAAAAAATCTATTTCTACATATTGATAAAGATCCATAAATGGCCAGAAAATTGTTTCATATTGACAAATGTTAAAATTACATTAAAATTGAGCTTGGATGGTCCAAGTAAAACTCTTGCTAAGAGAGAAAAGTGTTAATAGAGAAATAAATATACAAGCGTTACTGAAGCATTTACTTAACGTATTTCCTTCCTTCACTCCTGAACTCAGGCGGCGACTTCTGTAATGTATTGAGGTGAGGGACAAGCTCCCTTTGTGATATTTGTAAATACACCTCAGCGATATTAACCAAAACACAAAGTTTGTAAGAATCTATTTACGGTGTACATTAATGAGCAAACTATTTAAATAAAGTAATTAGATGTAGTAAACTGAAATAAAATTCATGTATTTGTTCAATACTCTATTAAAGTTTGTTTAAACACATTATACAAACTGAAAACAAAAATCAATAAAAACGTTATAAGAATTTCTATTTTAACGAAAGTGTGGCAAACGTCAGAAGCCGCAACTCATTTCTCTCGATGAGCTTGTCGGCTGTCATCAAGATCCAAAGAGTGAATTGGGTTTCGGTAGCAGTTTAAAATGACCATTGCAACACACGGCTGTCCCTCTGATGATCTTAGTTCTTCAGCCATCTAAGGCTCAAAAAATTATCCTGAAGCTGTACGCATTGACATTAGAACAATTAAGACCAGACATACAAATTTGGTGAACTCCGGAAGAATTTAATACACCAAACTAAATATTAAATATTTGTTGATATCACATCAGCTCAGCCCCTCTGCGAACATTTTGGGACCAAGGCACCTCCTAGATTTATGAACAGGTTGGGTAAATGTAATTATGTGATAAGAATAGATAATTATTTTTTGAATGGTTTTTAACGCCCGTTTTTACTACTGAGGCATCACAGGCGGTAGACACTGATGATACATGAGATGAAATGATATATTGGGAAAGGATTTTTAAGGAAGGAAACTTTCAGGCATAAGTTTAGGGTACCTATCCGGTATTTGCCATTTATGAGGGCTCAGGGAAGATGGTCCTGATGGGATTCGAACCCTAGACCTCCTGCTCAAGACTCCACGCCTTAACGACCTCTGCCACTCGTAGCGGTAAGTAAATAAACGATTTTTGGAAAAGGATGGATTACCGGAGGACGCCATTAACATGTTCATTGTTTCTTTGGGAGGAGAAACAAGTGAAACAAATGACTTAAGAGACGTGGAAAACGAAGGCTCTTCTGTTTTTGTCGCTGCTCTACCTAACAATGAATATATAGAGCACATAGATATTTAAGAAAGTGAGTAGCCAAGTATATTTTATTAATTCATTATTAAATTGGGAAATGTTAAAGCATATTAACTGCCTTAAGTGATCAATATTTTCTACGTGCATCATAGCACAAACACAGGCGCTGTTAATTAGATGTTTAAGGTGCGTGCTGTACCCATGAACAATGCACACTATTGCCTTATCACTTATCAGCACTTCCTCTCATTAGCATCCCTACAGCTCCAAGCTGGTTTAATTTGTTTTTGGTTCTCCTTGGATTGGATTAGTGGGGATGGAGAAGGACTGTACTTCAGCCTTGCTCAAGAGCTGGCCGTTTGTGCCTAGACCAAGGGGCACCTTCGGAAGGAAGGACGTAAGGTAGACAGCGGGCCAATATCCAGGGGCGATAAGGCATGAACATAGACGAGGTCCCTAACATTTTTCCACATAGATCATTGCAATGCCGGGGGAGACGTCCCCCCTACCGCTAGGAGTTCCAGCTCCCAGAAGGGCGCTCCCATACGACACTGCGACAGAAATCTTTACAATGACCAAGCCACCGTAACAGTGCACATAGCATCTTATAACAGAACAAACGGAATTATTGACATAAACGGTAGAGTGGAAAATTCTTGAAAAGAAAAGGCTCATCCCAACGATTGCCTAAGTTACGGGGGGGGGGGCCGATGTCGGAATGACCTAGGCCGTGGGATTTGAACCCGGGAACTCCGAATTCAATACCCAAGCACTAACGTCTCAACCTGCCTGCTGGTTTAGTTCTTTAATATTTTATATTATACTTCTGTTTGCTTGGCCTCTCTTTTTGCTCCCCCCTTTTTTCCCTCTACTTTATCTTAGCTAGGACACTTTTCTGTATACTTCGCTTTATTTATTTTATTCACCTATTTCATTCAGTTTCACCTGACTTCTCGCCTATTCTTATTTTCTCTCGTTAGCTTATTAATTCCTTTTTTTGTTTATATTAGTGCAACCTAGCTTATCCAAGCTGCATCATGTGTTTTAAATTGTATTTTGTTATATATTTTCTGTTTATCCGCATATATTATTGTCACTGTTCAGATCGTATGGTTGTTTTTCTTCCCTTATTTCTTACTTTGTGTTTATTAGCCTTAGATTACTGAAACTATGCCGATGCTCATTTGCTCTCGTGTTTATATCTTCCTGTTTAGCTTATCAGGACTGTACTACTTGTTGCTGGTCTCTTTTGTCAGTTTATTATTTTTAGGCACTTGTTTTTAAGTTACGATTTTACATGTTATTGTATTCAGCTGGTTACCTGATATTAACATTTCGGTTTATTTTATTTTTTATTTACATTTGCCTAGCGTAACTTATTCAAATTTCATATACTTCGTCTCTCTTTGTTTCAGTTCGTTCATTTAATTGTTATATACGTCACACTTGCCTAATTTTTCTTTCTTCCTTTTTTGTGTTCATCTAAGTAGTTTCCCTTTTTGGATAAAGGGAAGAAGTTTTGATTTTAAACATCGACTGTAAAGTTTACCTATTACGTGGTTAGCAACCGTATTACAACAATTAAAATTAATTGTACTTCTATATAACTGACATCAGAATATCTTCAATTTTGTTCTTAAAAATATGAAAACATGTTCGGCGCAATTGATAAAGGTAAGGCAAGAAGACGGTCTTATCATAATTCACATGATCACGAGCCCTCCAAATTTCAAATGAAAAAGACGTTAGTTAATTCGGGTCCTAGAACTTCTTTAACATCTCAGATCATCAGCGTCCCATTCAATTCAGGGCGTGAAAAACCTTTGCTCAGAGGCCTCTTTTTTTCCAGGTTTGAGGTTCTTTTTCGTGCCGTAAATATACAACACGGGACTTACTAAGTCTGACGAGAGAACTGACAACACAGGGATGTTCACAAGTCTTTTGTAGACATCCACATGTTCTGCACTGGCCTTCAGGGCCTAAACGATGATATGTCGTTTGGTGCCCCTTTATAGGACCCATGGCCACAATAACTTGTGACCGTATATCTCCAAAACACTTTAGAAACCAGAAGCCACACCTTACTATTAGCTGCCACAATAAGACCCCTGCCAGCTCGGAGTGTTGAGGGGGAATCAGAAATACGCCGTGCCAATTTGCGTTGCCAGAGCGCTTCTCAGTTTCTGAATTCTTAGTGTGGAAAATGCAGTCAGATGTAATAACTTGTCTCGTGAAGTGAAATTTGTGGGCGTCAATACAGCGACCGGTAGTTTCGTTTAAATTGTCGCGTACAACATTAAAAATACGTTAATACGTGCTCTGGAATGCGCTCTAACGAAAGACTGTAAATTATAGTAAAGTTTTTATAAGTTTAAGCCTGTGGCACACAAACATGGTTTTGAGAAAATTCCATTTAAAGCTAACGGAATTACATGATCTCTTACGGAAAGATGGCATCTCTTCCTTTTACGGTGGAAAATCTGTACCGGTTATAGGAATTGTGATTTGTAACTGTGAACGATTAGAGATCAAATAAACAAATGAGGTGTATGAGGTTTGTGCACGGTGCCGCAGAATTAATATTTCTTTCTTATAAAAGGCAAAATTTCAGTTATTATAATTAAAATTATTTTCTCATTATTTTTTAATACCTTATCATTTCACTTTCCAAAGTTACCCAAATTCAGTAGCTACCTGATTATTTTTAACCAGCTCATTTAATGTGCATTCAAGAAGTGTGCTCAAAACAAATCAAAATGATGACTGGGAGTAAGATCAAATGACTCCGACTGTAAGAAGCGTATCCTTTTCGGGCAACATTTGCAGGAGAATTTCAGTTTTCTTGACGGCCTAATCGAACACCCTTTCAGAGAATAGAGAAGAGCTAAACTTTCTGGAAAGCTATGTGGTATTATCTTCCCTTCGATACTCTTGCAGATAATTAAAACTTAGTTTGTTATAAGTCAGCCCTTTTCTTGTAGATTTTTTTTTTTTTTATTTGGTTTATTTAGGATGCTCTTTAACATCTCAGGTCATCAGCGTCCCATTCAAATCAGGGCGTGAAATGGCCAACAAATTTTGCTCAGAGGTCTCTCTTTCAAGTTTGGGCTTTTTTTCATGCCGTAAATCTGCGATGTGGGACTTCCGAAGGAAGTCATACTTAGGATTTTTACGCCCGAAAAAAATGCATCGACCCTGGCCGGGATCGAACTCGCGATCTTTCTTGTTAGTGCAAATAGGATTGGGGTAGCAATATAAATATTTTGCTAAGGTTATTTCTTGGCACATTCTTTTATTGGGCTACAATGACCAAATTTTGAAGGTAAAAAGTATTTTACAAAATACGGACTCCAAGTTAAGCTGAAAAATATTGATCTTGTAAACGATATAATGGAAACACGCAGCTTAAAAATGAATTTCTTCTTACCTTTTTGTTGAAAATATAAAATATAAAATCAGGGAATATGAAGACGAATCTCATTTATTGGGCATTACTCCAACCTATTCCATATTATTACATTTTAAAAAAATTAAATTAATTTGAACTTTGCTTCATGCACTTTTATAGCAGAAAACCTAACATTTCGTGCACAATAATGTCGAACTTATAAAACATTTTATTCAATTCCTTAAATTGTCCTGGTTTTATAACTATCATACGATTTTCATAATTTTTTTGGTTTACGTGCCATGCATTAGAAAAATACTCGTATTTCATCATACAGAAATATTTAATTAGTTCTTTCATGGAAGTTAAGTACTCGTTTTATACTTAATTTATAACAATAGAAGTATTCACTATTATCTTAGCTATGATGGCAATAATGATACTGCATGTCATTCCAGTATTCGTGTATCCCAGGGTATTCTGAAAACTCGGCGCCTATGCTTATACTTACACTTGGAGTCATCCGATCCCGCTTCCAGTTATCAGTTGATGAAGATAACATATCTAGCATAAGCTCTCAGCCATTCTGGCTGGAGCTGGAATTGGTTAATCATTGATCACCAATTAACATGAACAACAATTGCCACATATAAGAAAAAGATTGAATTTATAGTAGGCCCAGTGTACATTTTATAATGTTGTTTAATCATATTACACTATGTGAAAGATTAATCATAAGAGTAATACATTAAGAAAACTCGACAAATCCCTCTCATTGACAACTTTAACCTTGAAGTGCGTTGATCATGAAAAATGTGTATTATCTATATTTTGGGATCAGTAATGTTTATTTTTATCAATTATTTTTTCCATTTAAGACACTGTATTTCAGCATTGTGCTGTATTATTTCTCCCTTTCTTGCTTTAAGTGCGTTCGAAATAGCTTAAGATGCTAGAACACTTTATTGAATCATGGATGATGCCTACATTTACGAAAATATATGGTCTTCTTACTTTATACGGTAAACAGATAAAATAACTGAAACGCTGAGGTAACGTAAACCTTTCAAACTTCTAGCAAATAGCTGATGTATACTAATTGAGGCAAGACAGTCTTATTTCTCACTTTCGGACAACAATTTGCAATTGGTTTTTACAGGAATGCTAGGATGGTTTGAAGAGCCATGTAGCCTGTGATTGCATATCCAACAAAAAATGCAATAGCCCGGCTTGGTTGTGGCAGGGGCACCATGGCGTACACGAAGGTGTGGAGCAGACGAGCTCCCGTAAAGCCTCGGAACAGCATGAGTGCAAGGAATGGTGATGGATCAGTCATGACGTAGAGGAAACCCGCGACGAGGAACGGCAGTATGTTCTCCAGGTCGTTCAGATGTGCCCTGTAAACAGCAATAAAATGTTAAAACGTGATAAATTCTATAACAATTTACAGTTTCTTCAACACTAACATAAATAGAAATTCTAACGAGGTAAAACCATAGGCATCCACGGGAGAATGGGCAGTGGCGCAATTAATTCCCAGACAATAATGACCGTCATTATAATAGTACAGTAAATGCAGTACAATAATTTATATATATATATATATATATATATATATATATATATATAAAACACTCAGAGTGCAATATAAAAAGTTCACATAAAATTTCACACTAAAAAACGTAAAATTGAACACTAAAACCACACGGATATTTCGAGCTTGGCTCTTGGTCACGTGATGAGAATGAACTCTGACCAAGTGATCACGTGACCAAGAGCCAAGCTCGAAATATCCGTGTGGTTTTAGTGTGAAATTTTATGTGAACTTTTTTATATTGCACTCTGGGTGTTTTTTTTTATGAATCTCTATGCGTTTTAGAAGTTTTTATTACTCCATTAATAGTATATATATTATTAGTAAATGTTTATGCCAAATGTAATTTTAATGTTAGTTTGCCTCTTCCAAATAATATAAAATGGTGCGTTTGCAGTTCTAAGTACAGAAATAAATGGATAAATTAAAATGAAAGAACATGAGAAGAAAAGAGAAACACTCTATTCAAAATTGCAGATTATAGATTCTTTAAATACCAGGAAAAGATGCTATTAAAGAATTTGGAAATGGCCCAGTGTCTTATACCTTCAGTCTGGCAGTTAACAACAGCGCATTTGCATCTTTGGGACGATGATACCCATTTGGGCAAGTTCTGACCAACAGAAGAAAGTCAGATGATCTAGTGACCCTTTTTCTTTGACATTAGTTATGACTTCTACTCCATGTTACAAAAATGACCAAGATCAGATACCAAAAATTTTCAGACTCGAAATAAAGAAATCTACGTGCTCAAATGAAACATAAATAAATAATATATTAATGAACTCCATAAGTGTGTTTAGTGTTTTTCGCAAAACATTGATTTTGTAAAATATTCCCTTATAGCACCGATTCATCATTATACAAGAGTCATATACAGAGTGCGGAAAAAGTATCTATAAACAATTTACGAGTAGGAAAGGGACGAATTATTTTGAGAATGTGAACAAAACGGTTTCAGACATGCTATAGGCATCGATATGGATTAATGCCATAGCTACGTTGTGATGTGAAGTGTGATCATAGCCAGTCAAATGCAAGGAAATGTAAACAAATGCCATTGGCGGAGGCTGCACCTCAACCTAAACACAAATCAAACAGTCACTCACCGTACAGATCTTCGTGGAAGTAAAAGATGCTTTGAGAATTACATTAAGTTTTAAGAAGGATTACTGTACTTGAAATTTAATTAATGTAAACCAGGAATTAATTCGTGTATTTGAACGAATAAATTATTCATTTAAAGTTTTCAGTTCTTTTAAACATCCATAAACACGTTTGTAGCTTTGGAGTTAAGGCTGCAGCACTACAAAGAAACATACGAAATACTTTTTTCATGTTCTTATGGCTCCTGTTTTTCGATTCTCTAGCTACTCAAAAATCCTTTGTACAGCACCCTGTACCAAAATGAGGTTACTTATTATAGACATTGTAAAAATCAAGTATAACCCTCTAACGCTGGAACACCATTGTAATAATAATAATAATAATAATAATAATAATAATAATAATAATAATAATAATGCTTTTCTTTTACAGATTTCAAATGTCATAAAATGGCCCTAGGGCTTTTATTTAATCCCTTTCATTCTGTTACGGAATTAAATTATACAGTTTTTGACATTACATGATAATGTAAATTTAATTTGTATTATTCTTGACATTGCCAATTATTTAAGTTGTTGGTAAAAGTAGAATTATAAAAATTGCAGTAGCCCGTTAGAGCATATATAATAATATGCACGTTAATATAAGCATTTTATTCAGTAATAGCAGTATATAGCAGTAATAGCACGTGTTATTGAAATCTTATTGAAATCTTATTGAAATAACAGAGAAAAAATTCGTCGGTATTCCTTGACCCATTTGCTCTAAAAATGGTTAGGGAAGTAAGGAAACCAGCAACGAAAGAAGCAATCAATATACTAGTGAGATGCAAGAAAAATATGAACAGAGCGTAGGTTTAGTTTTGTTATAATAATGGCAATATGGTAACAACTTTAACTGTGGTACAAAAAATGTTAGCTACGTAAAGAGCGTAGACTTTGGTAGTTTCCAGCAAACATGACAATGACAATGATACTTTTATCTTTTGCTGTTGATAATTCCTTGCTATCTGCGTAATATCCAGCTTAGCGTTAAAACCTAACGATTAGATTTCTCGTAACCAAGTTCAGCTCCTTTGTCTTTTCTTTTCTTTCTTCCATTTTTTTTTTTATTTAATTATGTTTAACATTCGCTTTTACCACTGTGGCATTGCATCGGGTGGTAACTGGTGATACATAAGATGAAATGAAATATCGGGTAAGTTTCTTTTTGGGTTGGAGGAAAGGTACCTTCCGCTCATTTTCCATTGAAAGTACTGATGAAAATCAGGAAAAATATATGACAGTTCCTGGTTGGATCCTAACCCTAGATTTGTTCACGGATCCGTATCTTAGTGATCTTTGCATATAAAGAATTTCAATGTTTGGAAGTTAAAAATTTCTAAAAATTAAATGGCATGTTCACCTTACAAAAATATCTATCGAGAATCTTGTTATATATTTATTTCTTTTCAATCATTCAAAAACTTTCTCCTCAACGCATTCACTTAAGCTCTTTAAACAGCAGAACCTTCATTAGTGAAAGAAACTCACGGTTACCCGGGGCGTACAAATACCAGGGAATAGAGAGAATGAGGGAAGTTTATCAACATTTTCATGAAGCTGTCTGTACTGGTTGAGATCAGCAAACAGCGAGTTTTCAGTTTCACGCTTCCTCACAGACAATTCGTCAGGTCACATTACCTACTGTCTCTTACACTGCTCTTATTATGATGACAATGCACAATCGGGTTTTCCCAATCTCGAAGATATAAGGTATAGAGAAAAGAAAAAAATCAATTCTCTTTAACAGGTGAAATATACAAATGAGCTGTTAAATCTGCTGTTGAACTTGTTAAAGCAACTCGAGTGTTGTGCAGAATTATTTATCATGCCGAAATTAAGCTCATCGTCGAGTAGTAAATTACAGGGCGATGTTCGCGAATTCGGTTTGGAGGCACTTTCTACTGATGGAGCCCACACTCTTTTGCAAAATCTGTGAAAAGTCTATTAATCATGAAAAAAGTACTTTGTAACTGAACACTTCGCATCAGCGAAACACATTTCTAGGATAAAAGATCACTTTAATATCAACAGCACTTGCAACGTCCATTGGGTTGGTCGTACATCATGAGGCAATGTAGTAAGGACCGCCAAGGGTGTCCGAGGTCGTTAAGGCGCGGACTCGTGAGCGGCAGGTCTGGGGTTCGAATCCCGCCAGGACCGTCTTCCCTGAGTGAGGTTTTTTTCCAGGTTTTCCTCAATCTTCACAACTGGCAAATGCCGGGGAGGTACCCTAAACTTACCCTGGAACGTTTCCTTCCTTAAAAAAAAAAATCCTTTCATTTCATGTATCATCAGTGTTCACTGCCTGTGGTGCCTCGGTAGTAAAAGCGGGCGTTAAACACCATTCAAAAAAAAAAAAAAACAGCAAAGTCTTTTGGATTACGGGCTACCTGAGCGCTTCTCGAGTTACTCGCTCTGCCGGCTAGTAACTCAAATAACCTCAGTGTATTTTTTCTGTCTATAAATGCCAGATATAGGCATGCTTCCGAAAGGCCCTTTAAAATATCGAAGTAAAATAATTATTTATCATTTTATTCTCGTGATATTATTCACAAAAATAATGTCACCAGCCGATCATGAAAAAAAATCATGTCATTTCTTAGTGATATCTTAAAATTCAGCTGATGGCTTAACTTCTCGCTGTGAGATATTGAGTCATTATATATATATATATATATATATATATATATATATATAGCAAGAAATAATGAAAGTACGATATAGCATTTTTATAAAAAATTTTGAATAAATTACAGATCAATAAATCAAAGGAAATGTAAAATGTGGTTTCCCTAAAGAACTGCTTTAAGAAGAAGAAAAAAAAAAGTTTCAAACTGATGTTACTAAAACTAAGTGGTCGGCGATTAGTGAACTTTATTACTTTCATATTTTATATGCTTTTACATCAGCAGATGCCACCATGTTCAACTCGAAACCAGCGATGAAAAGTTTCCTTCTGACGGTTTCAGAACATTTGCATTCCTGCTGTCCAACTATTCCTAAATTTAGTTGTCCTTGACTCCTACAATTGCCGCTCCAAAGAGATTATGGTTCAACTGAAGTGGAATACTTCAATTCCTTTAGGTCCTTGCTTTCTAACCCTCTCACCTCCACGGCACGCCTCCCCGTGAGGAGATCTGCGAGAAGAGACGAGATACAGTTTCAAGGTGAATCACCGGTCACAGCTGTAGATTAAAACATAGAGAATATTGCAAGAATACTCATATTTTTGCTGGGCACTGAGTCACGCTGAAAATATTAACAACTGCAATGTTAGCTTTAAGTCAATAAATAAATGCAAAATAGTTATTTATGTAACTAATGTATAATCTTGTTAACCGCGACAAGAGTGAATGTTTAACGCGTGAGCGGAAGTGAGTGTTCACATGAAGATTATGTATGTGTTGCACACAGCATTGAAATATTTTTAAAAAGTATTAAAAATTTATAAAATGTGATGTATGATGTAGTAGATATGACGTATTACATGGTTTCTTAGTATTTGTTTATATAACGATGCTATTTTGTTTCGAACAATTCAAATGGAAATGGATGCTAATTTTGCAATGTTTGATATTGGAAATACGGACATCATGCCAGAAGAAATCATAAAGCAAGCTGACGGTTTATTAATTCCTCAAAAATCGAAAAGTGTATACGAAGAGGAATATGACCAGTTCTGTTTATGGAGAAAGGAGATAATGTTCAATTAATGAAAAAATATTGTTGGTATATTTTTCAGAGCTGGTAAATATATAATAAAGATTTATTGATTATTAATATGGTAATAAGTCTCTAGTCGAACATTTATATGTATTTTACGCTGTGATATGTGCATTTGAAAGTAAAATCAATGTAGTAAGGTTAAGGAAGTTTTCTGTTAGTGTAATAGAGATTACTAATGCTTCACGATTAACGTTTTGAAATGAAAGAAATTATAATGTGATTAATTAGTTAATTGCATTTTCAATGTTTACAAGATAATGGGAACTAACTTATGATGATTAATAACTTATATTGTTGTTGTAATTTCAAAAGCATTTGTTTAATAAAATTATTCTCGCGTTTGAATGTTGATATGTTTGTTAGGGCGACGATTTTAGCTCTTTCTTACAGGTACGATGTTTGAAATTGGGTTGTGAAAGCGGTAATAACTTGACTAGGTAACATTTTCTGGCACCAGTGTCAGAATTAGACTAATTGTGCACGATTTATAGCGTCATAAGAAGCGTGTTTTATTGCTAAGATCGTATAAAAGTATATTATACCTTATGAACAAAGTCCGAAAGTTCAAGCATTTCTTTTAGTTAAAATAGGCAGCAAAAAAGGCACTTAAAATTCTGAAAATGGGCAGTAATATAATTAAAACTGACGCGTATTAAGTGAAAACAGAGAGTAATATCACTCATTAATGAAAATAGGTATTAAAGATACTTAATAATTTCTTTATTACATAGTTAAAGTACTTGAACTTACTTTTATCGGTTACAAGGATCGGGAATATGTTTATTCAAGGTATCAATTGTCACAGTCAGCCGCTTGTCAGAGAGAAAATTTTTCATTGAGGAAAAAGAACGTTCTACTTCAGCTGAAGTGATTGGAGTATATTTAAAACAAGCTATTTCCGAAGGACTCATATCAGTTGCAACCGAACATTCACCTTTAAGGACATCAAATGCTCTTAAGTTTTTCTAGGCACATATTACCACTCTCACTTCTCATTAACGCTTTTTTCTTTCTCTCCTGGTACTTGCAGCAGTTGATTTGCTGCATCTTCGAGGATCCCTATGGATGACACCACATATCACCTTTTTCTGCAACTTCAAGATTGCTTCTGGGAGTACGCTATAATGTGTTGTTATAAACGCCAAATTTTTGCAGAATCCTTCATGGTGCAACAACTTCGACTTCTGATACAGTATCAAGTGCCTCCCGTGTCTTGCCCAAATTGAAATTGTTGCTGTAATACATGACTGCAGAGATCCAGGTTCCCCATCTGGTCAGAATTGGCTATGGAGGTAAACTGAACTCTGGTGCCACGTCCTTAAACGCTCGGATTCAGTGCGGTGATTTTAGGAAAGCTTTCTTGGTAGCAACTTATCCAGGAGAAGAAACAAACTTCTTACTTCTTCGGCAATTCTGTGCAATCCTTGATCTACACTTGTGAGACAGAGCATTTTCGGGAAGAGAACTTTCAAGGTTTCAGCTGCTTTTTTTCATTTAAGTTGCCGCATCTGTGACAAAATGCAGGACATCATCATGCCATGTGGCCAGAGTAGCATTAAGGAATTTGTAAATGATTGAGTCACTGTGAAACTATTTGCTCTGTCCAACTCTTCCGTTATCAAAACTGATGATAGGTCACTTTGTATTCCTTACATAGTTCCCATGACGACTTTGGCCATATAACGTCCCATTTTATTGTAGTTTCATCAATCCAACCAATTTCAACCCAAAACGCGGGTTCGAACCCGGCCAGGACCGATGGATTTTTTCGGGCGTAAACATCCTAAGTATGGCTTCCTTCGGAAGGGAAGTAAAGCCGTGGGTGCCGTGTCGTACATTTGCGGCACGAAAAAGAATCTCAAGCCTGAAAGAGAGGCCTCAGCAAAATTTGTCGGCCGTTTCACGCCCTGAGTTGAATGGGACGCTGATGACCTGAGCTGTTAAAGAGCGTCCTTAAATAAATCAATCAAAAAAAAAATCAATGAAGATCCATATTTTCTTCTCCGCAACTCCGTTTCGAATCCTTTGCAAGGTCTTCTCTTCAAAGCACACATGCAATAAGTTTTTCTTAGTATGGATTCTGATGGAACATCTTCTTTAGTGTAATTCTGATAAAAGTACTGGGGGTGTGGTTTTCAAGTTTCCCGAACGGGGCAAGCTTTGCATAGATCAAGGGAAAACTGAGATTGTGTGCTGGATGTTGTAACTGCTATTGATATTAAAGTGATCTTAAAAACCCCTAGACTTGTGTTTAGCTGTTGCGAAGTGTAGAGTTATAAAGTATTTTCTCTTTACTTTAATTGTTGTAATTTTTTCACTAAGATATATTGAAATTATTTATATGTTTTTAAAATGCGTAAATAATCGTAGAAAACATTCATAACGATACAAAATAAGCAAAAATAATAGATTTTAAACCATTATAATAGGCAACCGATACCAAATAAATTAGGGGGAAAAAAGGCAAAATAAAACTGGCCTATCTACCCCTAATGTACGGAAACATAACCATTTCTATCTGACTCTTAAATATATTCACCCGGATAAAAAAGGCTTTTTGCGTTACTTCCGGATTCTGCTTATGATGATAATCGCTTTATTTGTTCTGTAGTAAAATATGAAAACCCAGGGTTAAGATGTAAAAACAATGTAAAGTTTACCTTCGCACTCTTTCAACATCAGGGTCATCAAACTTCGTCTTGCCTTTTGCCCAAACAGAATCCTCTGGATTTGAAAACACCTGAAAAAAAATAGTAATCAGTATTGAAACAGAAAAGTTGTTTTCATATTCTTGTATTAATCATGCAAAAGTTATCAGGTATAATGATGTATATCGTAAACTAATTAATATTGCGATATAATATAATCGAGGAAATGTTCGAAAAATCATAGAAAATTTGAATGAATACATTTTATTTCAATTCTGCTATTCATGTAACACATGTATATTGCAAACTATTTGTGGACGTTGTTATTTAAATTACAGTGATTTTAATTGAAATATTATTTGACAGAATTACATTTGTTTCTTAGGTAAAAATCTTGCCATAAAAAACAATTGCATGTTACTGCTAGGTCACAGTATATGCAGCAGAAACACCTTGCGTAACAACTTTGATGTTGAGCTCTTAAATCCCCTTCCACTTCGATTTATTTCTCAGTGAATCCATTTGATATCGCCGCAGCTAATATATGTGTTAACCGTTACATACTCATTTATTAAAACAACTGTAAAGAAAATTTGCTTTCTTTTCAAAATAGATAGGCGATACTAGGTGTTTGTCACTGAAATAAAAGGCAACTTAGGTGGTAAATCGTGTTTTTTAAGCTCTGGTATTCGGTTTTGTTTCTTTATTGGAGGTTTCTGATGTCAAGCAGTTTTAAGTACAATTTTATTTTGCTCCTACCTTATGTTTAGCTGTTGAAAGGCGTTTCTAAATTTTACCGGAATATAAAAATGTTCAGTTAAGGAGCTTGCGAGGCGAGCTTAGTTTTATAATTACCGTAAATGCAGATATCTGATAAAGCATATTATGTTCTCTTACTATATGATAACCGTTATTCGGTAATTAATATGGGAAGGAGAGAAGAATATCGTAAAGAGATGTGGGTGATATTCTGAAAAATTGATAAATAAAATAAGCCATTATCTAAGAGCAAATTACACTGCACAAATATCACCTAGAGTTGTTCATTTTCTATATTTATTTTTGGCAGCATATTGCCACATAACAACCTGAAATAACAATATAATGAAAAAAGGGATCACCCCGATTCGGCATTAGTATCAGAATTAAATATTATTCGGTGGATCACTTTTCATGTTTTTAAGATTTTCCAGTAATGAAAAAATACCTACTTGGAACTTTTAGGGTCACTTGGTTTGAGTTATTTAGAAGAATTCGATTAAGCATTAAATATTGCATTTAGCCATATATTTGCAACCAGAAGACATGGGTTTTAATTCAGCGAATAGTGCCAACATAATCGCCAACTACCAATAGTCCGGTTATTTATTTTATTTACATCTCTTGAATATCTCAGGTCATCAGCATGAAACGGCGAATAAATTTTGCCCAGAGGTATCTTCTTATAGGCTTAAGGTTATTTTACGTGCGGTAAATCTACGACACGGGACTCAAGGAAGTCATACTTATATTTATTTACTCCCGAAAAAACACATGCCAGGATTGAACCAGCTCTCTTGAGTCTACGAGACATTCATGGTAACCATTATATGCTTATATTCGGCAATAACTATTATTAAGGTTTTGATGGCATACATATGATTGAGAGCTATCTAATTTATTAAACAAATAGTAAAAATATGCTCAGTTTGTATTCAATTTGGCCATCCCTTTATTTGGCTGAAGGAGAATACAGGTAATAAACTCAATTTCGTGACATACGCACTCAGAATTTAATCCCGCGAAATACTCAAGCAATCCCTACAGACAGTATGACAGTGCTATGCCAATGGCAATGTGTACCATCTCTTGTTTCAATGTAAATATTGTATTGCATTTTTATTCTAGAAATTTAATTTGTATGGTTCAGAATATACGAGGTCTCTTCAAAAAGTATCGCGAATTTTGAATTTCCGCGGGGTACGTATATTCGATTTTCGATTGTTTTATGGCGTTATGTTGGTACTCATGTCCCTCATGTTGACAAGCTCGGCCATTTTGAATGTTCAGTTAATTGTTGACAGCTATTTTGCTTGGACGTGTTTTGGCTCGTCTTCGATTTTTGCCTATTCCAAAAAATGGAACAAAGAATCTGTATCAAATTTTGTGTGAAAAACAAAATTAAGTGCGCGGATGTATTCCGAATGTTGACTGTGGCACATGGTGAAGCTACCTTGAACCAAAGCAAAGTTTATCGGTGGTACAAAATGTTCTGAGGGTCGAGAAGATGTGAACGACGAAGAGCATCCCGGACGCCCGAGCTCGTCAACAACAGACGAAAACATTGAAGAAGTGAAGAAAATGGTATTGGCCAATCGTCGAATCACCGTTAGAGAAGTTGCTGAGGACCTAAACATATCGATTGGCTCGTGCCATTCGATTTTTACCAATGATTTGGGCATGAAACGGGTCGCCGCAAAATTCGTACCAAAGTTACTCAATTTCTCACCAAAAACACCATCGCATGAACGTTGCTAAGGAGCTGTTGAACTCTGTCCGCGATGACCCAAATTTGCTCCAGTGGGTCATAACTGGTGACGAATCTTGGGTTTATGGTTATGAGGTGGAAACTGAAGCTCAATTATCCCAATGGATGCTGCCACACGAGCCAAGACCGAAAAAATCGCGCCAAGTTCGGTCGAATATGAAGGTTTTGCTTACAGTTTTCTTCGATTGCAGGGGCGTGGTGCATCACGAGGTCTTGCCACAGGGTAGAACGGTCAATAAGGAATATTACCTGCAAGTTATGCGCAATTTGCGCGAAGCAATCCGCCAGAAACGCCCGGATTTGGAAGAACAAAAATTGGCTTTTGCACCATGATAACGCCCCTGCTGACACATCGCTGCTTGTGCGCGAATTTTTGGGCAAAAACAACACACTTATGATGCCGCAGCCACCGTACTCCCTAGACCTGGCTCCCTGTGACTTTTTATTGTTCCCAAAACTGAAGAGACCCATGAAAGAACGACGCTACGCCACGATTGAGGAGATAAAGACGGCATCGAAGGAGGAGCTGAACAAGATCACAAAAAAAAAAAAAAAAAAAAAAAAAAAAAAATTTAAGGTGCTTCGAGGATTGGAAAAACTTGACACAAGTGTATAATATCTGGTAGGGATTACTTTGAAGGGGACAAAATAAATAAATACTTTTTGAAAAAACACAAGATTCGCAATACTTTTTGAACAGAGCTCGTATATAATATATATAAATTGTTTTCTATTAAATGTATGGTGGTTAAAGCATTCGTTGAAATGCCAGAGGATGCAGGAATGAAATATAAATGGGAATCAGCTTAAAATTACATAAAACCTAAAAAATATGAAAGAGCATTTTTGCCTAACAGTATCAGCTTCCCAACTTCCGAAGAGATTGATATACCATCCACCTCTGAATAAACGAATAAAACCTTTAACCCCAAAAAGATGGATAATGCTGGATACTCCAGTAACATTTAATGACTGTACAAATTTTACTATTACATAAATAAAATTTCACGGTGATGTAATTTGCACAATACTGTTATTCTTTTGTTTCTATATCTACCAACAACGCCTGGTCTGGACAAATCACAAGACATGAAAACAGCGATGGTAACTATAAGGAAAAAAGCACAGTTGTTAATGTGTAATGGGTATCTCTTAACCAGAAAATGATATGCAAATATGGCAACTTAAAAAAACAGTGTTTCAGCGTCTTTTCGGTATCTAAAGGTTCGCAAATGAAAGCAATAACAAAAATATAGGGAAGTTATACCAATGTTACTATTAACAATCATTGCGTTCAATTTTAAAACTTTATGGAGACAGCGCAGTAAATTTTGGAAACATGCACAATGATATTACAATAATAGTGATGGCCAGTTTTATTAAGATGTAAGAATCTACAACTTTCAGTTATTGTTTTATTCCACAAATTATCGACTTAAATTTCCTTCTCCCTCCGCATGCTAACATCGACATTCGAGCAAAGTTTACTTGTTGTTAGAGTTGGTAAATGTTTTATTATCAGAAAATATGACGACGCCATATCTGAAGTCTAGAAAAAGAAATGTAAATTAAGAGCCTATATTTATTAATTTCGTTACATTAAGAGTTTTGCAAATGCATCTTGCTGTTCAAATAGATAAAGTGTTATAAAATTATATATTTAATATAATAATAATAATAATAATAATAATAATAATAATAATAAAAATAATAATAATAAAGCAATACACATTTCATAAATTTCACTTAAATTTCCCTGTTATCAGGAAAAACTTTAATATGCTCTTTGGATTCAGATACAGTGAGTTCATTAACCTTGCGAAGAGAGCTAAATTTTGCAATTTTTCTCGAAAAGTATGATACTCAAAAGTTCCAAAGATTGTCACATATTTAACAACTGAATAAGGAATACTGCTACCGGCATAAACTGTCAGATCTACGCTCTTTCCGCTTGATCGCACTTTCTATTCGTTTGTTTAGGCATCTCCCATGTTGACAATCTCTCTTCCTGCTTTCCAGACACTAATGGTAATTTCTCAGTAAACGTGTTATTTTCTGCTATCATGATATTGGAACAAATTCACGAATGGATATTGGACAAGTTTAAAATTTCCATCCACAATGACAAATTTTTATAATTGGTATCTTTAGGCAGTATATTTAACTGCCGCTCTTATAAATGCTAACACGTATTCTATTTTAAGCAGTGGAAGGGAATATTGTGAGATATTGTATATGGGGGGCTTAATAATGGAAATTGTGTGCTAATAATGGAGCTTAATAATTAAAATAGTAATAATGAAACCCATCATTATTGTAACAAAATATTCTTGAAGTCAACAAACGTGAACTAATGGCACGCTCTGCGCATGCGTATAGCTGCAATGCCGGAGATTTTGGGAAGGAAGAAGCGTCAGTCTATCGAGAAACATGAGAGGGTCAAAGTGCACAATTCTTCTCCCTGGTCCTCGTAACAGCGTCCTCCAGGTAACACTCTCATTGTAATATTATGCCTTAATACCAATGAAAAGCTGCAATAACGTCAGCTTAACTCAACTATCAGTTCATTGTATTATTTGTGTTCCTCTTTGTATAAATAGATTTTAACTTTGGATTACAGTACGTCCCTAGTGTCCAGCCATTTGCTTAGTTAGCTGTATGAAAAATTAAGAAATAAGGGGGTACTCTTTCGGGGCTCTGACAATATTACGTATAAATTCTCTCAGATTTTGATAAAAGCTACCGTAGTACAACGAACACAGACGCAAAACATTTTCAGTACTTCAAAAATGCTTTTTCTAATTGTTATGGAAAGTTATTATTAAGTTATAACATTTCATTCAGGATGATTTACCAAAACTACTACGGCGGATGCCTTTGAAACGAGAGGTTTTCACCGAATTAAGGTTTAGATAAGAGCTCATCAATATAGTGCATGCAATGATTTCAAAAATTATTAAAAAGTATATTTCTATCTCAAAATTACATTTTAATAGAACGATGCCTATTGACTTCAAGAAAATGAGAGTATATGAGATAAGAACGTTAATGGGTTTGTTTACGCGATTCTAGGCCGAATAGTTTACGAGATATCGTCATATGTAGGATCCGGACTTTCAAACCCTTTTTAGAGAAGTCCCATGATCATTAGGCAAAAAGCAATGTATTCTTATATAAAAATGTACCTCTTTGTTAGCATTTTGTCTACAATTTAGCTAAATAGTCAATAGTATGTTGGAGCGCCTCCTGGGAGAGTTTAAAATTCCGAGCCTTTAAGTTTGCCCTATTTAACTGCTAAGGTACTAGACTGGAAATGCACTGCGTATTCCTACCTACCGAGACTGCCAGTGCTGATGTTACTCTTCAGAACTTACTGAATTTGTGTGCGAAGATCTAGAAAGTCATCTATGTCTACCCTCAAACTGCTTTAGGATGAAATCGTAGAGTGGTTCTTTAAGGGAATGCATAAGTAATTGGCAAGTCTTCAAGTCTGATATTCACATCTTTGTGCTTAAACATAAAGGTTTAAAACTACGTTAAAGTTGATAATGACATTCAAGACACAATTAGGGTGAAACATGTCACCAAAGTTTCACTTCCTTGGGTCTCTCTTGACTTCTTCCCCCAAAATTATGATGTAGCAGTGAGCGAGGAGCTTGGGGAGTATTTCTGCCAAAATATTTCAGCGATGAAAAAATGAAAAGTAGTTATGCATCTACTTTTGTTGACAATTGCTAAAATGTGATGGAAAATGACAAAGAGAAGTACAAATTGCAATGACCCCCCCCCAAAGAGCGGCTTAAGTGAATGGTGAATAGTGAGGCAGTATTTATAAGCTGCTACCCCCAAATTAATTAGAGTAATTATAGCGAGTAATTTTATGTAATTTCCTTATTTTAACCATGAGTGTATTTTCATTTCTATGACCTATACAAGCGTTGTTTGTGGTGATACTTTCTCGCAAGAATGCAGAAAGCTATCCCAGTCATAAAATCTGACCTGGGAATTCTTGTTGCCTATTGTAACAATATTTGTAAAGATGATCCAGGCAAACCGATATTTTCTGGAGAAATTTCTAAAGGAAAATCTTTGAGTAAGATGTTTATTTGTATACTGTTAGGAAATTGTAAAGCAAGGAAGACGTAACAAAGAAATAATATACGGGAGCAAAAAGAGAGGCTGATAACCTCTGGAAGGAGATCCTAACGGTTCCACTTAATATGTAAGAGATGTAGGTGACATGCAAAAAGTCACGTAAGCCTTCTGACAAATAATACAGCAGAGGGGGGGAAAACCCAACGAAGGGAACATATTACCCAATAGAGATTCGAGGATGGGAGAAAATATTCTGGATCTTTAGACCGGCTGACTGGCATGCTTGTTTTATTTATTATTGCAATTTTGCGGCCCATGGGCAGTCGATACAGATTCTATCATTTCAGTTGGTTGCAAGAACAGGCAGTCGATCCTCTATCATTCTCAGTTCAGTTCAGTTAGTGGAAAGCTGTAGTCAGTTTTGCAACAGTATTCAGTGTGGAAGATAGACACGGTCAGTTTAGTTCCGTTCAATGGAAGAGCTTTAGTAGTTGATTTCAGTTGCGTCTCAGGATTAGTTGATTTCAGGATCAGCCTTTACCACATTAGGAAACGTCAGAGTGATCGTCATAGTTAGTGCGAAAGTGGCTCATATTCTCCAGAAAATAACAGCAGTACATTTTATGTGCAATAGTTTATGAACAATAAATTGTGCTTCGTCTCCCATAACCAGAAATCTTATCATTCTTCATATACTCCTTCCCCTATGGACACAGGACCATAAAAATATCCAGCAGCAGAGTCTCAGCAGCCGTGGCAAAATTTAAGTAAGCTTAAAACTATCATCGGAGAGGAAGAAATAACATTATCCCTGAGAATAAAAAACAATCAAATTAAATCCTTCCAAAATCTTTCCTTCCACCCTATATATTTAACTAACACCCTTTCTTATATGTAAAACCACTACAACAGGCAAAATAAACCTAAAACAACATTTCGAAATATTGTTTGTGATAATTTGCTTCTATATTGATTATCCGATATGAAATTTCATCTCTTCTGCTAATTAACTGATTGTTTATGCTTTTTCTCACTCTTCCCTTGCTACTTAGATGGTGTCAGTCTATGGCCCCATTCACAATGAAAATTTAACGTAAACACAATAAAATAAGACGTAATACTTAGCAGTATGTAGGCATTCACAATAAAAGACGAAAACGTAGCAAAAAAAAAAAAAAAATGAACAAACGAAGATCAACTAACAGCTGAGTGAAAATGGCTGCTTATGAGACGGCGGTAGCGTTTGTGCATATACAAAGTGCAGTAAATAATTTGCTTGAAGTAATATAAGCAAGGACAGCTTTTCTGTAATGCAATTAATCTTTCGTCCATGGAATTCTTTCTGTACACAGAGCCACAGATCTTCAGCTCTCTCTATCACAGAGCTCTACAAACAGAGCAGCTGCATTCTGATTGGCTGATTTCTTAAGTTTAAGTTAGACGTAAACGCAAAACCTTGGACCTTGCAAGCTTCTAAGTTTACGTCTAATTGCACGTTTATTTTTATGTTTACGTGATTCATTGTAAATGGTTGCATTACGACACTTAGCATCTAGCTTTTACGTTTAAGATTACGTTAGGTTTAATTTTCTTGTGAATGGTGCCTGAGAGGGGATATTTGGCCTCATTATTCAACTGCGTTATACGTATGCATAGTCTCGGTAACCCACCGTAATTAAAGACATGGGAATGGAAAATTATATTAAACTAAAAGAAAGAGAATATAGGAAGGGAGATAGGAAGGAGCATGGGACTTCTTTACTTTCAAATTCACATCAAAATACCATTGAACAGCTTTATACTATACTAACATAATTATCTAGATTGCTTGGATATTCGTTTTGTTTGTTTGTTTGTTTGTTTTTTGCCACCTCGTCTTTGTTTCTTCACAACATACCAGCTATGCTATAATTCGAGAATGTCTTCAGATACAATGCAAGAATAGACTAATGACAGATGTTATTTCTTGAAGATTAAGCTTATTTACAAAAGACTGGGTTTGAAACACCAAGTTACACGTGTTTAATTTTATCGCAAGATACCCGAAATGTATATTTTTCACACTTGAGAGTTATGACTCGCTTAACTCGAAAACTGCGATGGAATATGGATGTTTTACAATCACCTTAAAGAAAACTCGCCCCTCCCACAATACAAATCTTCATTTTTTTATATTTTTAGTGCACAAAGTAAAAACAGACGTGAACTATATAGCGTCTAGCTTTGGACCAACAAAAGGCAGAGCAGAAACTGTGATTGACTGATTCATTTATCAGGCGGAGACATTTTTTTGTACGTGCGCAAACTATCAGTTTTATTTTTAAACAGTACTCATATAATTAGCTTATTGTGCGTGATACTAAATGTATTAATACTTCTTTTACTATTTGCGAGTATTATTTAAATTGTTATATTACTATATAAATTATGCCGTTATATGTCACGATACTTAATACGTCATTTTACCCCTTCCACCGTTCCCTTGCATATGACTTTTACTTTCTGGAATTCTGTCCGTAGAACATGATTGCTGTTTATTGGCAAGAGAACGTGGTTGTCAATATTGATCGATTTTAGTTCGTGACGTCATCGTTTCTGACATCTATATATCACTTGTACTTGGACAGAAACAGAGTTGTTCGTTAACCAAAGAGGAGATAAATTGGCTTATGTGTTACGTAGCGATCAATTCTATATTAATTCTGAATTTTTAAATTTATATTATGCTTCAATCTTGTTAAATAAATAAAAGAAAACATCTTGCAAATTCACTTTCCTTCCCCCAATTTTTTGGGACACATGCTTTTCCAAACATTCTTTCGTGTATTTATGCATCGTGTCACTATTTGAAGAGCTCGATGAAATATTTAATCGCGAAAGGAGACCTAGATGCCGCAGCAGCAAATTTGTAAACAAATAAATAAAAAACAGTCCATTTCAAAAAAATATTCACCATCCTCAGCAAATGCATACGATTGGCTCTGCATACGTCGTTTTTGTTATTCATATTGCTAGTAGCAACATCTGGGAATGCATTATTTCCAGAGCTTGCAGGAACGCTTTCAGAATTAATTTGTGTTTTTGATCATTCGCATATCAATTGAGGGTTTCGGGCGTCCTGGAGGTCGTATCTGCAAACGGATTCCGCAATTCCCATAGATGAAGAGAAGTTTGTAGCCAGAAGCAACAGAGAAGGTGCTCTCTCCAGAAAGAGAAAGAATTCCAATACTGGCGATCCTCTCATAAAATTTCAATACAACAATTGATAACAAAAGTTAATAAAAAATCAGAAAATTGTCCGAATTTTTACCATAGCTTTTTAACTGTTAAGTTTACTTAAACTCCAAAATGAGATTTTAATGAAAATTGAATACATAAAATGTCCTGCAGTTACATACATTTGACGTGATTAAAGTAAGTTAAAACAAAAAGTTCTTGTAATAACTAAAAAGGTTAAAAGGTTAAAATAGTCGCTCTATGTTCTTCGTTATTTTTAAAGAATTCCTTATCCGTTCAGTTTTATCACACAAGTCAGTAGATAAAAGGTTTGGTCTGTCATTAGGACGTGATTACATCACAACTCCAATTATGTAACTTTATAACCAGCAATCCTTGTTAAGAGGAAAGATGACACTAGAGAGGGATGCCGGCTGCCGCCGTTAAAGACTGCAAGAAACAGAAAATGTGAAACATTTAGAAATGGTAGGAGCAGCAGTGATCCATAGAACTCCAGCATCCTTTCTGCCATGTTCTACCTGTACGATGATATGTACGAGGGTGATTCAAAAAGCAACAACAAACCAACAATATTAAATGCAATTAACACTCCAGGCATTCCAAACTCCGGGAAGTAAGGATGCATGCTTTGAGAAAGTTCTGACATAGGCCGACAGATAGAATGACGTGCTGAATATAAAAGACAGTCGAAACAAAATGGCCGCGATCCTAGCTGTGCGCTAAGTAAAAGAATAGCGAGCAGTAATAAGATTTTTGTGGTCAGAGAGCGCAAATCCTCGAAAGATCCATAGAAGGAAGGGGTTGGAAAGGTATGGAGATAGCTGCATTAGCGAGAGAAGAGAGTACGAGTAGGTGGATGCCTTTAAAAGTGGATTACGTCAGTCACAGGTGAGAATGCTCTGATCGTCCCACCACAGCCGTGTGGGACGCGCTGACCCAGATTCGTGAGGATCGGCGTATTTCTGTACAAGTTTTAGCCAGGGAACTGAGTAGCAATGTCGGATTCACTATTACCATTATCACGGAGGTTCTCAAGTGTCGTTTTTTGTGTGCACGGTGGGTGCCTGGGATGCTCACTAATGAATACAAGACGATGCGTGTTCAGACTGCCATATCTTTCTGGCGCGATATAACGCTAAAGGAAACGACTTTCTGACACGTATCGTCACAGGAGACGAAAACTCTGTACCTTACTATGAACCAGAAAGCAAAAAGGAGTCTTCAGAATGGCGACACATGTCTTCTCCAGTCAAGAAGAAATTCAAGTCTCAGCCCTCTGCCGGAAAAGTCCTTTTCACCCTCTTCTGGGATATGAATGGGCCAATTTTGAAGCACTAACAGCAAAGGGGTGAAACAGTGAATAGAGCCCGGTGCAGCACCATATTGGATAATGAGCTGAAGCCAGCAATACCGAGCCGTCGCAGAGGACTTGTCCTCTGGCGCTCTTATTCTTCACGACAACGCGCGCCCCCACACCGCTACTGCAACTCTTGACGTCATTCAGAGATTGAGATTTCAAGTCTTACAGAATCCCCCATACAGCCCTAATTTCGCTCCGTCGGATTATCATGTGTTTGGACCATGAAGAAAGCTTTCAGAGAACGACATTTGAAAGTGATGTTGAGGTTAAAGAAGCGGTGCATACTTGGTTGCGGACACAACTAAAAACCTTTTATTCTGATGGAATAAAAAAGTTGGTGTAACGGTATAAGAAATGTATCGAAAATAGGGTTGAAAAATGACTATTGTAATTAAAATATATACTTGCAAAAATTAGTTTGCTGTTACTTTTTGAATCGCTCTCATACATCCATCTTACTGGCCTCTTGTTTTCTTGTTTATCCTACACGAGTACACCAAAAATTGTCCCTACAGATTCCTGTGGAGAATCGTCTGGATGGTTGGCTTTGATGACTTGATGTGAAAGTGTCCTGTCACTCGCAGGAATTTGAATACGTTTCGCGGGTTGTTGAGCTACCAAATATGCTCGCATAGCCAACCTGCTAAGTTGTAAAGGCTAATAGCTATACAAGCTGACCTTACCATTGACATTGGATTGGGCCGGGTGGCTTGACGAGTGCAAGTTACATGACAACTTCTACCCCCATAAGGAACAGAGCGCACTTTTAAAGTCTTAGATACTGACCTAACAGAACACCTACGGAGAGTTAATTTTTATTTGTGTTTAACTCCCGTTTTAACTACTGAGGCACCACAGGCGATGGGTATTAATAATACATGAAATGAAATGGTAAATTCGAAAAGGATTTTTTTTAAAGAACGGAAGGTTCCAGGCCTAAGTTTAGGCCTGGCATTTGCCATTTATGAGAACTGAGGAAAACTGGAAAAATACCTCAGTCAGGGAGGATGGTCCTGGTAGGAATCGAACCCCAGACCTCCCGCTCACGAGTCCGCGCCTTACCGACCTTTGCTACCCGTGGCGGTACCTACGGGGTGAGAAGAGCAATGGAAATGAAAAGTTCCTTGGAAGTATAGGGTGGCCCATGAAATACCATCCCCCCACCTCGTAATCAAAAGAGGGCATTGTACCTGTTGTATCAATTTACATGTTAACTTAGTAGGATTCTGAGCATCCATGTTTGAATATGCGCGACCACAGCAAGTGTAAGAACGGACGGGACCCGCGCTGTTTTTTTATTTTAATTTTATTTTTTTATTTATTTATTGTTTTTTTAACGTTTTAACTGATTTCGATAAATTATTTTTTCACCAAATCTTTTATACTGCTCTTTGCTAGATTACCAACTCCAGGAAATTAGGCTGCAAAATTCCCCCATGTTTTCTTAACGAACCCGGTAGAACTCGCACGATAAGTTTGCACTTGGACTCCGTTATTGTGGAAAAGAGAGAAATGTTCGATAAGAGAGAGAGAGCGTACTGCGCATGAGCACAGCTTTCTTCTGTAGCAGCTTTCCTTTTTAAGAAAACATTAGTTTAATTATGCGTGTTGCAAAAAGGGAATGTACACCATCTTTGTTTATGTAATTAGCTATTTTTAAGATAATAGGCATACAAATTGTTTACTAGAGTACAATATGCACCATGATGTTCCGGCAGTGATTCGAAAGGTTAATGCCATCATAGTAGTAGTAGTAGAAAAGCCACCTTTGACTAGTGACAGGCTGGTGCAGAGATGTCGTGCGTTAGCTCTACGCATATAGAACTTCCCTACTGCAATAGTTTGTTGTAAAAATACATCTCGCACGGCACGTCCGACACAAACCGCACCCTCGTTTTTAAATAGCCACCAACTATGCCTTGCGATAATACTTCTTTTTTCTTTTTCCTCTCTCTGAGTTTCTTCATTATCTGGTTCGCCGTGGCCTTGGCCGTGGATCGCAGCGTTTCAAGGGTCATCTAGTATTTCTGGTTTAACTGTTTCCACAGCGAATTTGTTAGTTCTTCTATTCATCTAGGATACTCTCATTTCTTTAAATCCATAGTTCAAAGATCTTTATTTCCTGTTCGCCATTCTCGAGAACCAGAGCATTTATCGTATATTTTCTTAAATATACGAAAATTGGTGGACTTTAAAGTAAACCATAATGACAGATCCTTTAACAGTATATATATAATTTCTTTCAAGGCAATTAAAGTGAAATTGAAACTTACTGAAATGCTAAGCAAAATACAAAATTGCCTCCTGCTGCTTTCAGTGCGAACCTTGACCTGATAACTTTCCATATCAAGATAAAGATTACTTTTCTTTTTCTATAATCCGCTTTAGCTTTAGTATTTGGTTTCTGCCTGAAGCCAGCAAGTTGCTTGTCAGACTTTAGGATGTTCTGGTTTATATTCAATGCATGTCATAATTGCTTTAGTTTTCAGCATTTTATATAGGTAGTTGGTCTATTCCGAAAGTGAAACATAACATTATGTAGGTATCGATATCGCAATTACACGAATATTATAATCTCAATGTTGCCTGCTGGTTAATTGTTGAAAACCTTCACACAGATCAAGAGTAACATTAGACTTTCTCAGGCAAAGCATTACTGAGTGACCATGCTCGTTTCAGCGGATTATAAACTGCACTTTTTATCCGTTAGAACCAACGTTAACTTCGCTTCTTAATACACATGGAATAGAGGACGGTGTCTCTTGTAATGGGAGCGGAATGAAACTGGTTTTTTATCCAGTGCCGTGGCCTTGTCTTCTAAATTACGTAACAGAATAGAATGAGGGGTATTATTTCCTCTTCAGTTTCTTCTATAAGAGCACTAGGAAAGAAGAGAAAGAGAAATGACTGTCAATGTTAATAGGTTCTTATGTTTTCTGTACAATGTAGGAAGTTATTTAAAGACAGCCAGGTATGTTGCGATTTCTGGTTGTCTTTAGCTACTGAAGTTCTAGTAGCTTTCTCTCTTCGTAATACATTGGTAGACTATCTTTCGGCAATCACCAGTGCTGTTACTTCACAAAAAAGTCGCAAAACAAGTTCCACTTTCACTCTGGAAAGCGTATACTTATTACGTAAATGCATACGAGCATTTTTTTTAACCTATCGAGTTTACCCAGATGATTATTAACAATGTATAAAACATTAGTTATATTTACGAGAGAGGAGATAGAAGTGTATCAGTCATGTGTGCTTTTTAACGCCTTTCTTTAGGGTACTATTTGGTACGTAAATAGCTGAGAAACAAGTTAATTATGTACTACACTGGAACAATAATTGCAAACTTATAAAAAAATGTTAATCTTCCAATTAAATTTTCAAATTAGTTCGATTTCAGAATGAAATTACATTCTAGTAACGGCTTTTTCCCCGCTATGTTCTATGTTCTATGATTTTATTTGAGCAATAACTCTATACTCCGTCATTCTTAGAATGTGTTCAATGTAAACATTAACCTCGTGGCATATATATTAAGTGATGGCTCATATATGTGTTAAAGAGGGCACGATATATGCAAATTTATTCATTTCGTTACATATTTTGGTTGCAAATGAGATTCCTAAGGCGTATTTAGCTTGCAGCGTTAAGATGCTAAATTTCATAGCAAAGCTCTAGATATTTTCAAAACACGACAAACAATCAACTATTTCGCATATTGCAATATTAATGGAGCCTCTAGAGTACAGAATTAATTAGCAATTTCACCAAGTTACGCAGCTAGTGGCCTGCAATAGTTAATATAGAAGTGATGCTCTTTTGCGATTTGTGTTCAGAATAGAATAATTAATTAGTTGCGTATAAATTATTCTTTTCATATTGCTTATTTAGTTTTACGGTTTAGATTTCTATATGTAACCCACCTTTTATCTGTTTTTTTTTTTTTTATGTGTTAGGTTAGAAATACAGCACATGCCGAACTCTTCACTTTCTAAATTGACGCTATTAGTGTCTGCTTCTCGCTCCTACCTGTACGAGAACACATATCTGTTCGTGTTCGTAGCGAGCGCAAACAAAGTGAAAGCAAAATCAAGTGTTATAGTTTGTTACTGGACTGACAGATTGCAAGGGAGAATTTGAATCATAAACATTTTGAAATTACAGTTTGAAAAAGAATAATTTATCTTGATATAAAAATCATAGAATTAAATAATTTAAATTGTTTCACTAGAATTTTTACGGTAGTACTGCATTACATTTGTGCGCCCTTGAAATTGTTATTTCTCTTGTATCAATCGCGTACTACGAATAATAAGATCTGATTTGAAAAAAAAACGTTTTTCTGTTAGAAAAACTCCAACAGCTGCTGAATTTTTAATTTGAATAAATTGTGTATGATGAATATATATATGCGCGCGCGCGCGCGTGTGTGTGTGTGTCTTGATGAAATGCGGTAAAACATATGACGTACATTGGAGATTTTTCCCCCCGTTTTAACCACTGAGGCACCATAACGGTGCACATTGATGATATATGAAATTAAATTGTAAAGGGGAAAACTTTTTTTTTAAGGAAGGAAGATTTCAGGCCCTAATTTAGGGTACCCTGACATTTGCCATTTATGAGGACCGTGGAAAACTTTGGAAAAAACCTCAGTCAAGGAGGACGGTCCTGGTGGGAATGCTGAACCCCAGATCTCCCGCTCACGAGTCCGCAATCCGCGGCGGTAACATTCGAGATCGCTTGCTATAGAAAAATACATTACGTAACTAACCTCTCCTCTTTTTCCCACGTTGTGTTCTGTGAAGGTTAACAACACAACCTTTGTACCTGTGGTTTTGGCTCATAAAATTGTACAGCTCTTCAGGAAGATAAACTGTACGTTGACTCCCTAGCGTATTTCATGATATGACAACTTTCCAGGCACTAACATAACCTATGCCAATTGCTTAACTCCTCAGTATAATGAATTGGTACTTATAATCTTATTCTTTTTATTACCTTTGAGCCCAGTAAAGAGAAACATCAAAAGTGTTCTGTTTATGGCCAAATATCTCAATTTCCCCGAGCCTTCTATAGTTGAACCCACTTGTTAGGGAGAACAGAGAATATATGTAAAATCAAAACAAAAGGAAAGAGGAATCGGATACTGTGTTGTTTTTTTTCCTTCTAAAATATAAAAAGAAAACATCTGCATATCATATGTATGACATGCTTATGAAGTCACATCCTGCACAGGAGATGTTTATAGCACTATCAGTTGTTTCCGTCCAGAGAAAATAACCGATTCTTCGAACAGTGCGAAGCGTTGCCTTACACTGCAAGACAGACTAAAAGTCTTGAGATAAAAACCCTGTGTTATATTTATGATTACATCTATTTACCTGAGTTGAGTCCTTTGTACTTTTCCATTGGAAGGTACTGAAAAACCTATCTATTACTTTGAGACTATCAATCTTTAGCCCGTTCAAACATCTGAAGACTCAATTACGAGGAAGTCAAGGTTGCTCTCTTATAACATGGGACACATACAACTACTTTAAAACAGTGTGACCTCTGCGGCAATTGCTGGCTGCTAGCTGGAACATATTGCCGGGGAGCTCTTCCTTTAAGATCTAATGCTTAATGAACAAAATCGCTTATTGCAACACAAGTAAGATGCTATTTATTGAATATAAATACATATATCCTCTAACGTTTCCATAATACTGATGTTCCCAATAATTTCATGCTTTTTATTATGTTTAAATCAGGGATTTACTAAAGATCTGTAGTCCACTTTTTATTTCTAAAATCAACTTAAAGAAAATGCAACAAATGCTGTTGGGTCATGATATTTCAAGATTGGAAATTTTTACAGAAGAGCGTTTCGCCGATTTTTTAATTTTTGTTTTATGCACCGATTTCGAGATTTGATTCTTCGTATTTCCACGTGTATATAAACTTTCGGCGTATTCTATTTTTATAGATTTTTTCAATTTGTATGCTTTTGCGGGAGTTGGTTTATTTTCGATGTTTCTTTCCTCGCTGTGTTGAGTTGACTGCTGTGATTGGTTGGTGTATTGCGTGCGTCATGATTCATTTATGAAACTGTGCAGTTACTGTAATAGTATTAATGCGATGTACTGTCTTCGTATGATATTGTGGTTTCGTAGCGTGTGTGCTTACAGGTTGTGGGCTGTCAATTTTTGGTGGTTTTCTTTAGCGAAGAAGTTGTGCAATTTTTTATTTTACATGGTGTAATTAAAGAATTTATGGTTTGTCCTATATCAAGGCTTGGATTGAATTTAAGCAAGAAATAGTTGGGATTTCCTAAGGGAAACGTTACGAGGAATATCGAAAATGGGGAGGGGGAAAAAAAAAGGTCTATGTTCTTTGGCAAATCTGCTCGTAGATGCACTTTTATGGAACGAGTGAAGCTGGACATTGTAAAACTTTGATCTTGTTGCAGCTATTTTGTTCATGTTGATCAACTCGATGTTTCCGATAATACTGTAGTTTGGTATTGCTTTGTCCATGAGATTTCGTTGATCACGTGTGCGGTAGTGAGGAAGTTACAATTGGTGGTTCCGGTCATGTTTTTGAAGTAGTTGAACTTGGTTGTGGAAAGGTTGAAAAAGACAATTAATTGAAGCCAAATGGATATTTTGAGGTGTAGACCGTAATACAAGAGAGTCGTTTTTGGTTCCAGTAGAAAAGAGAGGTGCATTTACGTGAAAGATGTGCTAATAGATAAAGTGGTGAAGAGTGTTAGAATTTATTCTGACTGTTCAGAATGTTACAAAGATTTGGACGATTTTGGATTTGAATATTTAACACTTAATCACAGTGTTAATTTCGCTGATCCTGAAACTGGTGCTCATACACAAACTATCCAGAGACTGTGCGAGGAGAAGTGCGTTCGAGGATCCCGAAGTATGGTAGAAGGAAGGCGCACTTTGTGGGATAGCTTGCGGAATATGTTGAGGGTACTTTCACACTAGATATTTATTTAATATATTTCAAAGTTGGACCGAAAAACAACAGTAATGTGTAGTATGATGTTCTGTAAACAGATGTGAGTCACATACATTATGATAGCGTTGCTACGTGACAGGTAAATCAACAACGAACAAATGAAGTCAAGATTATCATATAATGTTCTGTAAACAAATGTGACTCACATTACGGTATGCTAGCGTTGCTACAACAAAATGGAACCAAGATTATCGTTTGAAAAGAGGGAAGCAATTTTGAAGTGGTATTGGAAAACCGAGAATGTTGTTGAAGTTCAAAGGCAATGGAGACGTATGTACAGAACAGAACTGCCAACGCGAGTAACAATTGCACGCATTCGAGACAAATTTGAGGCTCGTGGTACCGTATGCGATGTTCACTAGGGCAGATCTGGGAGACCTCGCACAGTAACAAGCCCCGCGTCCTCGGCTATGGTTTTTTTGAACGTTTTGAGCACTCACCGCAGAAATCTACAAAGCAATGTGCACGTGAGACTGAGATTAGCAGTACCAGCGTACGTTGTATTATTAAAAAGCAAAGTTGAAAGTTTTCATCCCAAGACCTTTGCATGCATTAACTGAACATGACCCTGAAACGGCATGTGCTGCAATTGCCGAGGACACTTTCCCAAACGTTGCTCAATGAGTAGTTCAACGTACTCAGAAGTGTATCGACGCTGATGGTGGGCATTTTGAACAACTGTTGTTAACTGTAAAAGTCTAAGATGATTAGTGCTCATCATTTTCTGTTTGTGTAAATTCAGTTTTGTTATGTTAACACTATGTTTTCTTTGCTTGAAGTGTGTATACATTTTTTGACTCCCTATGTATATTGATATTCTGTTAGTTCCTAATAGCTTATTCATGAGTTCGGATTAGATTAGGTGTCATTTGGTCAATTTTCAACAAAAACGTTATAGCAACAATTGCTATACACCAATGAAAAGTAGAATTAAGAGTTAGAAATATTAAAATATTTTTTTAAAAAATCGGCGAAACGTTGTTCTGCAGAAATACCAAAGAAAATTATAGTTAATTGTTGCACGCAATGTAAGACATTTTATTGTGTTATTAACAAATAAATTGTTCAAGGCTATTTTTAATAACAGAATAAAAATATTATAAACTTATATAGAACTGGAAGTATAATTTTTGAACAACCATAATTCAATTTGAAAATAAGCCGCCTTGTATTTCAAAACGATATACATAAAATGCGAAACTTCAGATGTCGTTGCTTTTAGAAATTGCTGATTCACCTAAGTGTGTTGGTTCTCCTGTCGGTAAGAAGTGCCCACTCACTCTCTTTAATCCTGTTATGTAAGATCATGACTTTTAATCTTTAGAACAGAGTATTCATGGCGGTGGTCGGAGAAGAGGAGATGCGATTACTATTGAAACGTAATCGGATTTTTATTGTTGCTATTGATTACTGAAGTTATGTAAGTGCTGAAACACTAGCTACAATAAAAAATGTTTGTATTATGTGGCGAGAAATTAGTCAATTAAATTAATTAATTAACGCAGTCTATACAGTATTTATATGAGCACTTGGATACAAGTTACGAGAATATAATTTGGAAATAAATCCACAGTAAGTGAAATGTGAGAGAAAACAGATCGTATTTGTCAGCAGTATGAAGATTTGTAATTAAATATTAATAATATTAGGACACTTATTTCTTACAATTTTAGACGGGTTTGTGTTAATACTGTTTATTTAAATGTGATATTAAAAATAATTTTTTATTATTTAAACCCTATAAATGGAGTATATTTTTGCCTTATTACACAATCATTTGACCTTTTTTTTTAAAAAAAATACATAAAACTTTTCCAAAATGCGCCACATTTTTTATTTTTAGAACTAATGTACTCTTCAACAGACTTGAAGAAAAATACTAACTAGTGCTGTAATTTTTAATTCGATACATTAAAAAGAGCAGTTTATTCAGTTCGTATCTTGTAATAAAAATTACAAATTCCACTCTTTAAATAACACCAAAATTAAATTTTTATAAATAATAATTTATTTCAGTTTTAAGTTTTATTTATTTATTTTTTTTAAATAAAGAAAGTCATTATGAGACTGCATTTAATTTCACAGATTAGAACTAGTTTTTAAACACATAAACAAACACATTCCAGATACAAACTACAAGTTAATGAAACTCGCACTTTTCTATTTAGTCGGTATGGCAAAAAACTATAAATGTATCACGTTTCTTTCGTTATATACCCAAGAATTTAGAATTTTCAACTTTTACAGTCATAAACGATTCCTGAGTAAATATAGGATACTTGTTAAGCAGCTCGCCATCCCAAAAAACCCTTGTTTTTTGTTTCTGGATTGCTGAAAGAAAAATCTGGATAGAAATTTACCTTCTTTGACATTCGTTGCCGAGCTGTCAGCATTGACATAGCCAATGTTTTCAAGATGAGGACGGCAGCATAGAAAGCGTAGCCGGTAAAGACCGGGTTGTTCCTAGACAAAAGTTCTACGACGGACGCCATAATGTCTCCAAAGCTACTACAGACTTGACTAACGACGGATTACTGCACTGTACTGATACAACGAGAACCCGTCGAGTCACTTATCACACATTTTCTCGTTCTTCCTCCCCTCGTTGTTATGTAACGCACATTCTCTTCCAGAGATCGCGCTTATTGCTGGCTTCATTCATGTGGTGTTTACAAAACAGTGCTGCCATCATTGATATATCAAGACTACTACTTCATTTTATATACCGGGACAAACAGTAAGGTACGGACAAACTTTCACGACACATTCCTCACACGTGAACAAAATGAGTTAAATGGACATGGGTCTAGGAACACTTTATTTCCATGTTAGAAGTTAGAACTCATTTTCTACAACTCTTCATAGCACATTTATCACAGGAAATACACACGAACAGAACGTACCAGCATACCACGTTAAACACATTCTTGCATGAAATGGGACGTTTAAGCCTGCTATTTACGACTTCTTCACGCAGTTGACGGCAACCAGAGTCAGCGTGAGACAATTAGCTAAACAAGTAATGCTGACCACATGACTGTATGAAGTGTTATATGAGAACCTGCTATATCTGTGCCATTTACACCGTGTGCAGTCCTATCAGCAGCTAATTATCCTGCACGGATACACTTCTGCGAGCGTTTTATTCAACAAGATATCAACCCTGATTTTAGTGCAACTGTGCTGATCACAGATAAGGCGTAGTTTCAGCTTGATCAGATTATAAATTTTCATAATCAGCACGTATGGGCTGACGTGAATCCTCACGCAACTATATAATCGTGTTATCAACCAGTTTCTGTCAATGTCTGGGCCGGCATTGTTGGTGAATGTTTGTTGGGGTCTTATATTCTTCCACTCAAGCTCAACGAACAAACTTACCTTGCTTTCTTAGAGAACACTCTACCTGTTTGCTAGAAGGTGCTCCTTTACCAGTGCGACGAAACATGTACTTCTTGCACGATGGAACTCGTCCTCATTTCAGTGTAAATGTCCACCGACTACTAAATAACAGATTCTGTGACAGGTGGATAGATAGAAGTGAACCAATTCCCTGGCCTCCACACTCTCTAGACCTAAATCCACTAGATTTATATTTATGGGGACATTTGAAAGCTCGTGTGCATCGAACCCAGGTGCAAGATGCAGAGTCTTCTTGTCCGTATTATGGAAGGCTGCGAAGTAATATACAATTCTTCAGGGATACATCAGCGCATCCGGGATTCAATGCGACCGTGGGTTGATGCATGTATCAATGCTAGCGGAGGGCATTTTGTACATTTCATATAAAAAAAGAGTTTAATGTGGTGTATTGGTACGTTCTGTCCCTATGTGCTTCCTATGATTAATATACTATGAAGAGTTTTAGAAAATTAGCTCCAACATGGAAATAAAGCGGTTTCCGGATCTATGTCTATATGATATATTTTCTTCTTCTACGTATGAGGAATGTGCCATGAAAGTTTGACTGTTACATCTGGTATATATAACATTTCAATAGTTTCGAATTGCGCGGTTCAATAAAGCTTAAGATATCTGCACTAAGTATTTTATGTCTTCAATAACGCAACTTATTTTGAACTTTTAAAATCAATAAATGTCAGTGATGTGAATCCCAACTTTCTTATGCTGCATCACTGTGAGATTTATTGGCAAACATTATTCATATACTTAATATGCAGAAGAAAATTATAAGAACAATGAAAAAGCACCTAACGCCTTTTTCATAGAATTTTAAACTTTACTCTAACTCAGTCCATACATATTTCATTTGATAAAAAGTTTTTTGTACACCACTACTTGGTAAATTACAAAAACATATGAACAGATCAAGAATAGCAAACGGTCTGCTTGTAAATTCTGAGATTACAAAATGCCTTAACAGCGTCATCCATAGGGGTATTGTTTATGTGACAAGCTCCCCGAAGCAATACAATTGCTCAGTAAAATCTGCTCCTCTGCATTCTCTCCTTTGGTTCGTTGTGAAGTATCAGCCTTCAAGAATGTTAAAACTTGTGATTGTGAAAGACTTTGAATTAAGTATTTAGAATGTTACAAATTTTCTTTTATATTGTAAATAGTAATTGATCAAATGACAACCCAACATAGCATTCAGCTATTACTTTTTCTCTCTATTCATGAACAACTACAGGGGATGAACGCTCCATTTCCTGATTTCCCCCCCCCCCCTATTTTTACTGAGGCGTTTTCACTTTCTCCTTATTCTATGATTCCACTGCTATCGGTCTAAGCCACCAGCAAGCCTGTGATTGTTTCGTGTTGTGCAGATCAGCAAAAGTGACATTTGAGTTCAATGTACTCTAGAGAACGCAAAGTCAACTAAAACAACGCGTGCGATATTGCATAAATAAAATATTCACGGCTGAGAAGCAGGAGAATGCAAAAAGGAAACGTAAGTCCTGCAAGGAGCACAAAACATTCACTACCGACATTGAAAACATGTAATGCGGTCCGATGAATTAATCGTGACCTACGTCCATATGGAGAACGCCGGCAGAAGCATACAATCCAGTTTGCCTTCTTGCTATAATGTAGCATGGTGGGGACTCTGTTATGGTTTTCAGTGATTCCTGTTGTCACACTTAAGGAAAGGTGTATGAAACCATTTTAGGTCATCCTGTCCATTTATTGACGCAGGTACTGTTCCCAGCAGGAAGTGATGATAATGTCCCATGTCAGCTGGAACTGTTCAAGATTGGTTTGAGAAGAAAGAAATCACACAACTTCCCTGGCTGTACAATCAGTCGTATGCTTTGAATATGATCGGGTCATCGTGGCCTGTAATGGAAAACAAAGTAAAGGCCCGTTATCCTTCCACAGCGAGTTTCAAGGAATTGACACAGTAATTTTCTGAGAAATTAAATAGAATTCCATCGACCATCATCCAGGATTTTATGTATCACTTTCCAGGAAATTCAGACTGATATCAAAGTCAAAAGTGATCCTGCAGCATATAAAATGGGTGTTCTATTATTTTGTCTAAACACATGTACATGAATTTAAACTGAATGCGATCGATAGGACATTTGCTCGTGTTTATTTATTTATAAAAGTACCAAACCCCTCTACTGACATTAAATTTCTTGAGGTATGAAGAAATGAACCACAAAAATAACTACGGTGCAGCTTTAGAGAAGTTTTTTAGGGTTGAAAGAAAGTTGCTAGGGAATCTCACACGATCATTAATATTTTATAACGAAATGGAAATACTTGAAGTTCTTGAGCATGGGCGAACCTCACGTTATAACAGGGCACCACCATCCCCATCACCACTCAACATCAATTGCTTCTTCCTCCTTTCCAACACCACCGTTTGCAAGATGTCTTCCTCTTCCTCATTCAATGTAATGGCAAATGAAGACGACTTTAATATAACTTTGCTGTATATTGATCTGATTAAATCTAATGACTGGCTCCGTGCTCTAGTAGTAACATTTGCTACTACAAACGCGGAGGGACTGGGTCCGATTTCCGTTTAGGTCACTATTTGGGTAAAGTTTTTTTTCGGTGAGAAGGTAATTGCCAGATAACTTTAAGGCGCCAAGGACGCCGAGCTCACATTTTTAATTCATTTCATTCATCCCTTCAGATTAGTTTAGGTAGCCAGAAGTTTAAGGAACATGCTTGTGTAGCATTACCATACCACCTTTAACTCCAATGGGAAACGTAGCGACATTTGCTGCAGAAGTTCACTATAATACGACAACCGCTAGTTTATGAGAACAATGAGTGGCATTGGACAAATAAATAAATATAATGCATACAATGTTGTTTACCTTATAAATTTTAAAACGTGGTGGTTAACGACAAAAATTAAGTAAATAACACGTTTGTCAAAATACTTAAATATATTTTAAGGACTTTTTCTAATATTGTAGGTAATAAATTTTGCCATTTCATACTGTGTTATTCTTTTATTGTGATATTCAGTTTTTTTTTATTTTATTTTATATTTTCTACGCTTTTATAAAATATGGAGTCATTAAATTCTCTAATGACGGATGAGGCGGCAGGGGTCTGCATTGACCAATAACCCATGAAGGCCAGCCACTCCTTACGAGGCGGGGCAGGCGGGCGTGGTTTATCGCACTGCTCCGTTGGCCTTTGCTTTGAACAGTGTTAAAAATAAATGTCTAATATCAGAGTAAATTCAATTAAGAATGCTAAATGACAATATTAATTGTAAGTCTAATTGTTCTACTCTACAACGAGATTTTATTTATTTTTAGTATGTCCTTACCGAGTTCACTTGTATAGTCAGATTATTTGAGATGGAGTTTCAAGTCAAAATGTGATTTAGTATTCACACACACATACTTCAGACACATCTTAATCTGCTCTTCCAACATCTTCTTGGGTAATATCAGTGAAGTATATTACCTTGAAAATATATTAAAATTAGTTAGTTTGCCATTGTATTGTTTCGTCCGCCCGTTCGGACTAGTACAGCCTGAGCAATGGCTTATCGGCCGATGCAATTCCTGCCATTACGTCGGGCATTAAATAACTGGTAGACTCTATATTTGCGGAATCTATTAACGTCGTATTCACAAGCTACAAAAGATGAACTGGTTTGCTGAGCATCCAGTTTTCACTCTAAATCTTACTATTCATCTAAAGATTTCGTCAATTTATAAACTCATTTCATTGTAACAAATTAAGGAAACATTCACAAGTGAAATAATCACCAAAATAGTTTCAGAAGAATAAAGAAGATATATATTTAAATAACTTAATAATAATATTTTATCCTATAATACAAACTTGTGGTTTCTTTGACACTTTTAAAGAATACAATCTCAAGCTATTTATTATTAATCTAGGAATAATTATACAGAGTAATTCTATACATTTATTTGCATTATATATCACAAACACAATATATTACAATTATATCACAAGATATAAAGGGTTTTTCGTTTCTGCAGCATCTTTGGAAGGTATATGAGCCCAAAAGAAGCTTTAACAAATAGGAGTATTAGTTCTGAATCTCGCAGTAAGGAGTATGCTAATGTGCCTGCACTGCAACATCGCAAATAAATAATGGAAACTTTATACGAGGTGGCTGAAAGCCCGCAATATATATTGAAAGGCACTTAATATGGTATGCCTATTTAAATGTCGTATGGTACTGTATGCAAAACTATAGCTAATTGCAGATGTGGCCGCATTTATTTATTTGATCAAATAGTGTAATGTGACTTGTTTACTGTCAAACTGCAACTTATTTTTTATATTTTACTGTACAGAAAGACGCTTTTAAAAGTATCGGTTCTCAAGTCGGCTGGCCAACGCCGCGACTTCCCACGCTACTGCGGTCATACCCCACTGCCTAGTTACGCGTATTTGCGTCCTGTAGGCAATCAATCTTCAATTAACCTTTATTCAGAGCAATACAGCGTATGTTGTATTGTGCAATTGTTATGCATTCACTGTGTCATTATGTATTCATGAAAAAAGGCAAAATTTTCGACGTAAATTTTCTGACAGCCTAGTTCCAATGCAAAAAGAGAATGAAATATGTTGGTATGTTTTTAGCTTATGTGAAACGATCTTGTCATGTCTTACAGAAGAAAAACTTGATGCAACAGGGAATGTCTGGAAATGTAATCTTGGAAAATTCCTGTGAAGTCTAGAAATTTCTATAAAGCCTGCAAGGGGAGCAACAAAATTGCTAAAATTAATGTCACACATGATTACAGTAGTTCGCTAATTACAGCCCATAGATTGTAACAAAGTTCGCCTTTGTAATTGGATGATATAACGCTTTAATAATAGGGAAATGGCATGAGATCGATTCTTTTTTTCTAATGAAGTACGGTTTGTTTATTTTTGTTTTTGTTTTTGTTTTTTCTGGATGGTTACGTAATATCAAGGAATAACGCACTGGGAATCAGAAAAGCCACGAATCGTGAACGAGGTTTCACTTCATGACAACAAATAAAGAGGCATGCCATCAGCATTCAAAGAATTATTGGATAGTTTTTCTTTGAAAAAATAAAGAGTCAAATATGAGGTATATATGTGTAATATTAATACTAGTTCCTCAGACCCAACAGTTTGTGATTTCTGTCTGTGGGAAACATTGAAAAATAAAGTGTATGCAACTATCCTCACGTTAAAACAGAATTTAGATCCATTAATGCAGTGTAACTGATAATGTTTCTTAAATTATATCACAGAAAATAGGATACACTTCCAGCACCAAATGTGAGGAGGGTGAATACAAAATTCTATTATTTAATATGTGCTCCTAAATTTTGCAAGATCGAAGCGCCATGAGTTTCGCAATCGACGTGGATCGATTTGTGAATCATTACTTTTAAAAGTGTCTCCCTGTGTTTTCCGGCCTCTTTTAGATGTACAACACCGGAGACTATGGGAAAGTGTTGTAAGAAGCATTGAACATTGTGAATTTTGTACAGAGACGTTAGCACCAGTAAGTTTAGATTAAAGTTCAGACTTTGTAATGACGTTAGAACTTTAAAACTTTATTTTAATTTTTCCAATAACAGAATAAATCTTCATTGGTACGAGTATAAAATAAAAAGAAAAGAAGAAGGTGTGATTGCCTTGGTATAAATATTGATACTAATTGGCTAGTATTTGCTTTTTATAAGTAATATCTGTAAATTTATGCTTTAATTACTTACTTAATATTTATGACTACCGACATAGATTAAGATTACATAACGGGAGGTGTATGTACACCGGCGCATAGTTTTGCCGACAATAGATCGGTAGGCAGTAAAACTAAGCTCACTGTAGTTAGTTTAGTGTGTATATGCAATTTAAGGCAGCGGCTTTTAGCTTCTAACGAATCATGACACTAATAAATTGTGACAATACAACTAAAAACTTAAATTATTTCTCAAATATACTCACAGTTTAAAATAGGGGCTAGAAATGAAAGACAACTTCTATTTCTTTATTATAATACATTTAGGGGTTTCATTCGTTCGTTAAATTAAACCAGTACTGCAAACATAGAACAAGTACAGTCTATAGTCTTTGATGTACATATTTTTCTTTGTTTCTTTATGTTAAGAAATTGGCTCATATGCTCAATGCAATAATGGTTGGATTCTTGGATAACGAATAAAATGAATGTAAAAATAAGCCCAGATATCACTGGAACATAAAGCAACATTACTCCAAAAAGAGAACTGAACACAGTACAGCCCCAGCATTGAAGTAGAATGTCAAACTCGAAGGGGGTAAAAGAGGAAAAACTAGAGAGGACACGAGCAGAACCGAGTTCGAATCTCGATGCTGTGGAGTGGCATTTATGTGAACAAAAAGAGGAAATGTTTAAGAGATTTCTAGGAATGCTTCTGTTTTTACAACTCATTCCACCAACATTGACCACATCCACTCTCTCCCCCGTCTCTGCCATTCTGAAGACCACGTTATCTCTCTTTTCTGGTGGATACTCCTCATCCATTTGCTGTGCATTCCTGAACTTGTAGTTCTGAGTTATTCAATACGACCTGGAAGGCTGCTCTCTAAGCCTTGTTAGTGATATCTGGGTATATTCGCACTGGGTAAAAACTCCTACAGGCCTGAAGAACCCACTATATGTTTTTCGAAGCAATATGTGCTCACCAGATACACCTGATGGTGTGTCTAAGGACAGATGGCAGTGCCGTGGGAAGCAGTCATCCTTAGACGTCTCCACTATGGCTGACGTAGTTCAGGAATAACTCTCAACTCTTCTCCTTGCACTCCTTGGAGTTACGGCTACAATGAAGATGTCTTCTCTGTCCAGTGGGTCACATGCCTGAAGTGCTCAGTGGAGCGTTTCCAGTAAGCCCGCATCTGATTTCCTAAGCCAATCCCCATTACAGGATGGAAATGGGAACGCTATTTATAAGCAGCAGCTCATCTAGCAAGGCTACCAGTACCACTGGTTGGTGGCCTAATCTGGCATCAGTCTCTCTAGCCTTTGTAATGGGTAACCCGAGCTGGGTAGCTCACCATCCCTCTGACGACTACCCCGAGAGAGGGGCTTGAATGTACTTTTAATACGGTTGACGGGGTGGCTCCTGCGATAATGCTTGGGACTTGCATTCGAATGCCCTGGCTTCATCCCTTGAGGCCATTCAAACTCACCTTGGATAATTTAATGGTTTCCCTCGGTCGCTTAGGCGATGGATTTTTCCTTTCCACGAATTTTCCCCGTCCATTTTATCTCATGCTGATTCTGTTATAAGATTAAAGGTACCAGGTGAGATGGGATGGTGCTATATGCGGTATGACGGCGGCTTGTTCTTTAGAAAGGTTTCTGCCCTAGTGTCTGGGGCGGAGGAGTGGGATTCCGCTGGCTTTGGGGTACTCTATTTAGAAATATTATCAGGAATCACGTCAGCGTTGGTACCTTACCATCCTTATTTCATGGCCATTAGGTGTCTCCCTCACCTCATCCCTTCCTACCGGAGGTTCTCATATTGAGGGGATAGGCACAAATAGCCAGTCCTGAAATACTGAAAATTCCTCCTTATTCGTATTCTAACTAATACAAATTGAAATTAGAAATAATATTGTTCTATCAGTTTACTGGATTGGGGAAAAAGAGGTGTATACAAGGCATACAACTGAATCATTCTTTTATAAGGATTTATTTGTTTTTATCGTTTTGTTGGTAAGTGACGTCATAGCAACTGCCCTTGGTACAATAAATATAGATTTGAAAATAGATAGCAGTTGATAAATCGTTACCAAACTTGCTGTAAGACGTTAAAACTTCTTTAGACTCAAATTCCCTCCAGTATGCATATTAGCTACAACAACGGACGAAATGTTTATTGCTGAACGTAATTCGCTCCACTTAGGAACAGAATACAGAGATTATGTCCTTTTACAACATTCTGAATCCTCATACATTCTCAGCATGCACTCTTTCCGATTTGTTACACAGAACTTCTGTCTCACTGTATAACACACTTGCACTACTTCTCTTTAAACAAGAAGAGCACCATTTTTACAAATCGAACTATACATAAAGTTTTCCACACATTTCTTTTAAAGTTAGATCATTAAAATTCTCAGCGGATATTGCGCAATACGGAAGACCACTGGTGTGTTTTTTTATTTGTTAATTGTGGCTATAACTTTAAACACATTCTTGTAACACTGTTGTTCTTACATTTTGTGAAACACTGACGGTGATTGATTCGACCTGTACTAAAGTATTCATAGAACTGACCAAAACAAACAGCGTAGTAATAAATAGCGAAAGTAGAGCTAAATCTGAATTGTAGAATAAAGATCTAGGCTATCAATTGTTACACATACTAATTATTTATGTTCTACTTCAATACAAAACGAACTATATTTGTGTTAGAAAATGTAGTGCAACGCTTTTTATTTATTTACTTTTTGTTATGAACTGAATTTCAAATTTCAATCACCCCAAAATCTACATAGTATCTTTGAAACTATTTATTACAAATTCATTAACATTTAATAGAATTTTATTGTATTTTATTTCACTCTATAATGAATCGCTCTTCAATTCTGTCCAAATACTTGATTAATGTGTAATACAGTATTAGGTTATATGCAAATTATTAAATTACATTTATGTATTTGTGTGTAACAACTTTGTACAAATATTATTTGCTTTGCATGAATACACATTTCTCTATACCAAAATAGAAAACTATAGATTTAATTTATTTTTGTAGATAATGGACACGTGACTACAGAAGAAAGACAAAAACATCTAAGATATGCAATAATGAGCAGTGTTCATTGTGGCCAAGATCAGAGACTCAAAGGAAACCAAAGGCCACAGAAAACACGAAACCTAGTGCTGTGACATCGTAATTTTGCCTGTAAATAATGGCCATGCCAGGGCAAAGTTCAGAGGAAAAACGGAGTTCAAATCTACTTTAAGAAATGCTACAAAACAAAATAATGTGTTTTTATTTAATATTTTATTATGATATGACATTTTATGGGTGCTTACAATTTAAAAAAATGGACAATTGCATTATGAACAATGTAAATTGTGCCCTTTTGATCGAACGCATGCTTTAAATTGACGTTATAAATCTTTATGCATCCGTGATGATGACATCATGCTTTTATCCACTGCCCAAAAATGCCGAATAGCTCTCTCTGCAGCGCCTCTACAAAGATAACAATTTATCTTTCCACGCCACAGTTATTGATAGTAACCAGCTGCGCGCGGTGCCATTTATGGACTCCCATATTCACTGACAAGACGATTCTCTCTTATTGTGTGCATTATTGTGCTGAGATTAGAGTAGTAAGTCTGTTACTTTATGAAGCAATTTAAATGGTAGGCTATTTAAATCAGATCGTCAAAAATTGGGTGGGCAGATAAACAATATAAAAAAAATCCTATATCGGAAGCTGCGCTGTAGCGAATAAAGCAAACTGTGTTTATTTAGAAGTTAGATCGCTAACCTTACAGCAACGAGGGATTTTTTTTTTTTTTCTGTACTTTGCCGGTCGCGTGCGAAGGAAGGATGCGTTGTGTGCATTTATGCTGTGAAAATGCCGCTTCCACTCTATTTTCATGAGAGAGGAAAGATAAAATGGATGCACTATGTATACACACCTTAAGTGTATATATATATATATATATATATATATATATACTTGTGTGTGTGTGTGTGTATTCAAGGCGCGCAAACACACACACGTTGCCACTGGTGGCCGAGTCCATTAAGGCGCGGACTCGTGAGCGGGAGGTTTGGGGTTCGAATCCCACTAGTACCGTTCTCCCTGACTGTTTTTTTTTCAAGGTTTTTCTTAGTCCTCACAAATGACAAATGCTGGGGAGGTACCCTAAGCTTAGGCCTGAAGCGCTTCCTTCCTTAAAAAATATTCTTAACCAATATATCATTCCATCTCATGTATCATCAGTGTCCATGGTCCATCGCTTGTGATGCCTCAGTAGTAAAAACGGGCGTTAAACATTACTCAAAAAAAAAAAAACCACATATGTGTGTGTATCGCTTTTGGTGTCAAACATATGTAAAGCAAGTTTTTGAAATAATTGATTGAGAATTAAGAATAAATATAACATTCTTTTAGAAACGAAATCAATGTCTAATGCAGTACCCAATTAATGTTGAATTTTTATTTTTGAGAAACGACTTTGCATAATTCAACCCGGAAATAGTCGCGGCAGTTATTTGAAAAAGGGCAAACCTGAAGGGCACTGTATTCACGACTGTATGACAATTATTGCCGGTTAAATACTATTTACTTTCTAGCCACCGCTGACTTTAAGGTTATTTTATTTTACTTCGAATAGTAACCTTAAAGGAGGCAAGTTTACATAAATTTACTTCCGAAAACAGCATAACTATCCGTATTATTATTATTATTATTATTATTATTATTATTATTATTATTTATATTTCACACAAACTTTCATAGTTCTTGTTTTCGTACTATATATAATGTACAATTTTTGATTATTAAAGAGATCGAGGCGTATAATTTATTTTCAAGGCAGAGTTTATAATTCTTATAATCATGTATGAATACTCTGTAATAAATCACAGCAATCAAATAACCCAAACGCATACTGTTAACCAACATTATGAGAAAAAAAGTGACGCATGTTAATTTCTCATGCAGAGTATAAGAACAGATAATATTAATAACAGTCTGTGAAAAGCCTAAATCTTTGGTTTACATTAATCCCCCCCCCTTTTTTTCTTAGATGACATGGCAGGTTATATTGATATTGAAATGGGGATTGCACCACGAGTTCTTAAAAACCACTAATCGTACGCGTCAAGGGCTCCATAAATTAAAATTGCTGATACGTTATCATTTGGAACAATTACTCCGAACTTGGCAGAGAAAATATCTTATAATAAAATACATTCATGTTAGGTGTTCTATTTCCTCATTGAAGGCTTACTTTACAAGTAATGCCTTAAACTGCCACTTTCTCCCAAGAATGCCTCGTTGCCATTTTAATGTATTCCTGCGCCTACAGTGTTCAATTTATTCATTAAACTTCCCTGCTTTGAACAAGTCATAGCGCGAAACAGCGAACCACTGCTATAGCAATCAGCTGATACACTGCAGCATGTTTAATAGCTTACCTAACTCGCTCTCGAGTTATTTACTTGTCTATGCGCATTATTTGGTCAAGAAGAACTACTAACTGAATAATGTAACGCCATGTCTACAGCAGCGCCAGAAGTTTCACAGAATTTAAGAACAACTTAAAAGTAGCTGAAGTTTGAGAACACTTGTTCAGGATCTAAACGGCTGTGGGTTTAACGCTGTTATAAATGGCAAGTTAACTAAAATGCCTTAGGAGTCTTCCAGCGGAAATGTTTAATGACGTTTAAAAAGTTTTGCTAATATTTCTCGCTCGTCCCATCAGAAGCTTGCTTTCACGTCTTCGAAAACAATGCACTAACTGCTGCTGAATTAACACTTCACACGAACACCTCCGACTGATGGTTGGATCTTCTTGGGCCGGCATTCACCAAAGTGACGACCGTGGTTCCATTTCCCGTGCTCCTCTGAACAAGGGGCATGGGGTTGGAGTTGTTGGTTGTTGGCAGGGAGTAAGTCATTTTATACTGTTGTGCCGCCTGCGTGCAGAATCCATATCTGCAAAAGAAAGGCGTCTTTATCCATCACAAATTGTACAAGCTGCTAACATATAACCAATTCGAAAACTGGATTTTAATTATTAAGGGAAAAAGTCAATGAGTTAAAGTAATAATGAATAATCTCCGTCTGCGGGGTTTCACATCCCCGATAAAAGCTGTAAGCTGAGGGCTGCTTAACAGATAGTCCATAGAGTATCTAGCACTCAATAAGAAAGCGTCTGTAATCCGTGATAAACCGTTGACGATACCTACATTATGCCAAGGCTTTCGAAGAAAAACATACTAACAAGACAGTTAATTGTTTTAGAAATGACTAACTATAACCTAACCGACTGCCAAGTTGAAGTATATGTTGGCTATATTCTGACTGTGTCTTGTGATACCTAGTGTGAGGTTCTTAACAGACCGATACCTCATCACACCTAACCTAACCTAAGTTAACCTAATTGACTACCGCGTTGTTGTGTATGTTGACTATATTCTGACGGTGTCTCGTGATACCTAGTGTGAGGTTCTGAACAGACTGATACCTCATCTCACCTAACCTAACCTAACCTAACCTAACCTAACTTAACCTAACCGACTGCCAAGTTGAAGTATATGTTGGCTATCTGACTGTGTCTCGTGATACCTAGTGTGAGGTTCTTAACAGACCGATACTTCATCACACCTAACCTAACCTAAGTTAACCTAACTGACTACCGCGTTGTTGTGTATGTTGACTATATTCTGACTGTGTCTCGTGATACCTAGTGTGAGGTTCTGAACAGACTGATACCTCATCTCACCTAACCTAACCTAACCTAACCTAACCTAACCTAACCTAACTTAACCTAACCGACTGCCAAGTTGAAGTATATGTTGGCTATCTGACTGTGTCTCGTGATACCTAGTGTGAGGTTCTTAACAGACCGATACTTCATCACACCTAACCTAACCTAACCTAACCTAACTGACTGTGAATGTTGGCTAAATTGTGACAGTGTGAGGTTCTGAACAGACCGATACCTCATCTAACCTAACCTAAGCGCAATATTTATGATGTCAAAGTTATACCTCTGAATTCAGGCAGTTTCCTGCGTTATATTTATTTTGGGAAGCACATACCTGGAAAGAAGAGCGAAGAAGTCCTTGCGGTACTGCGCCGTAAGGATGGCATACAGATACGGATTGGCGCATGAATTGAGCGGGTAGAAGAAGACGAGAAGGATCTTGGAGCGCGTCACGTCGATGAGCGGATAGCCCGCAACGGCGGTCAGACCGAAGAAGGCGATGGGTGCCCAGCATGCGAAGTCGGTGAACACCAGGAGCGCCATCTTCTTGGCCACGGTTCTCTCTCCGGAGGATGCACCGCCTCGCCGAGTGTCCCGACCGAGGGACAAGTAGATCTGGCCGTAGCAGATGCAGATGACGATGAAGGCGAGGCCGTTAACCACTAGCAGACTGATTAGATACGCCACATCCTTAGCGTCGCGGGTCTCCATGGGCAGACAGATGCTGTCACAAAACATTCTCGCTGTAGTTCACCACCTTCCAATACATTTAATCAATATCTGCTATAGGCAGGAAAAGGGCGGTTTTTAAGGCAGGGACCCTTGAAGCACGTGGACCTATTTATAGACACTTATTATGCTGTCGATGTACAAATGAATGAGCCCTAAGGCGTCACAAAACCCATCTGCCAGCCGTTGGTAGACATGAATGCGTATCGCTTCGGCAACCAAATAGAATGATCCTCGTCCACTTTGGATAGAATCATGATATATGATGGCTCTATAGAAGACATTCCTAATCAATTTCCTAGGCAATTTTGAGTTTGTAGTGCTGACATTTCGGTTATAATTTTGGGGTCTCTGGTATCTAAACCTGGGAAAGGGTGCATCGGTTACTTCGGCATGGAATTCCTAAGATGGCAAAGCCATTTACTCCCATAGCGCTGGCTCCTTGTAAGGTGGGTTCACTAGAGATGCCAGGTGCCTTAGTGTTCATTCTCATATTTGAAGCCATAATAGTCTCCCTATAGGCTCACAGTGCTTCCAACTCTCATTTTGCTCTCCTCCTTAACTAAGATGTCGGTCCTGGTGGTCTAATGGTAACCATACTTGCCTCCTAAACCCGAGATCGCGGATTCAACCCCTACTAGAGTCGCTGGATTTTTTCGGGCATAAAAATCCAATGTTTGGCTTCCTTCAGAAGGGAAGAAAAGCCGTGCGTCCCATCTCGTAGATTTACGGCACGTAAAATAACCTCCAGTCTGATAGAAGAGGCTTGTGATCAAAAATTATCAGCCCTGAATTGAATGGGACGCTGATGACCTGAGATGTTCAATAGGTAAATAAAACAAATGAACAACTTTTGTAAGAATGTGTGTGTTCTAATGTCAACTCGCTTACCTCAGTAGCTCATTGGGGTTACGCACACGAGCGACAGAGGGCAGAGTTTAGTCATTATGGTTATAAATGATGATGAAGGTGAAGATGGGGGTGAAATGATGGTGCAGCATCAACGGAATGAATGGCAGGGGAAAGTGGAGTACCAAACCATCCCAGGCTCGCTTTGTCCGCCATAAATCTCACTTACGACCGCTGAAATCGAACCTAGGCCGCCTCGGTGGGAGGCGAGCAATCTGCCAACCATCCGGCATGGCGCCGCCTATATAAGATAATTCAGTTAATGTAATATAAAAACGTTAATGTTGATTTGTTTTTATTAAATAGGACAATTGTAAAAAGAATAACTGTAAATTAAGAGCTATTACCTCTAATATTAATATATTAAAGACAAACTAAAAAAAATGTAATTCCATAACAAGATTCGTATTCACCGAAATAGTATAAAACAAAAGCAAAGTTCGCCGTAGTGGAGCGACTAATTCTTCAGCTTCTGCGTCAAGAGGACAGTCTAACTAACAGGCTCCATACTTAGCCTGAAAGTGTTTGGTTTGACATCGTTAATTAGTCCAATATGAAAAAGCATCTGTTATCAAACATTTTAACTTCAGTAGAAATATGATTAGATCGTAATATATCAGTTTGCATCCATATTGCGATTATTCTGGAACTGGAACCTAACATGGGGGAAATACAGGGTTAGTAAAAACGTATCCGCAGTTTTACAAAGTGACTGTTTATATACTGGTACTAGTGAAGCTATCTTGGAAAATTAAACAGAACTGAAACATACACAGGAATTGTACATTTGTAAAAATACTGAATTTATCGACTACATTAGCAACGTTGTGGACTGCAGATATGGACGGGTGTACACATAACCGGGATTTTTAAATTTGCACACGGTTCATTTGTCGATGGATCCTTCCCGTATTCTAACCGAAATGCACGTGGAATTGTGATTATAGCAGTTGTTCAGAGATTCAGAACACAAATTCCTACTCCATTTTTACAAAGTACCATCTAGTGGCCAAAGGATGGAACTATTTTCATCAAAATTAGTATACATACAAATTTTCACAATTTCTTCCCTTTACTGAGCAGAACGAACTAAAACAAGGTTAATATTTAAAATGAACTGATTTTTCAAAACTGTGGTCCTGTTTTTGGCTAGCCCTGAATTTTTACTAATAATCATTATAACATTTATAATATTTGTTGCACTACTTCTTATGACACATTATTATTATTATTATTATTATTATTATTATTATTATTATTATTATTATTCTGAAGATAGATGATTTTTAATTAAATTATAAATACGCATATCTCAATATCCTTAGGAATGTCTTCATCTCCAGGCGATGTTCTTAGACTTTATCGAGATTTACTGAAATGGGGTTGAAGAGCTACAACGAAGAAAAGAGTTTAATCATCCATGGAGTTTTATCATGAAAATTTTGGGAAAACATAAAAAAAACCAGTATGAGAATTCTCATTGGCTGCCTTCTTTAAAATGTTTAAAATTACATGAATTAATAGAGAACTAATTAATAGAGAAGTAAAGCATCTTGCTCTAAACTTTAAAGAATAGTGTGATGAAGATTCTTTAAACCTTAAATTCACTTTCCGAAGGAAGCCCTAGCTAGGATTTTTACGCCCCCCCAAAAAAAAAAAATCATCGATCCTGGCGAAGTTTGAACCCACGATCTTGGATCTAAGAAGCAAATATGGTTACCACTAGACCACCAAGACCGACCTATACTACAACGTATATAAGAAACAGCAAGTCAATGACCTTCTTCTTGGACACATACAAATCACCTATCTATATATCAAGTGCACTGGCTTGTAGCAAGCGCCCAGACAAATTCTGTTTCAGTGCGAGGACTCACCTGGTTGTGGAATAGCTGCTGATACCCATGAGGGGCAGAGCTGCCATGGTGAGGGCATAGAACCAGCCGGCTGTCATGATCTGAGCCGCAGCCCGCAATTTGAGTCTCTTGTTGAGGTAGATGGCGTAGGTGATGGCGAACCATCTCTCCAGCGTGAGGATGCTCAGCGTGAATATCGACAGCTGACTAGCAAAGACCGTGAGAAACCCCGCCACTTGGCACCCACAACCTGCTTCATGGAAAAAAGACATGTGCAAACAATTTCAACTTTTTATGCAATCTTTTTGGTATAGTTAGTCACATTTGTTACACATCTCACAGTTTCTAAAATTAACAGAAGGTTCTGCGTCTACAGGCTAAAAAAGGTAACATAACTAGGATTTTAAGTAGAAAATGCACACTTTAAAATAAATTACTTTTGTCTGTATAAAATCATGTTTGTTTATTGTACGATCGTAGAGAATGAAAACAAAACCTGTGTTGATAGTAATTATAAGTTTCTCTAATATATATACATACATTATCATTTATTTATTCTGTACTATTGAACATTTTTTTTATGACTATTGTAAAATTATATTAAAATCGCGCAATAAATTAGAATAAAACACAGCAATGGTATTACATACTAATAACATACACTGAAACAATTAATATTTAATATTTAATTCCTTCATCATGTACTTAATATTAAATTTAACAAGCTAGTCGAGCATTCTGCCCACGTTCTTGGGACACTCTTTAAAAAGAAGTGCATCATTTAGCTCTCTGATGTCTTGTTTTCCCGTCCTGACGTTAGCACAACGACCTCTGTCACAAACTTTGCTGCTATTCGTTACAGCGCGTCTGTGTGATTTAGTTATATCAATCCACAGACCGTGTAATGAATGCCTTTCTGTGTATTCTATTAAATATGCTAAACAGTTTATCGGACTTTAAAAGGAATGCGAGAGTATGCATAAGGAGATTATTTCAAAGCTTTACAACAATTCTCAGAGTTTTATAACAGCCAATATTGCCTTTTGAACAGAGCCTAAGTTGAGAAAACATTGAAAATCTGATAAATAAGGTTTTGGTTATAAATCTTGTCCGATAAATCGGTCTTTTACATCTGAGCTACCGGGTATGTCGCTTGAATGTCGCTTTCCAAATCTGTTTCTCACTGTCTCATGGTAGTGTGCATACATTCGCGAAAAAGTTATACAGTTAACTAAAATATAACATTTTTATATGTAAACGTATTTTAAATATGATTCAACCCTTCATGTGCATGCAGAATTTATTCAGAACTTCTCTGATTAATTTCTTCCTTCCATAATTGAAATTCATAATATTATATATACATTTAAATATAATACAAAACAAAAAACACAAGCGAAAACACGTGAAGAAAAAAGTAGATTTAACTGATGCAAATTAATTCCCGAAATTAATATAATAATTGGACATTTTGGAATGCACAGAAAATATTGGCAATGAACATTCCCTTGGTTAAACAGGCATGTTCTACATAATTAATAAGGTAAGATTGTATGTACAGTTCAACAAGCGAGGTTAAAATACACGAGTCGTCGGATGCGGCTCGCTTAAAAGCTGAGACTTAAACACCGCTTGAGCGGAAAGGTTTTATATCTAAAGACTTGTACATAGATTACGCTACATTATGCCAGGTTCCATATGCTATAATAATAATAATAATAATAATAATAATAACCTTAATAATAACAACATTATTAATAATGTTAAATTTTTTAAAAATGTATATCAAATAGATTTTAGAATAATCCATTTTTATATATAAACTAAAATATATAAGCAAAGAAAATGTAAACATACCGAATGACTAAACAACACAGAAGCCTCGTTTTAGAGGTCTGTAACTTCGAAACAATGAATATTAGAAACACGATTCTTAGTAAAATAAAATATAAATTAATTTTAAAATATATTTTGAGTGCAATTAACATGCTATTTAGGAAGTCTGTTAACAAGCCTAGTGTAATATACTGTAATATGACTGGTATGATATTTCAGTATATAGTTTAACTTTCATATTTAAATATTAAGAGAGCCTAACGTGTAGAAAAACAAAAAGATTGCTTGTATTTAGTGTCTCGGTACAGAATCAGATGCTCCATAGAGCAGTGGAATCAAACAACGATAAAAATATTTCTAAACTATACCCATTTTCAAATTAATTTAAGATTTTTTCTTAATAGATTATATGTATATTATGTAACATATAGCAGTCACTGGGGTTGTTATTAAAGTGCCTATTAAGATGTCAATTGCATGCTAGATTTTCTAAAATCAGAAACTTTAATGCAAATGTTGTATTAAGATTCTTGCATGTAATATAGAGCTACAGGTCTCTTAATAATATTTATTTTTGTTATTTCTTTAAAACACACTAATTTAAATTTATATTAATATTTAGTATTTTAAAACCTTCATAATAATACAAATGTATCTTCATAAGAGTTTATATTCGTGTATCAATAATTCATTCAATTCATCATATCGAAGTCCTTGGCAGTCGATACGAGACATTAACCCTTACAAATCTTTTAAATACATTATGCATACACACCTATGAGATTTCTCGCTTCAAAACAATTCAAGAGTCTTTTCGAAATTAGTAATACTAAAGAGTAACTAAGCGAAACACATTCAATTGGTAAGATACAAGGCATGTATTTAAAAACAAATATTGCTATCTTTAACAATATGTAGGCAAAAACTAAAACCTCATACTGCACTATGCTGTTAATAACATTCATTCAAATGTGCTCACTATGCGCTTTGAAAAGCTTTTCAATTGGGGACGGGGAAATATGTATTTATTGTGAATAATGCAAATGATAGAAGGACACTGACAGTAGGAGCAAGGGAAGGTAATAATTTCATGGAATACCGTTGAAAGCGGATATGCAATATCGAATCAAATACGCATATCTTTCGTAACCTCGAAATATTTTGCATCTTAAACATATTAAATCTACCATAATATTGCGTTTCCAACGCACATTAATATTCTAATATCCTTCCATTTAGGACAATATTTTAAGAAGAAACCGGTTTTATTAAGCTTTTTGAGAATGTTGTAAAATTGTCACAATATTTCATATAAATGTGATTTATATTTTAAGATTAAAACTATTAAAAGATAAACAAATATTGGGGCCCAAGAATAGAAAATAAAAACATCCAATTTAAAATGACAAATTCGTTGCAAAGACACATACCAGCCTGATATCTTCCATATTACGAATCTACAAAGAACCAAATTACGGTTTAAAAAACTCGGCTGTAATACAAAGACAAGGTTATCTGTCTGACCAAAAAAGCAAGACAAAGCCATATACAGTTGGAGTATCTCTAATCCAAAATTCTTGAGATCAGGAATTTTTATTCAGTAAATATAAAAGTACGCATTATTTCTATTAAAAATAAATTAGAATGGTTTTAACAAATCGCTTGGATATATTAATGTTTACATTTAGAAAATTTTATGTAAACAGAACATTTTTAACGATCATGTTGTAAGAGTAATGATGTCACTACCATATTTAGTCTCTTTCTGCAGCAATGAAAACTTCATAATACGCACGAGCACAGAAAATTTGATAATAATTTCCTGTTCCTTCAAACTCGGTTCTGGACCCAGTGCGATATAGCTAATCACGACCGTTTGACTAGCGTAACAGTTAAGAGATTTGAAGGCAAATCGATAACAACAGTAAACCGCAAGCACATAATCGTTAGCGGTCTTTGCAATATTATCATAACACTGTTCTCTCGTGCCCCAGTGTTGTACTATACTGGTAAGTAATAAGTAGATCTCTTTTTATGCGTTTCTTTTATTGGAGGCTCAATCTCGCTAATGTAAACTCGCACTCCGTATAATTGCATTCTTTTCCTTATATTTTGCTTTTTATATTTTAAATCGCAGAAATATTTTTTCGGTTGTGGCAGAATCTTTAATTATTTATTTATTTATTTATTTATTTATTTATTTATTTATTTACTTATTACGCACGATCATTAGCCGAGCCTATGGAAGTGCACACTAAGAAAGCAGATTGGGCTGTCCCTTCCGAACGGCACAGCTCGGCGTTGAGTTGTGATTACAAAAAATAAGGTTAAAGCGAATAACCTGACTGGTGAAAATGCCCAGCTTTTCTTTTACTTGGCAGCCCCATCTTAAAATAAAAAATAAAGAGAGGGGGGGATCGGTGTTCTTCCGGTAAATCGTAGGCAAAAATATGGTGAATTTCATCATTGATTAATGAGTGAAGGCTGAAGTAGATAATAATTTACGCAACTGCTAAAAAAAGTGATGCATTGTGTAAAAAGTGAGATATTTAACAAGTTGGAATTTCGATACGAGCAATGAAATGATATTTTCTGTTGCATGATTTTCCCACCTTAATTCATGTGGTGTTCTGCATAATTACCTTTTATATCATACCAAATACTAATCTTCATACATATTCAAAAGAAAAATACATTTTCATTACGGTTAAAGTTTTAACTGGTGGATTAAAAACTTCTACATTTAAAGATTATGCTAAACGCAATTTAGCTGCAGTGATAAACGTCATCTAATAGATTCATTGAGAGGTACAGTCAACTCGGAGCCGTATTTTGTGAGCAAAAGCATCAAAGATACCAATACAAGCTGCCCCGACTTATACTACACTGTAAACAATTTACTGTTACCGTCATTATAGATGACAATTTACACACCGCTAGCTTACAGCTATATTGAAAATTCCGTGCAGTTTTTTGATTGATTGATTTATTTACGGACGCTCTTTAACGTCTCAAGTCATCAGCGTCCCATTCAACTCAGGGCGTCAAACGGCCGACAAATTTTGCTCAGAGGCCTCTCTTTCAGGCTTGAGGTTCTTTTTCGTGCCGCAAATGTACGACACGGGACCCACGGCTTTACTTCCCTTCCGAAGGAAGCCATACTTAGGATTTTTACGCCCGAAAAAATCCATCGCTCCTGGCCGGGTTCGAACCCGCGTTTTGGGTTTAGGAGGCAAGTATGGTAACCACTACACCACCAGGACCGACATTCCGTACAGTACAAGATTAAAACTGACAATATATATTTACGAAGGTGCCAAAAATGTATACACACTTCAAGCAAAGAAAAAACTGTGTTAACATAACAAAACTGAATTCACACAAACAGAAAACGATGAGCCCTAATCATCTTACACTTTTACAGTTACAACAGTTGCTCAAAAAGTTCCAAAACCAACGCGAGGATGCGGAGCTTGTTGCTGTGCGAGGTCTCCCAGATCTGCCCTTGTGAACATCGCATACGGTACCACGAGTCTCATACCTGTCTCGAATGCATGCAATTGTTACTTGTGTTGGCGGTTCTGTTCTGTACACACGTCTCCATTGCCTTTGAACTTCAACAACATTCTCGGTTTTCCAATATCACTTCAAAATTGCTTTCCGCTGTTCAAACGATAATCTTTTGTTGTAGCAACGCTAGCATAACGTAATGTGAATCATGTCTGTTAAGAGAACATCATGCATAATCTTGTCTTCATTTGTTCATTGTTGATTTGCCGTCACGTAGCAACGCTATCATAATGTTTGTGAGTCACATCTGTTTATAGAACATCATACTACACATTACTGTTGTGTCTCGGTTCAACTTTGAAATATATTAAATAGATATCTACTATGAAAGTGTGTATACATTATTTGGCACCCTTGGTTTGTATTTACAAACCAATGTTTGTACACTCGTTGAGTTCTTGAGTTCGAAATATAGCTATTTCAAGTGTGACTTTATCTTAAGTGTTTTATCCTTTAAAAGCTTCTATAATTACTGTTAATTATATATATATATATATATATATCTATATATAGATATATATATATCATCCAAATTATAAGGATGGGTTAAGGTATGTAATACAAAAATTACTATATATGTTCATTCTTTCGTAAAAGGAATCTCGTTCTATCTATCTCGTCACAGGGGTCACTTTTTTATGTCAAGAGAAGAACCAAAAGAACTAAAGACAAAATGGTGAGATAGCTGTAGCTAATAGCAAATATATCGCTTACCGATCTGCCAGTCGTAAGCGAAGTTGAAGTACTCTCCGCTGGAGTGAACGTCCATGACGGCGAGTATGAGGAGATAGAGGCCCATGCAGAGGTCGGCCGTGGCCAAATGGCACATGAGGAACTTGGGGACCGAGACCTGATCCAGGGCGGACAGGAGTACCACGAGCACGGCCAAGTTCCCCACCACGGCAGTCACAACCACGACCCACACGCTGACCCGCAGCCACGTGTATCCCATGATGTCCTCGCAAGGGTTGAGTGCATCCGGCTCTGGACGACACACCACCGACATGGATCTGCAAACAAAGAACTGAAACAGCGCTTGGGAAAACTGCTAAACGGTAATAACATTCCGTGTTGGAGTGCGGGGGAAAACGTGTTTGAGAAGGGAACGAAAAGACTTCAAAATTCAAGAGGATAGCTGTTCTGTTTCAAGCCTGGATGTTGATCATGATCACACACACAAATCCTTTTCATTGCATGAACCCAGAGACCAGAAACATGTAACACATCCAGCGTAGGTCCTTAGGGTTGAAGAAAACTCTAAATTCAAAGCTTTAGGTGAAATGAGTGCAGTTGATTAAAGTGTTACGAACTTAAAAAATAAAAATAACTTTATATATATTTTAGACTATAAATAACTAACAACATTAGCTCAAACCGTTTCTTTACACATATAAAACTGAGTAATTTATTTGCAGGTTTCCTTTACACCTTACATTTTGAAAGAGAGCTGATTTTAGAACACAATGCTAGTAATTGGCAGTGCCGTGCACAGCATATTTCAAAATGAAAGTGACGCAAAAATTACTGTGCAATAGAAACTTATGAAAAGCTGTACTATCTCGTTTTTAGATGGTTCCGAAGGACGCCATAATTAGGATTTACGTCACGTAAATGAACCTCAAGCCTGAAAGAAGAGATCTCTTAGCAAAATTTATCCGCCGTTTCACGCCCTGAATTGAATGGGACGCTGATGACCTGAGACGTTAAAGAGCGTTCGTAAATAAATCAAATAAAATAAAATAACAGATCAACATGCAGTATGCTTAAATTAGTACATTTAGAAGGTTTAGCCCCTCTCACTTGTTTATAGTCGTGCTCTGGGCTCGAGAATCCCATGGTTTGAGGGACCAGACAAAGGTTTTCATTACATGCATTCCTTTTAGGGTTCACGAGCCCGGTTGTTACTTGCTTAGTGTGACTTCACCTTTTGTAAACAAGTGAAACTTCCCGAATCTGTAAATTAGGAAGAAAACTTTATATTTCGTGACATTTGTTTATCATACCCCATCTGCGTCCCATGCTACTTGCTAACTTCCTTCCAATAGAAATATGAATGTATATTGCACACGATAATCAGTTTTATAGGTGAAAGTCGCCCTGCATTACCGTTCTCGGCAAAAGCAGCAGCAATAGCTGGCGATGAAAACCTTATATGCAGAATTTAGCAGATTCCACAGTAAAATATGCGGATATAATTGTGAAAGTATCGACCATCGCTCACTGGAATTTCCTTTCAAGAATGAATTCTGTATAGCAACAGGTGTTCATTTCAACTTCTCGTTTGCAAATATTAATTATATCTGAAACCTTGTTTTATAATTTGCATTTATTGTTAAAATATTACTAAGACAGCGAAACAATTTCAAATAACAGAACGTGGAAGGAATAAAAAAAATACACAAAAGCGAAAGATATTTGGAATGATATTATTAAATCCCGACTAGGAAATGCTGCTGTGTTTATCTTTGGCATCTTTCGATTGCCGTTAAAAAGTTTCTGTTTATACACGGAAAAGCTCAAACTAATTGTACGGCTTGCTAGTGAAAATAAGTGAACATTCAAAGTTCTCTTGATGCATAGGTGAACAAAGCGAGATGAAACGATTTAAGTAACCCAACCTATAAATAGGTAGAGCTCGTATGTACAGAGAGAGTCATGCAAGTACTGATCGCTTTGTGGCTTTCCATGCCGTCGAACACAGGCACCGTACATTGATGATAATGCAATCGAAAATTGACAGTTTCCTTAAACATCGCTTACCATAATTCCTTAAGAAGTGTTAATTATTGTGAAAGACACCGATCCATTCTGAAGGAGATTTTCAAAACGAAAACCAATAACACGAGGATCCTTTGGCTGTGTTCTCAGCTTCCTTATTTAGTTTCTAGATTGTCAACCATTAGGCACTTGAAACTTTGACATGAGAGAATCTTTGTTCAATTCGTGTTTGAACTTGACGAGCAAATAGATAAATTCTTGCGCAACTGTGGTAATTTCAGAGGTACTACTAGTAGTAATAATTAGTAGTAGTATTAATAATGGTAGTAGCAATGCTAGTAATAGTAATAAAAGTAGTAGTAATAGTACTAGTAATAGCAGCAGTAGTAATAGTAATAGTATAGGTTTAGTAGTAGTATAATAGTAGTATTAGTAATGGTATTAGCAGTACTAATAATAGTAGTAATAGTAGTAGTAATAATGAAAGTAATAGTAATATTATTATTATTATTATTATTATTATTATTATTAGTAGTAGTAGTAGTAGTAGTAGTAGTAAAAGTAGTAGTAAAAGTAGTAGTAGTAATAGTAGTATTAGTAGTAGTAATAGTAGTAGTAGTAGTAGTAGTAGTAGTATTAGTATTAGTAGCAGTAGTAGTATTAGTAGTAATAGTAGTAGTAGAGTATTATTATTAGTAATAGTAGTAGTATTAGTAGTAATAACAGTAGAGTATTAGTAGTAGTATTAGTAAAGGTACTAGCAGTACTAGTAATAATAGCAGTAATAGTAGTAACAGTGTTTGATGTAAAGTTGCTGGCTTCAAGTAATGACAGTAGATAATTTAGAGTGTTTCGAATTTTCTGAAAAAAAAAACTGTACCAAAAGGATAATGTATTATAATCAGTAATAAAGAGAAAAATAAAATCAACGGGACCGCCTCTACGTTATAGTAATGGCGTTTTATGAACATTGATTCGGAGGCCCTGGGTTCGTTTCCCGGTTAGGTCACTGTCTGGATAATGTGTTTTTTCGTAGTTTTTCCTTATCCTGAGAAGGTCAATGCTAGATAGCTTTAAGGCACCAAGGACTCTGAGTTTATTTGCATCATCAGTAATTCATTTCATCCATCCCCTATAGTATTGAGTTGACAGTCTACAGACGTCGCAATCAATAGCGACAGTAAATAAAACATTCTTTAAGTATGCTAGGTATTGATATAGCTGCTAGGTAAGGCGATATGGTATTGCAGATTTTATTTATTATATTTACTGTTAAATAAACCAGTTTTAAATTAAAGAAGCGAGAGCCGTTATGCTGATATTTATGGTAGCACGAATCTAACTCTTGATTCCTAGTTCCGGTTGTATGAATGAAATATTTAACTGCAGCGTACACATATACTTTGAAAACAGAATCATTTTGTATATTTGGGTAGAAATAGCAGCGAACCCCACAGCCATCTGCTTACGATCGTTGTAAATGGTCGATAGGAGGCTATTATCCCATAGGTGTGTAAATATTTGCGCGTTTTTTAAATATTATATTACAGCGATCTTAGCTGTCAGTTGTTTTTCTGAAAGTGTGAATACCGATATGCGCATCATTAGACTTGCAAAGAGGAAGTGTTAAACGTGGCCGACTTCAGCTATGTGGGATTGACGTCATACTATCCTCTGGAGACACAAAACACATCAGTAATGAAGCAAACAGACCGACACTTCAATTACCATGGAAATTAAACTAACTTCTAACTACGACGCTATCGATTATTTAGGTTTTACAAGGCCGTAAAAGAACGCCATATGTACTTAATAAAGACAGTTGGTAATATTGAGTGGCGAATAAGATCAAAACGATCATTGCTGTGAAAGAACTGCGGCTTCAGATAGTATTTTGGGTTTCACTGTAAATTTTGATATTAGAGACACTAGGATTGTTTGAAAAGTATGGTATAAACAAAGTTAAATTATTATTTTTTTTTAAATTAATATCTACTTTATCAACACAGCCTCCAACACTTGTCCAGCGAATTTCCAATTTTTTTTTATTCCGTCGGAAAAAACAACATTTATGAAACTCTACAAAATAGTAATTGACGGCATCGATGTCAGATGAGCCTTTCTTTCCATTGAGCTGAATTTTTAAGCTCAGGAATTAACATAAAAGTCAACGGAGGAATGAATTCGAAGTCCAGTCCGTGCAGTTTTACTGTTGCGAGTGTCGATGTGATGTCCTGATGAGAAACCACATCTTGACCGATTTTTCTCATCAATTTATTTTTCAGATGACACAGCTATGCTGCATGCTACGCTCCTGTGTTGCTTTACTGTTTTCCAAGCAGTCGACTAGTGCATTGTTTTACTACTGCTAAGTTAAACATAGATCGCAAAAACTTCTAGAACTTTAATAACCAGAATTAAAACTCATGCATGAGTAAACAAATATACACAACAGAAAGATAGAGAGACATTTAAATAAAAATAATAAATAATATAAGAGATAGTAAACAATAAAATATTTACGCAGCTATTAAACAAATTAATTCTCCTGCGTTTCATGACAAGACACTTGTCCTTGGCCGTTTGATTAAACGGTGGCATCTGCAGGATGAAGTCTGTCATAGAGAAATCGTTTTGAAATCACGATTTGACTCAAATTCGCACTTCGAGTAAGTTTACCCAGATTTTTAATTAAAATTTTCTTTTCCAATGGTGGCAAAGTAAAAGCCTTAGATTGGAAATTTTGTATAATGTTAATTTTCTTTACATTTAATTGACACAAAACGAAATAAAGTAACTGCTTCAAACATTCGCACGGAACTTTACCAGTGTGTCATTCATTTGTAATGAAGTTAGTAATCAAAGTGTTTAACGACTTTTATTGTTCTCAAGAAAACTTAAAGAACTAAAATCCAGCTTCGAGTTTGTATAAGGGACGTTATTTGGAGTAATAATACGCCTCACAAAATGCTGGAAAGGAAAAGATGAAATTAAGGAGGTATATGAAAAGTCACGAAGTGCTGTCTATAGCTGAATACTAGATACTTCCTTCACGCTTATTTCCATAATCAGTTATTCAAGTCCTGAAATCAGAAGCTGTAACTGTGGCAGGAGATTTCAGGTTCGAACTGAACTAGAAAACCGAATAAGTGATGGGTTTTTGAATGTGTATGTTAATAATTTGTAAAATATTGCCAGAACTAAACATAGCAGAATGACAAAAGGATTGGCCACATATCACAAAACTCTGAAGTATTTTGACAAATGGTTTAATTTTGGTTAAGATTCTCTTTCCAAAAACTCAGAGTTTGAATCTTAAGAATTCATTTTTCTTTGGTGAACTAGTTTAAGTTAGTGAACTTGTTGAGTGTAAAATGTAAAATGTAAAATAGATGTATGAAAACTCTACAGTGAATATTGTGATCTAAAAAAATATGTTAATGGGAAAACTCTGATGAAAGTTGGATTGACTTCTTTTCAAAAAGAAAAACATCAAATTTACTTATATTGTGGAATGTGCTCTTTCTATAATTTCAGGTAGAGAGAATCGTCTTATGAAAAATCTGTGGGCAGGTCGAAGAAACCGCCAAAGGGCCGAACTTGTAAACGACAGAACTGTGTGTTAAAGTTAGCTTCGACTGCAAGTTCGTTTGCTTGGAATTTTTGAGCTCCAACTCCAGTGGATCACAGTAGAAATAAGCATTTAAGCAAGCTCTGGTAACAGTCTGGATTATCTAGAAATTTATTAGGCATATTTAAAATACGTACATGTAACTAATGCACATTTTTATTTTTATTGGAGAAGGTTTTATTTTGTTAGTTTACTGTTTTAAAATGTGTTACAATGATGAAATTTACTATAACTTTTAATGTTATATGTTAAAAACAAGCTGCAAGCTGCATACAACGGCACTCTTGAAAAGAGGTGTGCCTTAATAATTTTTGGAAGGCAAATTTTAATTTTTTTGACATTTTTAAAAAATTAAGTAAAGTACAATTATGATTTTTCTGAATTATTTATATGTAATTTTTAGTGATACATAGCCTAAAAGTAGGTTTTTTAGCATTTGAAAATACATTTACACGGATTAAAATAACTTCTCGTTTTAACATGATCAATTTCAAAACTATATATCTTTCGAACCAAAGCTAGAAGAAGTGCTTGCTATTCGCTAGAGGAAAATTGCTTTTGCTGTTGGCTATTCTAACGTAAGCAGTTAAACAGATCTTGAATATGACGCAGGCATGCGTTAGGTTCCGAGTGCGGCCATGAGTGAAATTTTAACAATTTTTTCCTTGATGGCAATTTTCCCAAAAATTCATTTTCCTACATGTATATGCCTTTAGAATACAAAAGTATTGCGTTGAAAATTTCAGTGGTTAGTCATAACAATGAAGTTACTGAAGCAAGATTATATGGAAACTTTTGATAACCTAGAAATTTGGGAAGGTTTTGGCTATTAATAAAAATTCTAATTCTTACTATAATGGTTAAATGATATTAATTTTACTTGAGTACACAGATAAAATGTGTTAAAATAAGCTGTCCAGGTGTCACATTTTTAATGTTCCATCACAATAGGAACCTAAACTTGGCTAATTTAACATTGTTAAGATTGGTCCTTTCGACTTGCCTTAAGTCGGTCCTGGTGGTGTAGTGGTAACCATAATTGCCTTCTAAACCCAAGATCGCGGATCCCGGTCAGGGTCGATGGATTTTTTTCGGGCGTAAAAATCGTAAGTATGGCTTCCTTCGGAAGGGAAGTAAAGCCGTGGGTCCCGCGTCGTACATTTACGGCACGAAAAAGAACTTCAAGCCTGAGAGAAGAGGCCTATGAGCAAAATTGATCGGCCGCATTGAATTTAACGGGACGCCGATGACCTGAGCTGTTAAAGAGTGTCCGTAAATAAAACAAATGAACAACAACGATTCCCCATAAGATCGGATGAATTTAAGATAATATGGTTATGGTTCTCAAGTGTAGAAATGTATTTTAGAGTTTGCAAGCACAATATTTAGCGTTTAAAACCGTCGGTAATTGCATTATAATTAAACAAACAGCTCGTGATTGATGTTATGGTATTGCAGCGGGTCACAAACATGTTCACCTGTACACATAACTTGTGGGTAGCGACAAACAGCAATAGCGATGTTCGGATTTTTTTCCGTGAGAGCAGCGAAGACAATGTACAATGGATGGGGAGATTGTTACTTATCAAGTCTCCAATGAAAACATAGGTAGCATTTATTATTTAAGAAAATAAGTAAAAATTTTAATTTTAAATTACAAATTTACAGAAGTGATAAATGCAGGATTACAGTTTTTGTTATCTGTGTGATGTTCTCAAAGGGGAGGGTAGAAACAAATGTTACTAGTCAAGTTATGTATCAACATTTTCAATGCTTAAATACTATTTCGTAACATCCTGTGATGCTAAAAGAAGCTTTTCATTATATTAAAACATTACGAATAAGAAAGAAACGTATTACGTGAGAATTTAATTAAAAATGTATACTGTATTACAACTCTTGCAGAAATTAGTAATCTTGTGCCTAAACATTCTTATGCATAGCAGAAAAATTACATTGAAAATAGTTAATTATTGAACCTGAGTTTAACACAAATTAACACACTTTAAGAAGATTAACTATGTATTAATTACATGTTATTCATCAAATTATCAATAATAGTAAGTTCCTTGAATAAACATATTTTTATAAATATTAACAATGCATATATTTTTGGCACATATATCCGGTTTTTAAATGCATACGTGCATGCACATTTTGCCATTTTATTAGTGCATATGAATGCACCTCTCTTTCATTGGTAAACGTAAATGGGTAACATTACAAGAAAAGGCCATTGTTGAGAAGTATTTGAAGTCGGTGCATGTTTGCAAAATGCACTGAAATGAATGTTATAGCAGCGATAGCGAATATAGGAGAAAAAAGAAACACCTGAAAAAGGAGCAGAGTGCTTCTTTTGTGGAAAGGCCCGTTAGCGAGCGTAACAGCAAAAGTATGAGCAGCATAATATTCAAGTGCTTTCAGAAGGTCCGATGATTGTCGAGTTATTACAGTATTTTTTTTTTTTTTTTGAGGAAATATACAGACCAAATAGTTGAATTAAGAAACAAGTGAGACTCGACTTTAAAAACTGCGGAGAAAATATTGATACACATACAATAAAAAACACACCTACCTCGCAGTTATTAAATTCGATTCAGGGTAGATTACCTTATAAAATCTGCTCTTGCATTTAAATTTGTACGATCGCTGCAACAAGGAAATTAAGAAAAAGTGGAGGTGTTGAGGGATGAAAATATCGAAAGAGAGAAAAAATCTTGAGGAGAATACAAAGGTGGAACAGATATGTTTTACTGCATCTTTACGGTTATATTCCGACCGGAGAGAGGGAAGGGAATTCGAATGCTCTTCGGCTCAAACACTTGACTGAACTATCCGCAGTTATTCTTTAGACATACTTCGTTCTGCATACGCAGATGTTGTTAGTTCGAATTCCTCTTATATATAGTAACCAGGTTAAAAAACTTATCGGACACATTTTCCAGCCCTAAAGAAGAGAAATCGGAGGGAGGGATGGGGAAAAGAGAAGGGCAAAGAAGAGAACAAAACTTAAAAATAGAAATTAGAGTGGAGAAAGCACAGGAAATAATATAACAGAATAGAATAAGCAAAGAACAAAACATAATGGATTAAGAGACAAGAAATCAGACACACTTCACTTATAACCACTCTTAAGATTCTTGGAACAGAATTTACTCAAGCCTTTCAAATTATTCTGAATCTTTCTTCAGCCATCTCCGCAGAAGTTTCATCTGGATTGAATATTTCTGTTCCAAATCATTTCCGTGGTCTGGTTATCTATAGGTAACTTGTTGACGATATCAAAGAAACCGCTCACCTGGTAGAGAGGTTACCGCACATGACCTTCAACTTTTTGGGTATGATTGTGGTTTCTAAGCTATCTATAGGTATTGTTGATAATATCAAAGAAACCACTTACACGGTAGAGAGGTTACCGCACATGACCTTGAACATTTTGGTCTTAGCTGTGGTTTCTAAGCTATTTATAGGTATTGTTGATAATATCAAAGAAACCACTTACCTGGTAGAGAGGTTACCGCACATGACCTTGAACATTTTGGTCTTAGCTGTGGTTTCTAAGCTATTTATAGGTATTGTTGATAATATCAAAGAAACCACTTACCTGGTAGAGAGGTTACCGCACATGACCTTGAACATTTTGGTCTTAGCTGTGGTTTCTAAGCTATCTATAGGTATTGTTGATAATATCAAAGAAACCACTTACCTGGTAGAGAGGTTACCGCACATGACCTTGAACATTTTGGGCTTTGCTGTGGTTTCTAAGCTATCTATAGGTATTGTTGATAATATCAAAGAAACCACTTACCTGGTAGAGAGGTTACCGCACATGACCTTGAACATTTTGGTCTTAGCTGTGGTTTCTAAGCTATCTATAGGTATTGTTGATAATATCAAAGAAACCACTTACCTGGTAGAGAGGTTACCGCACATGACCTTGAACATTTTGGTCTTTGCTGTGGTTTCTAAGCTATCTATAGGTATTGTTGATAATATCAAAGAAACCACTTACATGGTAGAGAGGTTACCGCACATGACCTTGAACATTTTGGGCTTTGCTGTGGTTTCTAAGCTATCTATAGGTATTGTTGATAATATCAAAGAAACCACTTACATGGTAGAGAGGTTACCGCACATGACCTTGAACATTTTGGGCTTTGCTGTGGTTTCTAAGCTATCTAGGTATTGTTGATAATATCAAAGAAACCACTTACATGGTAGAGAGGTTACCGCACATGACCTTGAACATTTTGGGCTTTGCTGTGGTTTCTAAGTTATCTAGGTATTGTTGATAATATCAAAGAAACCGCTCACCTGGTAGAGAGGTTACCGGACATGACCTTGAACTTTTTGGGTATGGTTGTGGTTTCTAAGCTATCTATAGGTATTGTTGATAATATCAAAGAAACCGCTCACCTGGTAGAGAGGTTACCGCACATGACCTTGAACTTTTTGGGCATGGCTGTGGTTTGGTGAAATACTCCTGCCTCGTGCCAGCTCTCGAAGTGGTTTTCCTGGTGCTCCGTGGAGGACCCCAAACTGTGCCACCCTCCTTCACCTCCGGGTGCAGGCAGTACCGGCTGTTCCGCCATGAACCCATCATCCGCAATTGGACCGAAAGTCCTCTCGTCCTCATAGTGAAAGGAGCTCCAAGTGTCCATGTAATACTCCGACAGTGGCACGTGTCGCTTGCTCCTCTGTCCCGTATCGTCGTATTCGTTAATGTCTACCGCGCTCAGTTCTCCATTGCAGTACTTCCTCATCTTCGCCAAATATGCCTGAAAAAGATTTTTATTTTGATGAAGCTGTTTATAAAAATACATCCCTACCCTGAGTTTCTTTCTAAATGAAAATATAATGTACGGGAAATCTACTCATCTGAATGAAATTCTGCAAGAAAGATGAAAACGCCAAATGCAATGTCCAAAGTTACTGTACCTTTTGTACATTGAGATGATGTGAATTGAGAAGTTTTGTGTAAGAATAAATTGAAAAGAATGTTCTGCATAAAATCACACCTATTAACTAAAATATATTTAATTTAGTCAATAGTAATATAATAATATTTGGAATATAACACTCAATAAAGTTAGCACTTCAGTTGCACGCATGAATAAATACAGGTACATAGTCACGAAATGTGTTGACATTCTACGAATGCGATGTTTTCCTTATCGGTGACTGCTGATGCGCATGCTGAAGCTGTAATTCATTTCTTCCAGGCTGGATTTGGGTGTCAAAGCGCCTCATACATCAGAGGAATAAGTCAGAGCAACATATAAGCACAGGATTGCACAGGGGCGGCCGCGCAGGGTCTTTGGCCCTCTACGGATCGGGCCGTAAGAGGCCCACGGCACTGAGACGACTAATTCCACTGGACGAGAACGACTGCAACTCCGCCATTACCAACGTCAAAGCCAGTAGGAGCAGTCGCATCTCTCCGTGCTGCCGCTGCTACGACTTTTGCACCAGAAATCCCATGTGCCACTATTGTGATGCCCAGGAGCTGACCTCTTGTTGCCGTCAGCACGACCTGGCCACCTCTTACGTTCCACTTGCGGGAGCACGGACAACTATACAGGACAGGTTCGCTGCTCCGCACATCAGCAGTCCCAGAACCTTAGACACTCATCTACAAGACAGCACAGAGACAACCAGACCCAGCACTAGGACCTCAAGGACGCAGCCTGCCGTGGGAGGTGAAGAATCAAACCGTGGCAATTTCAGCCTCCATCGAGGCCTTGAGAGCCGCCATTGAGAGTCTCACCGCTACCGAAGGTCCGACCACACCAGTCTAAGTAAATCAGCCGACACCATGACCACCATCACCCTAACCTAGTCAAAGAGGACCTCCACCTTTCAGTCTTGAATGTAGAGGAAATCCTGTCTTCCAATATCCAACAGATAGTTAATAACATAAATCAACTCCAAGTACTCACATACTCCTTCCTTCATCAACACAACCCGAGACCCAGGAAGGTGAAAACCCCTTTCTAAACATAGCCACTTGGGCCCCCTTGAAAACACCGTTTTTTACTTTTGTATCCTCATTCAACCACTCCTAGCTCGCCAGCGGAAGGCCCCCGGGGGCTGGTCGGAAGCTGGGTGGGTGGCAAGCCCACCCAGGGGAAACAACAATTCACTACAACCACCTGCATTCATCACTTGACAGGTAAAATCGCGATGCGGCTAGGAACTGTCGTACTGCACATGAGGCTTATTCCTGAAGCCTGGAGCTGGAGAAGTAGCATCCACTAGAACCTTCAAATTTCATAATGTTCGCCATTGAAGAAGAAGTAAAAGGTATGGATTGTGTTGTAGGAGTAACAGAGAAGCCCAAGAAACTCCCCAAATTCCTGAAACGTGTTTGAGGGTATTGACCACTATGTAAGGATTGATACTTGAGTAAAGAGAATATTTGTTAAGGATATCTAGATATACTTTGTATTTCAAAGTAAATAAAAAAAATCTTCGGAATGTACAGAACAAGATGCAGAACTATTTTTCCACAGAGTTTAGCAAACGCAACACTGACAAGCATTTTTAACGTGAAGGGTAAGTGTAGTTTTTAGAAAAACAAAAATGTGCACTCAAGAGGTGGAGATATGGACGGCAATGTAGATAGCTTTCTCGTCGGTGTTTTAAGAGGTAAAGGAGAGTGAAGTAGAGAGAAGTATCATCATGATAAGAAGCTATTGTGTGGGCGAGAATTGCTATTATTTTAGTAACAGGGACATACAACGTCTTTATCAGGAGTGTATGGTGGTCGCTTTAATTTTTATCAAAGTGCATAACCATAAAATATTTCTCTAACTTGTAAAACCTTTAACCATTTACTTTAAATATGGCTGAAAATCTCTATTGAAACACACTTTCATTAACTGGCTCATACATGCGCAATATTCATATCCCTTTCATTATTTACATATTGTTACAAACTTTAGAACCGTCCACTAATATACATTTTCGGGGAAAAAATACATTTTTAAATTTTTCGAATTTTTAATAGTATTTATTCCACAGAAACGAACATTTTAACTGTTTATAATTTTAACATATATATAGAAACCTCCTTACGTAGTAGGAAATACGGTGGGACATCACTGTACCATATGTATCTATCATTTCTCATTTCGCTGCGGTATCCGAGTTTGTATACGCTGGTGGAAATCGGTTTGCTTTCAGTGGATGCGCGATTTACGATATGACTGGAATTAAAGTTCCGCTGATGCAGACAATTGAACTTGCTAAGTCTTGTTTATCATGCCAACTGCTTCGGTTACATTTCTGTAGGAAGTGCATGTTAGACTTTTTACTGTGTATTTGTGTGCGAGAGTGAGATGTACGCTAGAGCAAAGATTTCTTTATGATTGTCATGTACAATTGAAATGGCACGGGTATTATAGGAGAGAATTTAGTGCTAAATTTTCAAGAGTAACTTTTCCATTGGGAATTGCAATTTTTAGATTGGCGAGGGGGAAAAAAAAAACAAAAAGAGGGGAAGCTCGATGGTACAGGCAGTTAGCCCAGCAAGTTAGTGTATCTATCACCAGTGCGTAAAAAGCTACTTAGGTGCTGCATCTATGGTGGCGAGAACAATATTAATTACTATTCACCATAATAAATAACAAAAGAGATAAAAATTCATGCTATGAGGATGCGAGACATTACGCAGTTACTTCGGCAAAAACCAAATTTCGATTGCTTAGAGGAATAAGAATCTGTACACATAAACATAACTTAAATTAAATATAAAATTAAAAAAGCTAAGCAGTTGAAACAGAATATAATCTGCTTGTATCATGGCATTATTTCCTTTTAGAGCTATTTATTTGGGGTGCTCTTGTCAGTTTCGAGAATGTCCAATTTAATTTATCATTCTCGTGAATTTCCGCGCAAAGTAACGTATTACAGGCATAGAAAATGATTCCTACATAAAATATCTATCGCTAACTTTAGTATTTTAATTATAATCTTTCTGAATACACAGGAATTTTTGCACATTAACGTGTTCAACAGCATTATTCTTGTTTGGATGGGAACCTTAGAATAACAGCAAGTTAAGTAAAATCATCACGAAGTATGAAATTATAAAAATGATGATCAAGATTCTTCATATCACTATGGCTGACGCGGCTACATAATTATGAACGAGGAATGAAATTTCAGTTCATGGAATACTGACACAAAGATTCTCCTCAGCATGGGGGAAAAAAATCAACCACAGGCTACAGAAAAAACCAAAGGCATTGTTTTTAGAACGTTTAAGCGTGTAATCCACTTTGGTTTATGGAACGTGGAGATTCTGACGTTCGACACTTTGGCCAGGCTATGGTATCCACCATAAAGTCTAGACTTGGCGCTCTATGGTTTCCGTTTTTTTACCGAAATATATATAAAGTCTATGGACATCAATATGCATTTAATGAATAATGCCCAGTGGCTGTCAGCAGCGGTTGTGGAGATCCTTCCTGACGGCTATTCTAAACTTGTTCATGTTGGGAGAAGTGTATTGAGTTAACTGATAAATATATTTAGTAGTTAGAGAGCACTTTCAAAAGATTATTTATACACAATATTTATGAAAATTCCCCCATCCAATCACATGTAATGGTCATAGAATCAAAACTTTGTTTTTTTAATCGTAGTAGAGCGTAGTTGACAGGGGAGAGTCGAGTTTTGCCACGATTTCTGCGTTATTATGATCACATTTGAGCTATCTATTATACCAAGGGAATGTAATAATAATTTACTCTTTATAATGGTTTATTTTGTGTAAAAATGATATTATAGGCTACAGTGCCAAACATTTTATGGTAATTTATGACTGTTTAGTTTTTTAATTATAGCCTTTATTTTGGTTTGTAATGTAATCTTTTGTAATATTAAATAAAAATTAAGTAATTTAACATACAGTAACTTTTTTTTTTTTCATTTTCCTAAGCCGTAGTTTTTAGGCGCTGTTTATAAAAATAATAATTCTGAATTAGACTAAATATTTATCCGTAAATAATTAGGGTATACTACATAAATGAGCCAAAAGCTTTATATACCTGTATTTCTTATGCACAGAACTAGAGCAATTATAATAAAATATAGTCAATCAATACATAATGACATTATATTTCATATAATCTAAATGCAATTTCTTTTGCCACACTCTGTGACCATTTTTTTGGAACTAGAGAGACGTTTTGAAATGATATAGCGGTGTTTTATGAATACCGCGCTATCTATGCGTACGTCCATTTTTTAGGGTGATGGGCTGATACTAGTATGCCACACAGACGCTTGATGGCGGTTATAAACACAGCATGTAACGAAAGGACAGTATCCGTTGCTGTAAGTAGGGAAAAACGTGGACAAAGTGGGAAGAATGGGCTGCATAGTTTTTGTAGAAGGAAAGCGTCAAAACTGCATAAACTCATACGTCAAGAACCTCCTGCACTTAAGACTGTTTACAACTGGATCAATGAGTTCTCCCGCGGCAGGGAATCTGCTCACAAATATGTGGTCGTCCATCAAGATCGCGGTCTTTCAGGAACATTGAGATTGTGTCTGAATTGTTTTGACTGATAGGCGCATAACTTTTGGTGAACTGAAACGTCAGAAAGATCCCGGCCGTGTAACCCTGCACATCATCATTCCTGACCATTTCATTTGAATATGAAAAATGATGTGCGCACATTGGATACATGGGACTTGATGCAGTCAAAGAAGGACAAACAGGTTGAAGTCTGTCGTCGGCTACTGGAAATGCATAAAGAAATGTACAATAATGATCCGGAATTTTTAGAGAAGCTGGTGACGAATCATGGTGTCATCAAAAAGGAAAGTCCAGTCCATGTGATAAAAACATTTAAGGATTCTCCGGCCCAAGAAATGTGTGCTGCTCCAACTGGGCAAACAGAGTTTACTGTCTTATGGGACACTTCAGACTTACTGCTACTGGACTGGCTTCCTGAAGGTATACTGAGAGATCCCTTACACTCTTAGACGCAGGATTCAGCAATGAAGAAAGGGGGAGTGTTGCTCCAATACAACAATGCACGGCCCCACACCAGCAACACCGCGACAGTACTGGGGTTAATTGTTCTACCGCACCTTATTTACCTTATCTCGCTCCGTCGATTAAGCCTTATTCGACAAAATGGACTCTCTGCGAGGTAAAAAAATTCGGCAACAACGAGGATTTTCAGGCAGCTGCCCACGAGGGGCGACGTAGTACTCCCAAACAAAAGTTTCGAGACGCCATATGAAGGTAACAGGTGATGGCAATGGTGCATTGACTTTCGTGGGGTGTACATTGAAAGATGCCATCATGTTACATAATACATAAGGTACAAAAACTACTATTGTAAATCATTTCCAAACGCCCTTCGACATACACCTTCACATGTGCCACATTTGTATACTTTGAACAAGGGAAAACACTAGTGTCCAATAAAATAACTAAATTATGTAACAAATGTTCAGGTATAATAAAATTGTAATACTGAAGTTGGTACGTTAGTTATAATATTTAGGGTAGACTGAATAGGCAGAAGAGAATAACGGTATTTTTTCTTTCATTTTTATTATTTCTGGATATTATGTTTTCGTAACGTACTTAGTAATTAATTATACACGAGTGTCTTCTGTTTTTCATAATTAATGTCTTCGTTTCTTTACCTTTTTCTTGTCATTTTAGTGTGTTTACCTATTAATGCCTTTCCTGTTTCCTGCTACCCTTGTCATTGATCCTTACTGTTGGATATAAACGCTACATCAGCAATGCAGAAAAGGGGTGTGACTGCCTCCGTGGTCTAGTGGTATCGTTTGCGAATTCTAACCCGGGTTCTAATCCCAGTCAGGTCAAGTTGACTGGGTAGGGTTATTTTCGGAGTTTTTCCATGCCCTGAGAAGGGGAATGCCAGATAACTTTAAGGCGCCAAGGACTCCTAGCTCATTTGCTCTACCGTTAGTTCATTTCATTTCATTCATCCCTGCAGCCTTACACCCATAGTATTCAGTTGACTGTCTACAGCAATCAAAAGCAGCAATAAATAAAGTATTAAAAAATTAAGGAGTGAGCTCATCATAAGCATACAACTGTACGTGCGCTTATATTTAGATAATGATTATTAACATAATTTACTAATGAGAGAAAATGGATTTTTATTAATTTCAATTTGATTAAAATATTATCAATATTATTAAAGTATGTCCTATTGCTTTCTAGAAAAGTATAAACATGTAAAGTAAAATGTCAACTTGTAAAGATCTGATTTATTCCACTTGTTATCCCTTCTGTCTGCAGTGTGCAGTGCTTGTATGCAGCATTCTTTACTGAGGTTATGTTTCACATGTTCTGTGCATTCGAGAATTCTTGTTTCATTTTTAAAAATCTTTAAATTTTACTGAATATCAACGCAGAATATGATTAGCAGTAGAAAAGGAGTTAACGCTGTCTAAACCATTTGATTTACTTTTAACATCATTTGTATTTATTTAACCCTACTGAGCTATTTTCCTTCGTTCGTTTACAAGTTTATTTTTACTTTTTGTAAAAACAGTTCACATTTAATTAATCTCTAGATTCTAAACTTTATAATAATTAAATACAATATATAACTAATAGCCAAATGTAATGCTGGACCCCAATAAAACATTCTCTACATTGCTATTTACGACTAAAACTACAGTTAGAGGTTATCATATACCTGATGAAGAGCGTGGCGTGAAGGGTCGTGCCTTGCTGGAAACTTGAAGGCGCAGCAGTGGAACGAGTAGGTCAACCAGGCTTCTTTCAAGTGCTGAAATTAAACAATAAATTACTAACCGCACAAACTGCCCATGCATTTTAATTTAAACCCCCAATGCAACACCGAACTCTGCAACAGAAGCACTTCGCTTGCCGGTGCAAGCATTTGCTAGCAGATGTCCATAAACAGTGCCCGCTTGGGATTCGGGAGAACCCAGGATTAAATCCTTGAGACAGGCCAGCCTGACCTTGAGTTATTTCCTGTGGTTTTCCCTGGTCGCTTAGGCGAATAATGAGATATCTATTTCCCACGAATATTGTGCTCCCCCATTTCATTTCATTCCTATGGTTCTGTTACAAGGTCAAAAGTGCCAGGCGAGGTGGGCTGGTGCTGTGTGCAGTAGGTCGATGGGTTGCGCTTAGAAAGGTTTCTACTCGGTGTCTGGTGATCTAACTAGAAACATTGTTAGGGACCCCGTCTTTCTTCATGCCTCACCTCTCCTGGAGCCTGGCCGCTCTGCGTCTCCCTCATCGAAACCTTTCCTTCAGTCGGGATGCAGGCATAAACAGCCAGCCCTTGAGCAAGGCTTAAGTACCGAAACGTCCTCCTCCATCCCCACCAATCAAACTGAAGATAGTGTCCGAAGAGTCAGTGCGATATTTTGGTAAGTTTCGGAATTTTGTGAGAGAAAACGTTTGATATCATTTTAACATAATTAGTCTTAAACCCCTACACCACTGAGTTTTCCAAATTTTGTAATGTTTATTCATTTTATGTCATACAAGTAAAGCAAAGAGAAAATGTACCATGAACAATTTCTGTCTCATTTGTGAAATAGTTATTGAAATATTTAAAAAAAATTAATACGGAAATTAAAAATATTTCTTTCGAAACAAATTTTAAGTAACTCTATGAAAGTTTAATTTCTGTATTAATCTTTGTGAAGAATTCCAGGTTAGATTTTAAATTTAAATCATTTTGATTGGCATAATCTATTGTTTATTCTGTTTTCATTCAATTTTTATAATTTAAAACTTATGAATTAGTATTTGCACGGTTATTATTTATAGTACACCAAAAATTGAATTTAACATTTTCCAGCAATTAATTAGGCTATTTTTCTGCAAAATTTTGTAAATATGTCCAAAACAATTTTTTACAAAATAGATCAAATGAATGTTGGTAATTTTTGATAAAAAATTAAAAGTAAAATATCATTCAAATACAAAGTCATGGAATAATTAGTGATTGACTGAGCTAGTTTTTTTATTAGTTTATTTTGGTTTTTTTTTTCAGAAAATGCATGATGTGTCAAATATGAGACAATCAGATGAAAAATGTTGCGCAAGGAGCATTGTGAAGAGGCAAAATTGTAATGTAAAAAAGAAGATATTTTCTAACAAACTCCGAGTTTAAAAAGCCACGTCCATTTAAATATGGCCCCTGAACCTTTAAAAATAATATCAGGCAGAAAAAATATTGTAAGACTTCAAACGTGAATTAATCACATTTAAAAAAATTAAATAATAATACAACTAATAATTAAATTTTGGATTTTTGTCAGATTGGCCAAAACTTGCGTGTGTTTCTCCTTAATAATTTGGAATTAGTGCAATAGCTCATGAGATATTGAGTTACCTTAAAGCTGTAGACCGATGGAATGACGGTGAGTGATCTAGTGTCCTGTATCCTCAGGATGTCCAAACCTTCAAGACCGCCGGTTGGGAGGAATGTAATTGCAGTTTCAGACAGGTCCCTGTAAAAACATGGCTTTACTGTACCAGTTCCTCATAACAAGATCAGTTTTCTGAGAGTGCGCATTAAAATAAATATGAAGCAATGTGCGCTCTTTCAGACTTTGACAGATATTATTTATACATGCTTCAAAGGTTTTGTCGGTATTAATGTTTAAACTTTAATTATTAGGAGCAATTCTTCATTTGGGAATATACTCGTAGGCCAGAATATGTATCTACTCATATTACAGTATATCCTTTATCTTATGAGGCCCACTGTCTGGTCTGCTTTTCCTGTCATTTATGAACCATACACAGATTGGAAGGGAACTCAATAGAAAGAAAAACTCAGTAGAGCACAACAAAGAAACATGTTCCATCTGCATGTATTATTAATTGCTTTTATCACGAAACATTTGATCGATGTGGCGATCTTACAAAATGTAGTAAGAACCTAAGTAGTAAACAAAAGATTGCTTGTTCCCACTGCAGTCTGTGGGCGCTGTTGACCTTTGCTGTTTTGCGCCCTTTAAACAATAATCATCGTCAACTGCAGTCTGATATCGCCTCTAACGTACGCCCTTCCTCCCCCAGTTGGGCTGATTTCTCTTCGTTTACATTTCACAGCCGCGTTCTTTGGGTTCGTGTACCTGTTCTGTTAATTAACAGGAAGTGACTCTACGCTTTCAATCTTTGACCCACATCAAACGCCTTCCGTAAGTAAGGTTAGGTTTGTGGACATCAGTGTTATCACAACGAAATCACTCCTTTGTTAACTCAATAAGATCACGAATATAGTAAGATTTATCATACACCTAAAGTGAATTTATATCAAAACTTTTCAATTTAAATTTTAAAAAAAACTGCGGATGAAGCTTTTCTTTTCTTTTTGTTTGACTTTATACACAACAAAACGAATAAACATTTTAATACAATTTACAGTACGTAAAATCATATAGAAATTGTTTCATAGCCAAATGGTCTTTTGAAAGGCAACACGGCATTAACTTTTTTTGCTCATTTATTGCATAGAATTTGACTTTAGCTGTTCAGTATTGGGTTCCCTTTCATCCTGCATTTTAATTAGAGCCATAGAAAATAGGAAGGTGCGTTACACCATGCTCTCGGCAAGACTTTGAGATTGCTTTAAAAATGTTTATGTGGAAAGTAATGTTTTCTGTAACTGATTATTGTTTGGGAAGTTTGAGTGTTATGTATACTTATGGAAAAGTGAACTTTGTATCGCAAAGTCGTCATATCGACGCAAACAAAAGAATCTATCAATGCAACTATTTACTACAAAAAAGGAAAATAATAATAATGCTATTTCGATGTTATTTTTATTTATTTTTTACCACTTTTGAAACCTATAGTACTCTTTCATATATCTGGTCTAGACTTTCTTGAAACTCTGCCGGAAAGCACCTTCTTCGTGTCTTGAAAGTTCTCGAAAGAAACTTACTTTCCTTATCAGACATTTTCATTTGCTATCTTACTTAATACAATAATAGAAAGTATTAAATATCAAAATGTATAACGTCACAATATGAAGACACGTCATGAATAGGAATAGTAAATTTTAGAATTTTGAAATTAGAAATTTAGCATGTTTCATTAATTTTTTTAGCATTTTGTAGCGTTTTAAAGAAAGTCGAAGACAATGAATGTTGTATGTTATTTTTAAACATTTGCATTCCTTAATATCCTTTTTCATCGATTCCCCACAGCAAGTCACTTATTCACTAAGCAATGTAAATGCTTTCGGCAGATCTTCTGCCTGGTTTGAATCAGATAACCTGAGTGACTTAATACATTATATAGACTTCACAGAAGATGCAAGTGCAGTTTAAAATTCCATTTTCATTGTAAAACATTAAATACCAGATTTAAATCTTTGTTACACACTAAGATATAAAATACAATTTACTTTAACATATTTTCTAAATATAAGATAAATAAAATAGTATTAAGTGTACAAATGCTTCCCCCCTCCTCTCCGATTTTGTCTTTTTCTGATTATCTTGTAGGGGTTACATGGCGGTTTATTCCTCTTCTATTTTATTTTTAAATCTATACTTTTCTCATGCATCCGACTTTTAATACGCTTGTCTAAAATTTATTTTACACACGACTTGCACATATGAAAAAGTGTTGAATATTTTGTTTGTCGCCATCTTAAAACACTTATTTTGTTCACGGAGAAAAATTAAATGAAAATAAAACAAATATTCTCGACCAAAGTGTGACCAAACAGAAGAACAAAAGTTGCTAATGAGTGGTGAGGGTTTTGCTGAATTCAGCTTTTGTTAATTGTTGAAGATATGAGAGTTATTTTACTTCTTGGAAACCAGATATTCTAAAATATTACCAAAATATGAGTTTTATATAATGTTATTTCGCATTTCCGCATAAATTTCTCATTTTGAATGGATTTCACATTTTATCGCACACTCAGAACAGTTTTAATGTGCATCCTTTGATTATGAAAAAGTAATATACGAAGATACGAGCCTTTTAGAATTTTCGAACGTTCTCGCTATTACGAAGAATCACCACCTCCTAATTATAAACTATCTTTGCATTCAACATTATATGAATAATGCTAATTAAATCTAGTAGAGTTTTAAAGGCGTCATCATCATCATCACAAGCCTTCCCTGTAACTCTATGTACGGCATAGGGCATTAACCAACTTCCGCCACTGAACATTATTTTGTGCCAAAAAATTCGTCATTTGATCATTTTATTTTGTCATAATAATTGTTACAGCGAGCAACAGCACCACTTTGATCTGGCATTTTTGCATCGCAAATTCAAACCTCATGACTCATCGTGCGCTTGGGAAACATGTGACGTCATATGCGTTCCTCTTCCATCTCCATGCACTTCTCTAAAGTGCGATATTGGTGCAGCCTTGGGGGCGGCTAGGTGTTTCATTCTGAGTGTGAATGTCACGAAATTGGCTCTACTGCCTGTATTCTCCTACATAGAAGTCTGCATAAACAAAGGGACGGCTTCATTGAATGCAAACCGAAAACATCTTGTTATTTTTTTAATATATTAAATATCTATCAATGGCATGTGCATGCCATTGAAATCCTATGATAATTATTATCAGGTGTAAGCATTCCGAATATTTACGATTGGGCTGAAGTTGATGACGGTTGCCTAGTGGATTAAAGCCTGCGATAATTTTCTGGTTGTACATTTGCACAAGTTACGGCAATAATAACAACTTTTGATGTTGAATTAATTTTCTCTGAATTATTCTGACTAAATAACCCTAGAAGTTCCAAGTGCCATGCTTTTTCGTTACTGGAAAATCTTAAAAACAAGAAAAGTGCTCCACCGAATAATAATATTACTAAAACAAATCGCCTGATTCTTCTTTGTTGTTATTGTTATTATTATTATTATTATTATTATTATTATTATTATTATTATTATTATTATTATTATCATCATCATTAGATTATTATGTTAGGCTGTTCATATGTAATAATATGCTGCCACTAAAATGAATAGAGATGGTATTTGTGTAATGAAATTTGCTCTCGGATATTATCTTATTTTGTATAGTAATTTTACAGAATACCACTAATATCTTTTTACGATATTCTTCTCTTCCTGTCCTGCTTGGATGTCGGATAATGAGTTCATATGGTAAAGCTGCTGTAAAGCATGAAAAGCACAACAAACGTTTTTCAGATATATGTCAATAATGGTAATTATAAAACTAAGTTATGATCACCATCTCCTTAGACTAACTTTTTATATCAGAAATATAATAATTCAAAAACGTTGTTATACTTTTTCAGCTAAACATAACGTAGAGAGAAAAAGAAATAATAGTAATGCTTAAAAATGATTCATCATCATTCAGAAATCATCAATAAAGAATTAAAACAGAAGATCAAATTGAAAAAACAAGATTTACGTATCTTAATTAGTATGTTCTATATAGTTACCTTTTATTTCAGTGAAAAATACTGGAAGTTCTTATCTATTTTGAAAATAATAAGTATGTGTTTATTATAGTTAAAATTGTAATGAATGAATCTGCAATTTCTACATTTAACGGCAGTTCGTTAAACAAATATGTTACCTGTGGCATATGCTGCAACATCATATTATTCATTGAAAGTATTCCCGATTCGGAGCCTATTTAGGAGTAAAACATCAAAGGTGCCGACACAAGGCGTCTCTATTCTATTAGCTATGTATAAAATAATGATTTCCGTCCGAGTGGAATGTTTACGGGCCAGGCGTTACCCGTGTTTGGAATTTCGAAAAGAATGCGCGAAACGTACTGTTATATTAGATGCGGATAATGTTTTTCAGCACGCTGATACTCTATGCAGGAACATCTTGAGGGTATGGAGACTGATGGTTGTCCCAGACCAGGAATAGTTGGAAATAACAAAACAAAAGCAAATTGATTTTTAGAGATACTCCAAAGGAAATGGAGATGGATTGGGTTTACACTACGACACAATGACCAAAATATTGCCAAACAAGCCATGAAGTGGAATCCACAAGGAACTAGATGTAGAGGCATGCGAAAGTATGATTTTTCCTTTTTAGATATTCCAACAGTGCATCTAATAAATAATGGTACTAACAACGAGGTCTCATGTCATATAAGAATAATGAAAAAGAAAAATGAGAAAGAACTGCTTGAAAATTTACTAGAGGAATCTTTCAACACTGCAAAAATAACACGTGAGTTCGAAGGCCAATATGAATCAGATACAATAGGGTATGAGATTCTTCTAAAATTCAATATTATTCTCACAATAAACAGTTCTATAAAACGACAAATTATGCAACAAAGAAATTAAATTCAGTCGTATACAAGCAAAATACATAAATTAGGATTGGAAAATTAAAAATGAGCACAAAATTACTTTCAACCAGAGAGCTAATGAAACAGTTTCACATGCTTTAAGTAAGAATCGTTTGGACATAATTTTAAATAAGTAAAAACACCCTATGGAGCAATAAAGATATTTACAATCCGTTATCTCAGTAAACGATGCTACACCTTTTTAGAGAAACTTTACGTTTTCCACTAGCAGGTACACCCTCTCTCCAAAGGTGGGTATCTAACTTTTCAATGAAAAAAGGAATTCTTCCAGATATGTTGAGAGTTATGAAAACAGTACGTTATGCAATGCCTGATTTAGAGAGAATTGCTGTCTTGTCATATGATAAAATGAAAGTTTATGCTATATATGAGTATAATTGGTAAAAAAAAAAGTTGAAGTTCTGGGACTCTGTGCACATATACAAATTACATGATCTCTTTTCAAAGTTGAGACAACCTGTACTTCTTGGCTTCGACAGTAAAACGAACTAAAAGCACTTGATAATGTTATTTTCAAAACATTGGCACAAAGCTGCTGCTTGTGTGAGTGACTGTGGTGGAGGTAATTCAGAAAAAATATCTATATCAACAGAATGTACACCTGCAAACAGTCTATAACTGTTTTTGGTAATGCTCCAAAACCTTTAAAAATATTACGGATTTTTTTTTTTTTTTTTTGGAAACTCGCTTTGTTTTGCAAAATGACCAAATAATCAACAATAAAACACTTAATTAAACTCAGAAATTCTGAAATTATTCATGCCAAAAGTGCACTCCCAGAGCAAAGAGACAAATGTTGAGCTCGCCTCACAATTGATTTCGCATTCACAACAACAGCATTAAAAAATCATACATCTGGGCCAGGCCAATACTGAAATCAAGTAAAACGACCTGTTGAAAATGGTGCCGAACTCGGAAGAAAAAACACACAACTTTTCAGATATGTATTGCAATATATTTAATTATTTTACAGCATAAGTTCCCTTATAGATCGTTGAATTCCTGATCATAACACTAATTTTATTAATCAGCTGGTATGTGTAACGTGTTGGAATGAAACATTTTACGTCATCGTCTACTAGGATCTTATTGATTGTCCATTTTTTTTTTTTCGTGCAATCTGTATATTCATAAGCCTTAAGTCATTCCGACAGTATTACTGTGGTAATATGGAAGACAGCAAATTCAAAAGAAAATGTCCGAAAAGTATGGCAGTTTGAATAGTTGCGCGATTAATTTCAGTATTACAAAATACTTTTGATTTTTGCCATTATTTCTGTTTGTATCTTTCTGAATGGTGTGTTATTGAGGAACATTTGATTTAGGAATACAGTATTAAATAAACTAGCTCTTAAGGCAGTATCAAATATGCATTATGAGTCGGTCTTGGTGGTGTAGTGGTAACCATACTTGCCTTCTAAACCCAAGATCGCGGGTTCAAACCCGGCCAGGATCGATGAATTTTTTCGGGCGTAAAAATTCTAAGTATGGCTTCCTTCGGAAGGAAAATAAGCCGTGGATCCCATGTCGTACATTTACGGCACGATAAAGAACCTCAAGTCTGAAAGAAGAGACCTATGAGCAATCCGTTTCACGCCCTGCATTGAATGGGACGCTGATGACCTGGACTGTTAAAGAGCGTCCGTAAATAAAATAAATCAACAAAATATGAATTAGGTATAAAATAAAGTAGGGCTGGAAGTATTTTAATAAACAGTTGCATTTATTTGCGTTGATATGATAGATTGCGATACGGAAGAGTCAAATTGTCCCAATAAATAATAGATTACATGTATTTCCCATATACATAACTATTGTAATAGCGATTTCATATGAAGAACTATCAGATGATACTTACAAGTCAGTAAGACTTTGAAGGCCATGAAATGCTTCAAGAGACAGTCTCCTAAGGGCTCTGTTGCCCTTCAAGCTTCTGAAATAAACAATTTGTATGATTTTTTTCTTAAAAATATACAAGTAAATTATGTAAAAGACGGAACACAAAATTTGGAAAGTATTTTTTAAATAAAACTTTGACGATCGTCATCAGTTTAGCAATTTTCAAAATCGTTTAATTGTCTATACAACACTGAAGCCAAACTCAGTCTTAATAATTACTTCGCATTGTTTAATACATTATCTGTAATTGTTCAATTGTTTCATCATGAATATCGTAACAATATTTTACACTAAGTGGAAACTAATTAAAATTGTATTACATCTTAGATGTGGCCTTCTCGATAGCTTAGTGGCTACAGTAAATTTTCCTGTTTTTCTTTCGGTATCATTACACTAGTATTCTCCAGTTCTTTTCTCTCCTCCTCTTCATCTCATTCTCGCCATTATTCCGCCCACCTTTCTCGCCTGATCTTCAGCCGTTTCCCGAGACCTCGCAGATCTGGAGATTGGGAGAACTTACCATCTGACCAACGGCCTAATTGGAATGCTTCGTAACCTTAGACCCAGTGAGTTACAGAGAGGTCTTTACAATGTCAGGTAATACACGAAAAGGGTTCGACAGATGGTTTCATTTCACTCTGAGGTTGACACATAGATCCCAAAGATCGTGGTGCTTGGTACTCTCTTCGACTCGGCTCAGACGTATAATACAAAATTTTAGATATCTTTGAAAATAAATTTGTTTCTGGGACGATAGTGTCAGTTCCTGCTAGATAAGGGTACCACTGTTAACAAAAGTTATTTTTAACTGAGTCCGCGCTGAGCTTCAGTCGCACCAGACACCCGCGATAATGGCTGCATGTCAATCCCAGTTTGTTGTTATGAAAGAAAGTATTACTTCCGTCTTTTTATTATTGTAACTCAGTTTACAAATAAGAGATTAGCACAACTCAAATCTATGTGCTATTACTGGCAGACGGTGCACCAGTGTTACGCTAATGAAGTAAAATCATCGTAATGTATTGAATTAAATGTTACCTCTAGAGCAGAAAAAGAAAAATAGGTCTAAAGGAATAACCCCGTAGTGTAGAGGAACTTAAAGAAAATAAATTGGAATAAAAACGGAAGCAGATCTGTTATGAGTGAATACAAAGTTAATTAAAAGATGTCAGAAATGGTGAATGCAGACAGACACCGCTTCGAATAACTTCTCTGGCACAGGACAGTACTCATTATAAAAGCAAACTGATGCTGTGTGTGTGCTACCATTGATCAACGTTATGCGAATAGAAATGCGAGGGGAAATTTTCCATCCATGGATACGGTACTGGCCCGAACTTGGCCACGAGCAGATTACGTTCAGCTGCGGAAGAAGGCCAAAAATAACTTTTTGTGTTTATACCTAGAAACTTGCATATTTCTTTTGACAGCTATGACACAGAACGCTTATTAAATGGAAAATATCAAATTGTTCAACTAAGATATTTATGAAATGTTATATGTAATGTTGGTAATTCTCCACATATTATACCTACCTAGCAAGAAAAAGAAAATGAATATGAAGAGAACATTGATAGAAGAAAAAGTGTGACGGCCAGAAGAGAGACAGGTAAATGTGGACATTAAGGGACGGAGAAGAAGTAAAGAAGGTAAAAAAAGAAGTTTATTATGATAGTTAACAAAATGTTCATTAACCCATAGCAAAGGCTCAGAATTAGTTAAGAATCTTGTATTTTAGGACATGATTGGATTGGTATGTTCAGTCTTGCTCAAGGGATGACCGTTTGTGCCTCCCGGGAGACATCGGGCGTTCAGGATTCAGGATCAGAGAGACACAAAGTGGACGGGGTTTATAACATTGCTTTCAGATAACTGACTCCCCTCCAAAAAGTTTGAGCCCCTCAGAAGGGTTACTCCCATGTCAATCACCAGAACGATATTTTTTTAAAGCGCAGCAAATGTCACACTTTCGACCCTGTTAAAGAATCAACGGATGAAATGAGCGAAAACTTCATGGAAAGAAAAAAAACCCATCCCAGCATTTGCCTAAGCACGAAAAAACTCAAGGTCAGGATGACCGGGTCATAGGGATTTGAATCCCGGACATCCTGAATTCAGTTCCAAGCGTTTCGTTTTACTCTTCGGTCCTTATTCATTCGTGTGTGCAATACCTGGATTGTAACTTGGGTGGTAGAACATTTGGCCCCAAAATTATGAACCCATAATTTGCCTGGATAGAGTACACACTGCTGTATGTGAAGGTTCATTAATTGCGAAGTATATTATGACTGAGCTTGTTTTCTATTGCTACAGTATTTGTCTTATATGCTCTTTTCACTACGTGTTAAAAAGTATAATTAGTGCTACATGCTAAGATTTACAATACTTGACTTGATATGTAAAACAATTTCTGGTTTTAATACTTACAATTTTGCAATCTCCGAGCCGTTGAAGGCCCAGCCATCCACGGATTTGATAGAGTTGTAATTTAATATTCTGAAAGTACACGATGATATTCAAGTGTAGGTTTGTAAAATATATCACACTTTATAAATATTTATAGAAAGTAAAAAACAAAATAGTGACATCAATCATATGTTTCCGGAAATGCCCTTTATCATTTAGTTCATGATTAATTTTTAACAAATGGTTAAAATAACCATTCAAGGTCAGCAAAATACGCTTTAGGAAAATAACATTTAAGGTTAGCAAAATACGCTTTTTCAAAAAGGAAAGTTTATAAAAAATCAATCTCAATTCAATGATAAAATTTGCATGATTTTTCCCGCATGAACACCAGGAATGCATTAATTCAAATACTGAGCACAAATATTTATTAAGAAATGGCACCGATTAACGTCAATAACGTCAATATACGCATTTTCTGTTAACCTTCATATACCTTTTTCTCACCGTCAAATAAAGAAATTAATTTTACATGTCCCTATATGTAGGAAAAATGTAGTAGAAATAATTTATTAAATTCAGTACTTTTTAACTGCAAAATTAAATTTTCTCTTTAAATTTCGAGTGAAAATGCCCCAAATACTACCAGTCAACCAAAAAGACATACATAAGTTAAAAATATGGAGAACATTAAGTTAAATGACATTAACATGAATAAAATGGGTGTGGTAAAATAAAAATAAATTAGCGTTAGTATCTAACACAAAAGTTTCTGGAGATGTCTATTAAAGATGAGCTATTTTAGAGTTCAAGAAGGACAGCAGAGAAACTGGTATAAGCGGTGATTATGTACAATTATAGTTTACACTCAATAAGGAATTGTCTCTGACTATATTTTAATAATAATACTTTTGATTTGAAATTGCTCCTGTTTAATTATACAATACAAATTAAGTCCATATATATATATATATATATATATATATATATATATATATATATATAAGAATTCTAAGAAAATTTACAGTGTGGTCAAAATATTAAGGACTCTGCGGAAAAACAAGTATATAATTTATTTACTTAATTTGGGATAGACCGAAAATTCTTGCATGATATACTTTGCTAATATAATTACATACTTCCTTTGCCACGAATAAAATGAATTATTAATGGGGCAAATAAACTTTTGAGGAAGAGGTAAATTATTTTCTCTTAGAATCGAATGCGTACCTACTTGCTGACGAGCAACGCCGGAGATCCGGTAGATTAGATCCACTGATGCTTAAAGCCGTACTGAAGCCAGCCTTTGTCCTTACCTACATTAATAAGGATTATCCTGTCTGACAGTGTCTCTCGCACTGTGTTCTTTTGTCATTATTAGGCTCTACAAAATTCTTCTACTTTTCAGCACATGTTTTCCTGATATTCAATTTCAATCGCAAGTTTCATTTCATTTAATATTCAGAAGAAACTTATGGCTTTCTAATTCTATCACTATATTTTCCCCCCACTATTTTAATGAACACTTGTTTAGCTTTTATGAGGAATATCAAAACTCCTGATTGTATGTTTCCATACACATTTTTAAACGAGTTTAATGTTAAAATATAAGTAGAACATTTAAACATGTACATATCTTACTTAATTTTTTCATTTATACAACAAAAATTAGTGTATACTGTGGAATATACATTTTTATAGATTGTTGAGAGTTCGTAAACATAATATTGTTGGGGGAAAATCGTTGGTTTTTTGAAACGATGGTTAGTAACGTCAGAAGGAGCAGCTATTATTTTATTTAGGAAGACTTTAGTTGCTGTATCCTTAAATGTGGTAATTAGCATCTCCTCCTAAGGAAAGCGTGGAGACCGTTATAAAATCATAAAAAGCAACTACAAAACGTAACAGAAGTGCGATAGTGAGCCACATTCTTCCCGCCCGTCAGAGCCAGCTCTCTACCACGTAAAGTCTGCACTTCATCATACAGTAAGTGTGTCTGATTATTTTTGAATAGTTAGAATGTTGTAATACGTCTTATAATGTGATCTACTAAATTACGGGTGTATGCTTTAACAAAATTTCTCTCTTAATCCTGGCCAAGCGAGTGCATAATTTTAGTTAGTTAACCTACGTTGAGCTTGGTCCATATCCAGGTGTCGTGGAATGTGGTACTTGCTGGCAAAGGAGACAGGCTATTATTATCAAACTTTGCGAAACATTAAAATAATTTAAAAGGCTAGTGTGTTAAAAACTTTACAATGTTATCATCACTATATATCAATTCTATTAATTTAATACCTAAGAAGGATTAAGAAAAGGAAATATGTCGACAACATTATTTAATCTTGATTTGAAAAATGTGATAAGAGAAATGAACATAACCAATACAGGAGGTTAATAGCTTATACCAATACTTCGCATATGTGGTTAACATAGAATTTAAGGTGCGAAGATTCAAATATTTGAGGGAAGGAATGAAGAGAATCGGTGTTAGAATTAACAGGAATAAAATATGTTTTCGAGTAGAGACTGCCCCTGAAGACTGGATAAAAGTGAAATAATTAATGGAACAACACATGAAAAATGCTCAACATCTAAGCTACCTTACAACAGAACAGTAATGGGAGAGATGATATTAAAACAAGAATGACTGCTGGTCACAAGAGTTCCGCGGGATTTTTAATGCTGGAAAGAGCAGAAATTGGAAACTTATTTTAAGTATACATACATCGAAATGTTGTCAGACCAGTAGTCTTGCGTAGATCGGAAACAGAGACTATTGAAAGACTAAGAAGAATATTTAAGGAGAATGGAACGTGTTTTTAGGGAACAAAAGTATGACAGCTGGCGATAAAGAGCTAGCGAGGATTTAACTCCTTGTACAAAATTTCAAATACAGTTAATGAGATTAAGAAGAGAGAGAGGGAGAGATTACGTGAAGAGGGTTTAAGATAAATCAGGTGGTCTAGTGGTAATCACACTTGCCTGACATACCTAAAGTCGCGGGTTCAAACCCAGACAGGGTCGATGGAATTTTAGGACGTAAAAATTCTAAGTATGACTTCCTTCGGAAGGGAAGAAAAGCCGGGATTCCATGTCGCAGATTTACGAGCGTAAAGGAACCTTAAGCCTGAAAGAAGAAGCCTGTGAGCAAAATTTATCGACTATTTCACGCCCTGAATTGAATGGGAGGCTAACGACGAGAGATGCTTAAGAGCAACTTTAAGTAAATAAATATGGTAGATCGGAGTGAAAAGATAACGGATGAAAGCAACTAATTAAATAAATGGTTTACTGTCGTCGAAAGTCTATGTGGCCGATACTGCAAAAAAAACAAGTAAATACATCCAATAATTATCAAATAACGTTACTATTCATTAACAAGGGCTATTCAAATGAAAACCAACCAAAAACTTATTATCAATATACTGGATTTAAAAATAAGCCTGCAGCATACATTTGTTCTTCTATTCCCCCAAAAACACGAAAGTCACAAAGGGATAAGTCTGTACTGTATGCCAGATGTAATATTTTCAATGCTCCACTATTATTGCAGCATGAGAGCAGGCGTTATCGCGAAGAATAACCCCTGCAGTGAACGGCCCTGTCAGCATGGGCTTGCTTTATGCTAATCGGAATTTGACAAAGAATCTGCATTCTGTTGAGCATTTACGTGTTCCCAGAGACAAGAAGCTCTTTTAGTTTCCTAGTTCTTTTTCATTTGAATGGCCCCTAATCTATTTGGAATTACATAAAGAAAACAGAGTGGAACTTACAGTTGCACAGCCTTCACTTTGATGGAATTCGACTGGATTTCTCGAATTTTATTTGACTCTAAATCTCTGAAATTAAAAACAAAACAAATAAATGAAATGTGTATTGCAGCACTTGGCACATATTCCGTACCTTTACTACGAGACTCACTTTCAGTTCTAAAAGTTTGGTATTTACTCAAGAGATAGCGTGCGCAACGGTTTTCAACTGTCATATACAGTAACTTTATACATAGATTTTAATACATGGCAGCGCCGAAACAAATGAGAAGATATATTATGTGGTTAGAGGAAACTACTAAGTAGGTGCACTTATTTCCTATATACTACTAATTACTGTAACATTTAAAAATAATCTTCCATTTTTTCAAACCATAAGGTCAAGTCTAATTTGTAAGTATAGGTTAGAAATATAATAATCGCAGTGTGTAGCATGCGTTTTGAAAAGATCTCAGTAATTTCAATAGACATTTGTTATTTCATTGAGTAGTTGAGTAATTGACAATTAATTTGAATGCACGACTTGCAATACAGTAATATGACATATACTTTCAGTGTTTATGTATTTCATAATAATATAAAAATAAGGTGTGTATAGACTCTGTGTTTCTCTGCATGCAATCGCGTACTCCTAGTGGCAGCTTTGGGGTGGGGAACACGACAACAACAAACATACAAATGAATAAGGCAACCTATTCTCAAACTTGATCTATGCTGCTTATTTTAATGTCTTTCAGCAATATTTAGTAGGATGCTAATTAGTGGTGTCGTAAGCCAGGTTTTGATTAAGTAATAAAGTAAAATTATCAAGTAACACATACATACAGTTAAGAGAGTGTTTTCTCTAAAGATCTACAAAAACAGCTTCACGGTATTGCGGTGTATCTACCTGTGTTAATGATCCATCAACAACTAAGTATAAATTCTCTAGAATTGTTTAATTTCCAATGTTTTCCACTCTGAAAGTATTCTATTGAAAATAAATCGTTATATAGTACGTATTTACATAAAATGTTATTATCCTTACGTACATCAGCATATCACCTATACTGACTGCCATTCATTAACCAATGTAAAGTTATACATACGATTGCTGCCTAGGAGAAACACTAGCTGCATTCATTATGCATGTTGAATTTTCAATCATATTTCTTGTAACGTCCTTTCTGCACTGCTAGGAAACATTCTAAATCTTTCATAGAACTCTGAACTGTATTGATATTTAAAATTTACATGCTGTTTATATAATTTTTGTCTTCTAGGAGCAGGTCTTTGTAAATCTTCTTCTTCATCAGAAGAATAAAAAGAAAGATTGTCAACCATTCTTACATCTCTAAGCAGTATTAGTAATTGTTTTGCAACAAGTGAACGTTGATTTAATACATGCTACAGTTCAATGGTTAAAATTGTTATAAAACGATTCTAAATATCTAAAACTCATTAATATTATTAAAAATGTTTAACTATTAATTAGTAAGTTTTCTTCAGACTATTAAGTAAAAGAAATATTTTACAAATTACAAACTATTAGTGCTTTCACTAAAACTATAGACTTGTAGAATATTATGCAACAGACTCCAAATCTTTAGTTTACTTCTAAAAAGATAGGGTGTGCTACTGTAAGGTTAAACAGTTTATGTCTCCAGGATTGTATACCCTTGCATAAAACATTTCTAAGAAATGCATAAATTAATCATGGTATTAAACATTTACATTGAAAAATATGCCTGTGTTTGAAGATGTATATCTAAATAGTAGACAAAATATTATAGTGTTTTTCATTGCTACCATAAACATGTTTAAAATTAGAGAAAGTACTTTCCTTAGATTAAAGATGAAAATCAGATATTTATATTTTATAAAAATTAAATTGAAAATACTGCGCAAAATATACAGTAATAAGCTTGCTGAATGAGGCATACAAAATATATGTTAAAATAATCATTAAAAGATTTCAAAACATTTTACTGCAGGAACAGTTAGGGTTTAGAAGGAAATGAATGAATAGCGTTTAACGCCCGTTTTTGCTACAGAGGCACCACAGGCGATGGACACTGGTGATACATGAAATGAAATGATATATTGAGAAAGGATTTATTTTTAAGGAAGGAAACGTTCCAGGCCTAAGTTTAGGGTACCTCCCCGGCATTTTCCATTTATGAGGACTAAGAAAAACCTGGAAAAAACCTCAGTCAGGGAGGACGGTCCTGGCTGGCTTCGAACCCCAGACCGCCCGCTCACGAGTCCGCGATTTAACGACCTCGGCCACCCGTGGCGGTGTTTAGAAGGGAGTAGAGACTGTAGTGGCATTATATCTATATTAAGGCAAATAACAGAAAGGTATAAAGAAATGAATAAAAAACTTCACTTGTTATTTATAGACTACCAAAAAGCATTCGATAACGGTAAAAGAGAGAAACTTTGGGAAATGATGAATAAAAGGCGCAACCCAAGATAAAAATTGGGTGACTAGTGATGAGATGGTTGCATCAAATGGAGCCACAACAGACCTCAGAGACTGGCGTGAAGAAGAGGAAGAAGAATTATATAATAAATCTGAAACAAAAAGTACTTATAATGAAACAGCTTTCACATTACGATAGGTATTCTAAAACTTCTGTGCCGGACTCAGAAATGCTATGAACATGACTAAATTACTATGATATTGTTTAGATAGCGCGCAGTAAATTTTCAGACTTGCTATGTAATCACTTGTTTGTGAAGATCGTGTAAACAAACTAGTGTTAACATTTTCTACAAAATGGATAAAACTGAAATACGTGCTGTGATAAAGTACCAACTTTTGAAGGGTTTATCCCCAACAGAAATACAAAGGGAGTTAGGTTCCACATCAAGGACTCTTCCCCTTCGTTTTTCACGTTCAAAAAGTAGGCTGCTGTATTTAAGCGTGATCGTACATCCATTCAAGATGATGGGCACTCAGGGTGTCCTAAAACTGCTACAACAATTCACAATGATCGGCGAGTTGGCTGATGTTGCAAAGATCTGGATAGGCCGTGTCCACTAAATTTTACACGAAGTTTAGGGTATAAGAAAGCTTTCCGTTCGATGGGTGCCATGTTTGTTAACGACGGATCAAAAACGCGTTCGAGTGAACATTTCGCAATAGTGTTTAGGCTTGTTTAAGCGAAAACAAACAAAAACGGTTACAGGAAAAGTTATGGCTACGGTTTTCTGGGATTCCTGTCGTGTGGTGCTCGTAGACTACCTCCGGAAGGGCAGAACCATCACCGGGAAGTGTTACGCTTCACTCTGGACCAACCAAGGAATGATATTCAGGCTAAATGATCACATCTTACGAGATAGAAAGTTCTCCTTCACCATGATCATACGCCTTCACACAAGAATGGGATTGTTGCTGCAAAATTGCATGAACTTCGCTTCCAAGTGCTTCCAGTGCTTTCATATTCGCCGGAATTGGCTCCCAGAGATTATTTTTGTTCCCAATCCTAAAGAAATGACTGGATGGGCGAAAATTCACTTAAATAATGAGATTGAAGCTGTGACATAGGCTTATTTTTCACAGTTGGACAAATCTTATTTCACTGAGGCTATTAAAAAGTAGGGAAATCATTTAACTAAGTATATTGATTTTCAAGGTAACTATATTAAAACAATTCTCTTAAATCTTGTGCCTTCTTGATCAGGCCGAGAATTCTTACAATGCCCTATGTAAATTTACCTTTTGAAATATCTTTAAAAAAAGTTGATTTTCCTCAAAATATTAATATGAGTACCATAATGTACGGGTATTATTAGATTATTTTTGTATATCATTTTATTGAAAATGTTTGGAAATTAATATATCAAAAAAAAAAAAAAAAAGGAATTAGTCATTCACCCTTTTCTCAAAAACCATAGTCATTGCCAAGTATGATTTTAAGAACCTTTTTTTTATTTATTTATTTACGGACACTCTTTAACATCTCAGGTTATCAGCGTCCCATTCAACTTAGGGCGTGAAACGGCCGACTAATTTTGCTCAGAGGCCTCTCTCTCAGGCTTGATGTTCTTTTTCGTGCCGTAAATGTACGACACGGGACCCACGGCTTTACTCCCCTTCTAAAGGAAGCCATACTTAGGATTTTTACGCCCGAAAAAAATCCATCGATCCTGGCCGAGTTTGAACCCGCGACCTTGGGTTTAGAAGGAAAGTATGGTGACAACTACACGACCAGGACCGACTTTTAAGAACCTCAGTAATAGAACTGCTATTATTAATTTTGGATTTTACTATATATTAGAGAAAAAAGTGAAAATTTATGCAAATATTAACACATATTTTTTAACATTCAGCGGAGATAAAAATTGGATTGGAAATGTGGCAAAATTCAAATGCCTGTTTCTTTTAATATTAATATTTTCCCTTCAACTTATTAAATATAGCTTCATAATAGTTGAGGATATTAAAAAGCATACATAAAAATCACAATTGTATACTGACTATATTATCTGAGAAAAAGGCAAATGGAAACTCCCTCTTTTTGCTACACTATTTTCATAATTTTCATCAAAAATATTTTAAAGAATAATCTATGCATTATATAACAAACTCCAGTAAAATAACAATGTTCTTGCATTATATTTTGTATTCTAAAATTTTAAAAAAAAATCCATCCAAAAGTTTTCGAGAAATAAAAAATATAATATGATATTGAAATATGAATATTTTATGAGCATCTTGCTCTCTTAAATTATTTAACATTTTGATATATCTATTAACACAATATTTTAATATTTTTCTTCTTTAGAATATAAACAAAAATATAAATTGTGAAGAAAATGTAATTTTTAACCTCATACAAATTGCCATTTTGAAAAGAAAATCTTGGACAAACTGTTGTTTCATAGAGAAACTAATTATCTGCAATTGATAATAAAATTTAGATTAATTATGAAATAGAAGTGATTTTATTTTAATGATTTTTATGCAAGCACAATTAATATTTGCTAAATCTAATATGATACTTTTACATTTTGGCTAATTTACACAACATACGTATTAAATAAAATATTTCTGTTTTGACTGTAATAGTGTGACGTATTGATGCTAAAATATTTGTTTGATTTTCTTGTTCTTAGAGTGGGTCCGTATAAAAGTATGGTTTTCATTTTTTTCAAGAACCTTACAATAAATTAAATGATATGTGCATTTAATAGCACATTTAACTTATTTTATGTTAGTGCTTATTAAAATTATTCCAGTTCTCTTTGACGTAACAACGCTTGCGCTCATTATTTTGTATTCGAAAACTCTTGTCGATCAACTTTATTGGAAAAGTTACGAATCAACAAATTCATGTCTTTCGATTTGTACAGCGGTCAACTGCAGAGTTTCTTGAGAGCCTCTCGAATTTCTGGACCTGAAGGATGCTTGACAGGTTCCACTTATCATTGTTGCAGGTCTATTGTGATAATGGTCGCACAGCATATTTTGAATTCTTTACAAGTTTTAAAGAACATAGACTACATTACTTTTGCAGCTTGCATGTTTGTCAATGTATATTAAAAAGGGTTTTAAAAATGAATGCAATTTCATTGCTACAGGTGAAAAAGAGATTTGATTTTATACATTGTGCTAGACTACATTTTGGTAATGACGGCCAATAATATCCTAATCATAGCTTTCCAGAGAAACGAGTAACTGTAAAAGGACAATTATTATCATTTGAACCCCAATAATAATAATAATAATAATAATAATCATCATCATCATCATCATCATCATCATCTTTGGTTTGAAAAATCAGGTGGTCGAAAAAAACAGCAACAACCATTGCGATTAGAGGAAACGAAGAATGAAGGAAATATATGTGAATAGAGAAGAAATAAATAAAAGTATACATTCTCTCTTTGTTTTATCCATCTTAATATCTTTCCTTAATAAGGGCGGAAAATAAAACCAATCTCTTTCTTCGTCTGTCCCTGATTTCATTTTTTTTATTTTTGTCTTCTTTCTTATAACATATTTCACTATGTGGATTTTGTAATGAAATAATCTGTTTTGACATATTTATTCGTTTCTTTTATTGTTAATAATTCCATGCGTCTATAAACCTATTTAAAAACACAATGAGTCTGTTACTGAATAGAAAAGTGAAGTGAATTGTTGTTCTTTTGTCGAGGTTACCACGTGATTCTAAACATAACAAAAATAAAATTTCATTTAACAATAGTATGTTATGATATTAGTTCACAATGCAACAATTGTATAACTTTATAAACGAGTTATATGTGCCTTTTTTGTATATCAGAATTATAAAAGGATTATAATAAAACAAAATTAGCATTTATGTCCATTTTATAATTACTCTCAAGTTAATGTCTACTTCTATTTAACTTATGACGCCAACGTATCGATGGGGATTGTTTAAGTCGTTTGTCTATCGTTATTGTCGTTAGCAAAGAACGTTTAGCCCAAACTGAAAAGGCTCAATAGTCTCTAATAGGAAGAAAGTATTATGAGATCTGGAATTCATTTTTGACTTCCATTAGGGGGAGGCTGGCACGTTGGGACTTAGCTGTAAATAGACAAAACTGGATAAACGTGAGCATTTTCTAAAATGAAATACGTAATTTTAGGGATAAGAGTTTTCTGTAAACAAGAAAATGTATATGAATATCAGAATTGTTGCATGTGTCTGTTTCGTGTGTGATTGGGATTTTAAAAAATACAATCTAATGTAAGATAAACAATATTCGGAGAACTCTTGTACTTGGGTTATTTTTTATCTTTAAAATTGAAGAACTGGGCGCTCTTGTTAATGTTGTTGTTTTCTTTTGTTGGAATTAATTTCAGAAATTAAGTATTTTACAAGAGCATGAACGGTCTTGCGACCCATGCGACTGTGATGTGCAATGTATGTATAACTAGTTTAACGTGAATAATAAATATTACTGCTACTACTAATACTTTTCAGAGGAAATAGGTCAGTAGTATCAAATTTTACATACTAACTTATTTATAGCAAACATTAACCTATTTATTTACTTACTTTCACATTGTAAATAGGTCTAATAGAAGCTTTATTAATTCTCTAATTATATATTCTGTAATGAAGGTGAATTATTGATTCGGTTTTCAGCAGTACATTAAATTGTTTCCTTAAAATTGTCGTAACATTATATTCAGTTGATGATACCATTTTAGCAATGAAAACAATTTAATGACGTTATTCTTACTACTGTATGCGAATATTTACACTAGAGTACGATTCTGACAAATAATAAGTGTTTATAATTTTGGTAAATAGATATGTATTTTTGAACTAGATTGAAATATTTGTAAAGTTTTTAATGCAATGAAATAACCATTTTAACTATCATCCTTATAAATGTTTATTTTTGTGATCATTAGTAGTGAAAAATGCTTATAACATGGTTTTCCCAGGATCAAGGCATTTGAAACGTGTAGGAATAGTGGGACATAGCAGAAAACTGCATAAAAAGTAATTTGAACATTTATAATACATATGTGTGTGCTTCATTTTAATTTATATACTTAGCAAAAGTTTAAGAAATAAATAACAGTAAATGTGACAAGTATAACTTATTTTCAATCAAACAATTTCTATATTTGCAATATAAAATGACAACGTAAATACTCTGTGCTATAAAATAGTAATGAAATAACAAATGTGTTTACTTACATCATGTGCATGATGACACCCATTGGAAAGCTTGACATATCAGGTACTGTTTCTAAGTCAGTCCTCATGATACGACTGAAATATGAACATACATTAATTATTACTATCAGAAATACAAATATTGTTGTTGTTCTTTCAAACAGTACAGTTATTAAGTAACAATTAATAAATGATTATGGTAAATTCAAACGTAACAAACCATTCCATTTCGAAGACCGTTTTATAACATTTCGATTTGAAGTATTCATTAGCATTTTCTTCGATGCTTTTCTTTTAATGCGTGGGAAATATAATGGATCCATTAGATACTCTTGTTACGCATTCAGTCACATCTTTTACCGTAAAACTACTTAATAATGTAATCCATAGATCAGGTTTGAGACCCCGGACTTTGTAGGTTGTTAGTCTTCGGAAGTGATCGTTACACTTAGTTCTAAGCATAACAAATGACAAACGGGTCATACATTGCTTCCACATTTCCTCCATCGGGAGAGTGGCATTACAAGCAGGCAATGTGATTCATTATGTACGTCAAAACTCTTTTTCTTCCTAGTTAGTTCTTATTGTAAGTCGAGTTTTGTAAAAATATGGCTTTTGTTCTCTGAGAATAATTATTTTATGGTTTTTAATTTTGATCCTTGAATTCGTTGGCGATGTTACGATAAGAAAAATGCATTTCGTAAGGGAAATGGTCTGAAAGTCATAAATTGTGTTTACAGTTGGGAATTGTTGGATTTTGTGAAAATAGGCCATGACGAATAAATGGTTTGGTTTACTTTAGGAAGCGAGCAAACATTAGTATTATAATTATAGGCACTGCCGTTATTTATGTGCATGTTCTTAATAGTGTTATCTTTTAATAAAAACCTAATACTTTAAGCCAGACATCACCTACAATCAGTGGTGAAGCGTGACATTTCAAGAGAAGCTGTGTTTTTGTACATTTTTAGTAATAACAACACTTAAAGGTAATTGTTCACAAGAAGACAAATACATATAACTAAATCTTTGACGCAAATTAGTTTGAAACCTATGATTTTTTTTTTTTTTTTCTGGCGAACATGTCGATCAAATCATCATAGAATGACGACCTCTGGTTCAAAGCTACAAGTAAGGATTTTTCAATACTGAGAAGAGCTAGCAAAGATAACCTTTCCTGCCCCTGAGTGTTGCGAAGATAGAGCTTAATTCTATTCATGGCTGGAAATGACATTTCTGCAGATGAACCGGATACGGGCACAGAATTATTAGCAGTACCAGTTTATGGAGTTTTTGAAACACTTATACTAATACTTCCTCTACTTCCTTCCTCTTTATTCACAGCTTTTGATGATACTTAGATTTTCCTCATAGAGAGAGAACTGAAGCTAGTTTTGAATGCTGTTTCTGTGGCCCTTTATCCATCATTCAAGCTGTTGAAAGCAGCCATTCTGTCAGAGGGTCAAATTTTCTCAGAGTGGCACTGCCACTGAATCTTACAGACAGACGACGTCCTATGGCTTCGAAGGCTTCTGCTTTTTCCGCTTACGTTCGGGACTGAAACCGCAGAATGATCGCTGTCTATAATGCGGCTTCAGCCTTGAATGAAGCAGAAAAGGCGGAATTTCAGGGAATGCTGGAACAATGCAGAGAGATGTGCAAAAAAGTAGCAGTGAACAATAACAGACTGAGAGAATAGAATGGTTTCGTAACACAAAACACAAGGATTCGTACACCTGAAATTCATTTAGTAGCGTAAATGTTAATCACATTCAGTTTTAGTTCATTAACAGCTAAGAGCAATGGGAGACTTTAAAGTTATTTTATGTTATTTTATAATACGTAAATGAAAGGGAAAACCATATGCTTTTAAACCTGAAAGTTATGTTTTTAACTGGCTACACTAGGAATTTTAGATGTATTTCAAAGTATTTAAGTGAGAAATTTCTTAATTTGGGGATGGCATTAAATTACTTATTTTCCATCTTGCAGCAAGGACACAGCGATGATATTGGCTTCCGTTGCATCAGGTTTTGCAAGTGAAGCGCGACGAGATGTTTCCTTCTTCTTCTTTCATAAATTAATTCTTCTTCTTCTTCTTCTTCTTCTTCTTCTTGCAGAGTCTTCTTTGAGGAAAATTTTCTCTCTTTTGGGACAGTTCTTTAATTTGGGGCATTGGTACTTGTTCATTTTGGCTGCGAACTATGGTAAATGTTGCCTTTAAGGATGCTGTGTGTTTCTTCACAACTTCAAGTTCTCTTGTTGTGGAAATTCCTTTAATTACGTCCAGAAACTCCGAAACAGAAGCACTCTGTTCTGATAGCGACATGGAGCATTTACAACTTTCTTGTTTGCTCACTTGGGCTAGTATTTTTTTCCTTTTCATTGACAACAGAAACATTCTCAGTGTTTATTATAAAGTCGTTAATATCTTCAGGATATTCTATAGGGTGTTCATAGTGGACCTGAAATTGACATATCCTGTGCATATGTTAATACATGTTCCATTGAATCAACGCAACGTACAAGAGCAGATTAATCTGCATTTACAGTGTACATAATTATCTTACACAAAATATATTTCGACAACTTTCAATGAGGATGGGATCCTCCAAACACGATCTTCCTTAATAATGATGTCTTTGTTTGTTTCCAAGCTTGTTTTGTGCCTACGACAAATGTTCTTCGTTTTTGATGGTCAGTTTTTCTTTTGTAAGCACATTGAGCCTGTCGAACAGCTTGTCTTTAACAAACGACATTAGACGAATATTGCCTTATCCTGACATTTCTCATGCTTTCCATGCAGATAGATATACTTGAGCGTATGATGTATTCGTTCTATATGCAAATTTGTGTTATTATTAAGTCCAGCATGCAACCTGATCGTAACCAGTCCACTTTTATCGCTTCAAAGTCATAGGGTCCCGTCTGTCTGTAAAGTTAAGTGGCACTGTTTGTCTGCTCGCAAGCTACAAAGTACGAGTATGCGTACGATTCACGCGCCTTTTCTACTCATTTGCAGTTGAAGAACAAAACCTTGTTTTAATCTGTCAAATATCACTTTACATATAACGCGAAAACTGCCACAATTAATACTGCACTTACGGTTTCTTCAAGAATGCCACACACAGAAGAAACACAATAGAATATTATTCACGAGAATGAACCTCTCGCAGGCCAAATTTTCGAGTCGTTTTTCTTCACCATTTATTTCCGATAATTCACGAGTGTTTACAGCCTGCCTATTGTCACGTTCACGAGAACAGGACAACCACTATTGCCCTTGCTGGCCCAAAGGCACTTGCCGCCAGGGACGAGTACATTACCATTGCTTAGCAGCGAGGCTGTGATCTTCAAATGTTCTCCACTAAAATTGAAGATTGTTTTCATCCATAAATACTATAATTTCTCTCATATCTTTGAGGGAAGCAGCGCTTCTTAGCACGTTTCGCCACGGAGCGTACAATAAACTGTGTAGGAGTTTTACAGCACATCTTCGGTTCAGCACATTAATAAAAAAGCAATGTTTCTTAGTTTTGAATCGTGTTATTAGTTTGAAAAAAAGTATTAGGCATTTGTTAGAGATGATAAACTTCGCTTAATGATTTGTACGGATATTTAATCCCTCTTTAATTGTTTTGATTTTTTTTTTTTTTGATAAAGAATAAGTGTTAGTTTCATATTCGCCTACTTGTGTCATCTCGTTCTTTCAGTATTTAATGTCTTATGCTGATCTGTGTGTTTCCATACAATGCGTTAAATAATCAAATAAATCCAGAACTCAATGGCGCCTAATGCTATCTGGTGTTCATTTTTTCTCCACATAGACACATTGTTCCCATCGGGAATGGCACATAGGCTCGCCAGTTAGCAAGCAGCTTAGTACTGCAGATTTAGCCTAAGTCAAAAACTTTGTTTTGGGGTGAATAATGTATGCCTTTTGTGGAGACAAGAAAACTGGCAGCACATTCTAATGAACTGCCCAAGTACCGAAAAGTGGAGGTTGATTGTGCTTGGAGCTAAGTTTGCTACATCGAATAGGAATAGGTTAGCAGGTTGGGACCTGTTTATATAGGAAGGCAATTGGCCAAAGCTTGGTTCTTTTCTATGCAAAGTGTGTGAAATTAA
>CM060832.1:102557500-102652500 GCA_030762175.1 Metallyticus violacea
AGGACAGAGAAATCTAAGAATAATGTAGATATATAGTTATGTTTAATATTAATTACATTGCATACAGTACACAAATACAGTAGTTTAGAGGTAGCGTTTGCACTTTCATCGCGGCGGTCCGGATTCGATTTCCAGTCGAGATAGTTTTCTAACTGAGGTTTTTCTTCTGTTTGCTCTCAGTTCCTTAGGTGAATGCCTGGAAAACATGCTACAAAGTACCCTGAATTTATTCAGTCAAGTTACACAACAGTTCTTCAGGTCGCGGTGTCATGATCATAAAAACCGCGGCCAGAACGTTAAGGCTCGGATTGTGAGCGGGAGGTCTGGGGTTCCAATCCCATTAGGTACTCCTTCCTGACTGAGGTTTTTTCCAGATATTCCTGTCCTCATAAATGGCAAATACCCAGGAGGAACACTAAACTTAGGTCTGGAGTGCTTCCTTCCTTACAAAACCTTTCCCAGTTTACCATTTCATTTCATGTATCATCAGTATCCACCGCCTGTGGTGCCCCAATAGTTAAACGGCGTTAAACACTATTAAAATAAATTATCATAAAAACACAACGCACACAATAAGAATTGCTTGCTCTTGAGTAGCAGCAATCTTTTGATTCACGCTTCTCCCTGAGTATACAATAGGTGACCTGATATAAACTGATATGACCCTAGGTGGGTAATCATTGGATATGACTGCAAATCCGCTATATGTTCATCGAGTGGTGGCTTAATTTTTAACAGTAACTATTCCTGGAAGCCTATTCTGTTGTTCAAATTTTCTGTATCGTGCGATTTTGAATGGTACTCTTGCAGATGTAGACAAGCCAAGCAAGACCCTCGCCCTTGTACTTCTTGGGTCACCAATTTTTAATAAAAGAACATCGTTTATTTATACCTCTTTTACAGTGAAGCATGCTCATAATAAATGCAACTGGTGAGGAATAAGGCTTGCGTCGGGCGGCAGAACTGATACGTACAGTGTCAAAACGAGACATGTGTTTCACATTCTTGGAAGCCTAATCTTGCCGCGGCGACCTGTGTATCCTCTATTTCCGTCTTACTACTTCATTTATAGAGAATAGTATGTGTTCCACCATCCATTTTTAATAATGAACCAGAATTTCAATGTGAAATATATACAGAATGTTTCGGAAATACTTTTGCAAACTTTGGTGGCGGGTTCCTCACACTAAAACAAGAAAAAGTATATATAAACATATGTCCGGAAATCCTTAGTTTTTGAGTTATTAATGAAAGTCTACCAAAACTATAAAAAATATCCATATAAACATATATCCAGAAATTATTAGCTTTTGAGTTATTAATAAAATTTTACCAAAACAAGAAAATATAAGTCAATGTAAACATGTAAGAAATCCTTAGTGTTTGAATTATTAATGAGAGTTAAAATAACTGTTTCTATCACATCTTTAATAGGATTATTGCCAAATCGCATAAATGGTTAACTTTCAACAGGGCTATTGCTGTATTTCGCGAATAATATTTTGTCATACAAGTATGCAATACTGGTGCGCCAAATGCATCAGCAGAATTGTATCGATAACATCATTCGATTACTTAAAAAAATTACTTTTATTTTCGATTACGAACTTCAGTTGTTAGATTGTGCATTTAATAACTCAAAAACTAAGGATTTCCGGACACAATATGCTTTTATACGGACTTTTCCTTGTTTTGATATGAGGAACCCGTCACCAAGGTTTGTAAAAGTACTTCCGAAACATCCTGTATATTAGGAATGTCCATGAGTGTACAAGATTAATCGTCCTGTGTTTACGAGTTTACACGTTGTCATCTTGAGCAACGTGGCTGAACTTGATTCCATACAGTTCAAAAGGTGCTCTTGTCTTTTACAGACCCTCGCACAATTTACACTTGCAGTTTTGATCAGAAATCTTCGGGAAACATTTCTGCTACAGAAAACTCTTCAACTGCATGACGTAATGGTTGAATTGGCTTCGATCAATAATTCTTCTCGATCATGGTGCCAGTAAAGAAGAAAATTGTCAGGAACTGCACTTTTTCCCCCCAATACTTCTTAAGTTCATGTAGATAGTGGTTGGTATTTTAAGTTCTTCTGTTGCTAGTAAATTGATATATCAGCGTAGAAGGCGAATATCACGATGTTCCTAGTTCTCGCTTTCACACCTTCCCACAGTTCAAAGTCTCTTTTCTTATGGTATTTACAAATTATTTATTTGCCGTATGTCAGATTGCATAACTTGTTTTGCTTTGAAGAGCTTAAGAGCTGCAGTGTTTCTTCCAGAGACTTTACTCGGAGGGGGAGATGATAAATATATATATATATATATATATATATATATATATATATGAAAGCTTGCGAATAACTAGAACAAATAACTATATATATATAAATTAACACTAATAATAAAAGTAGATAAAGATAAAACACAGAGAAAAAGCCACACTTGAAATTGCTATATTTCGAACTACTGCGAGTTCTTCAATGGCAAGAAGATAAGTGACGGTGATAAAAGTAAATATTGAATATCGAAGGTAACGTTATGCATGGAAACAGATAAAACTAGAAATGAGAGTGTGTGGAAAAAAATTAATACGTAAGATTTAAACCAGGTGGTATACGCGCTTTATGTAAAAATATAGCTGCCATTTCTCTATCTCTGAGTAAACTTTCACAGCATTGTGTAGGTAAAGCATCAATAATATATATATATATATATATATATATATATATATATATATTAAAAGGCCACTGATGGTATTTATTTTTAATTGGATGGATACTGAAACAAGTACCTTTTGATTGGAGAATTGTTTTCTGGTAATTTAGAGGAATAGCTTTAGAGAATTGCAATTTTAAGTTGTTTCCAAAATTTTAACAAAATCCAACAGATATAGGATCACTGAGGAAAAATTATACTTTAAGAATTGACTTTTATAACAGTATAATGTGATAACTGCTTGCACCATTCTCTCATTTAAAGATAACTTGTATATGTTAATGTAAAGACGTAGGCTTCAGCGGCTCGTGTTCATAGTTAAAATGTTAGCTTTTGGGTGCTGCCGTGTTTTAGTAGTACAATTGATCATATTGATGTTTCGTGCCTCTCAGCTGAGTAAGTTTACTACTAAGACACGGCAGCACCCGGAAGCCAAGTTTTTAAGTATATATATTAATGTATATTAAAATATTTCTTATATTAATTACACCTATCCTCTTTTAACAATGATTCAATCGTTTTTATTTTGTTCTATTATAAATATTTTTATTAATTGTAAGAAATGTATTACTTTTCTCACAAAAATGTATGCGAATTCCTCTGTATATTTCCAATGTTGTACCCGTAATTAGAAGATTTATCTTGGTTTCTCTTTCGTAAAACAATTTATGCATCCAAGTTAAAACCCTGGATTTTTTTACCGCCCTCTGAAGTGGGCTACAGAGGAATGGCTTGATTGTTCAAGCTTCTCCCTGACTCGAAGAATGAGTACTTCCTCTTTCACCAGTCAATAACCTTCCACTTCCTATTCTTATGTGGTGATTGTGTTCATCGACCCCAATCCACGTCTCAAAGAGATTTGCAATAGCAGCTTATCTAGACGACCTCTCCTTTTTTTTTTCTGTGATAAATGCTTGTAACACAGGTAACATAGATGACTTTTCATTACACTATTCCGATGTAAGAATATAATGAATTCATACCAATGATAGATGTCTCCAAAATATCATCACCTACTTTTTATTGAAACATGCGTTAGCTATGAGAAATTCCCTGTATCCAGTATTTCATCTTGCTGAGAAAAAAATAATTATCTAATCCTATATTTCTGTTTCAATTTCATTTTCAAAAGTATATATAGATATTTATATATTTATCACAAGTAATATAGACCGTCGCGGATGGCCGAGGTCGTTAAGACGCGGACTCGTGAGCGGGAGGTTTGGGGTTAGAATGCCGCCAGGACCGTCCTCCCTGACTGAGGTTTTTCCCAGTTTTTCTCCAGTCCTCATAAATGGCAAATGCCGGAGAGGTACTCTAGCCTGGAATGTTTCCTTCGTTAAAAAATAATTTCCCAATATATCATTTCATTTCATCACCAGTATCCACCGCCTGTTGTGCCTCAGTAGTATAATAAGGCGTTAAACACTATTAAAAAAAAAGTAATATCATAAGAGGGTGTGAGATTGCCGATAAATTTACGAACGTTGTGAGTGTATTTATCTGGAAAGCTCAGACCCTCGAGTGATATTTATTAGGAATATATCACGAATGAAATAAGAATTTAAATATGATTACCGTAAACTTGTCTTACAATATTATAATAATTATACATCTGTATTAAAATTCTAAAACTCAATGTTAACCTACTTATCTATGAGAATGAAATAGATGAAAGTCAATTATTACAGTCGCTACCGTTAAATTGACTAATACCAGTTGGGAAAAACAAAACAAAACATTTTACCATTCTGGGCAACGTATTTATTGTGATATATGGTTGCTTAGGCAGATATTGTTACATGATTTATAAAATGATTTCAGACTGTTTGGCTGAATAAGCAAAAACGTTTGCTTGAATGAATACACACAAAGTTAATTACATTTAAAATTACTGAAAACACGGAAAAGTTGTCGGTGATGCGTGCTCGTTTGTTTGTTTGTTTTTGGTTTGTTTACGGACGCTCTTTAACAGCTCAGGTCATCAGCGTCACATTCTATTCAGGGCGTGAAACGGCCGACAAATTTTGCTCAGAGGCCTCTTTTTTCAGACTTGAGGTTCTTTATCGTGCCGTAAATGCACGACACGGGACTCACGGCTTTACTTCCCTTCCGAAGGAAGCCATACTTAGGATTTTTACGCCCGAAAAAATCCATCGGTCCTGGCCGGGATCGAACCCGCGATCTTGGGTTTAGAAGGCAAGTATGCTTACCACATCACCAGGACCAACGATGCGTGCTCAGGAGTTATATATAGTGCAAGTATAGAGTTGACTACACTGACCATAAGACAAATGCACGTCGCGTGATAAAACGGATTTGATACTTTTTTCGGTAATTTCACTGCGATATCCGGCTGTGATTGTCAAAGCTCAAAATTCGTTACGTTTCATTGGTCGATTTTAAGATGACGTCACATAAATGAAGTAATCTTTGTAAAATATTTTTTCCGTCTTTCCTTTGCAGGGGTTGATTCGAGGATTTTTAAAATTTTCCTTATAAAATTTAGGCTTCTTTTGCACTAACAAAATTTCAAATTTCGTTATTGACAATCGGTAACAGATCTTGAGCATTTAAGTCATTCCATACCTCTTGATACTTAACTATCCATCTATACAGCAAAGTTTAATAAGCTGCGATAGAATGCTAAATACACAACCAAAAAATAGTATTAATAATAACAATGAAACAATAAAATTAATAATAATCTAAAGTTCTTAGTAACATTGGATTTTTTCCACCATACAAGAATATTAATACAGATACAACTAGAGTGCGCATTTTAACATATTTGCATGTGTTATTGTTAGTTCCATATCACAAACTACCACTGTATAAATGTATGTCATGTTATTTGCAAAAGACAATATTTTGCAGTACATATATGTGGTGCATTTTTCAGCATTTTGCGCATATGAAAGCGGTTTCGGCCATTAATCCAAATTTAAGAATATGGAAGATCGGAATAAATAAATACAGAAGAATCGGAGACAGTGAAATACATTCACCTATTTATACAGGGAGGTTATTTATTACGGGCTATCTGAGCTTAACTGTGCAGCAAAAGTAAAAGCGGAAATAAGAGTCGGGGCATAAGCTAATATTTTATTTCTGGAAGCATAAAATGTTAACTGTATTTAAAATGTATACAAGCACTAACCTGTCTCTTTACCAGCATCTGTGTAGGAAAACTTTTCTTCAGCAAGAAGACGGCAGTGAGGAAGATTTCTCACCATTGAATATCCTGTTTCTCGTAAATGTTTAACAAGGTGAGGAATAGTTTCTTTCTTTCTTTCTTTCTTTCTTTCTTTCTTTCTTTCTTTCTTTCTTTCTTTCTTTCTTTCTTTTCTTTTCTTTCTTTTTTTTTTTTTAATACCTAGGACGCGTTTGCCAGATTTTTTTTTATGACGAATCACCTTACAGCATCTCTGCAAGAATTCGTTTTCACGTGTGTATCGCACATAAAACCCCGTTCATCAGACTCTATGTAGTGACATAACAGTTTGCATTATAAAAACGCCCAGTAACGCAGCAACACAACCACTTGTTGACAAAGTCTCCACCAACTATCTACAAGCTACCGAGCGAGCTGGCTCGTGGGGAACGCTTCAGACTTAAATACGGAATGGTACGGGATTCAGTTCCCTTTAGCCATCCTGACCTTGTTTTTCTCCCCTTGCCCTCCTGGTCTCTTAGGCAAATGCTGGGGTAGATATTTACATTCCAGGAAATTTCCACCTCCCATTTCAAACCAGCAAAGGAAGACGCGGCTTCGGTCGTTGCTCTTCAGATGTTCCAGTTGCGAACCCTTAGTGTCCGTGGTACTTCTGACGTTACTGGAAGAACGCAGGGTAGCCCCTCCCTTCGGGTATTGTCCGGATGGGTTGTGCCGTCACCCACGGTAAACTGGGTACCTGCAGCTGCTGTGTGTCACATGGGGGTGCTTCAGACGTGTACCATACGGGCAGGGGTTAAGCGCTGTTTCGCTCACTCGCTGGTTAACTTCGGTTAAAGGAAGAGTTGGCCTTTGCTAGGTCAGTCTACCGAACGGCGGGCCGGATTAAATTTTAGATACCGTTCTAATAGAAATCGGGGTGTTCTGCCTGGAAGCATATTGCGAACCGCATCTGTATCCGAGCGTATCATTCCTTCTTCCCGGAAATGTCTACATTGGAGGCGTACGCACAAAGGACCAGCTGTGAGCAAGGCTTCTGCACCCTACTATCCATCTAACTATAAGTTACTACCTGCACTTGCATTATACGGCATTGACGAACGGCTTCTCCCAGTACTTAGCTGCGCTCTGCCGCCCTTAGCTCAAATAACTTCACTGTACTTCCTGCAAGTTACTACAGCGTGCTACTATCGGCAGTTTCGCAGCTATGCACTTCATAATAAAAGCAAATGTTTAACACGATGGATGGTGGTTATGATTAAAAGAACAGACGTCAAAACAGGAAACGACCTTATTCTCTTGTACGCATTTGCATGAGACGTTGACATTTGTTACAAGAACGCTGCAACAGAATTGGCACAAACGCACACACTTGTGCGCTCTAAACTAAAAATTCACTTGTGCTAACAATAATATAGACACGATAATGCAAGAAATCATTAATTACATTTTGGTGACACGTGAGTGTGTGTTTTAGAACACCTCAGCCACAAGAAAAGTATTAATATTGATTTATTATTTTCTAATGACGTCTATAGAAAAAGCTGCCAGCAGTGGACCGGAGTAGATGTAGCTTTAATAAACGATGGAAAGGTTGGTACTTGCCAATTCAGCAATAAAAAGCAGAAATTTTGTTTACTAATTTTTAATTTTAAATGCACAATGGATTATTTAAAAATGTATAGTCAAACTTTCTTCGTGATGTGTGTAATTTCTAAAAGGGAGAGTGAGAAACAAATGTAATTGTGTCAGGTCATTTACAATGTTAAATATTGCTCCTTAGCATCCCGTGATGTTGAAAAGAGCATTGCGTCTTTCAATGTGCTTTTATGTACAATAGAAAGGCCTATTACCTGAGAATTTAGAAAATAATATACGGTAGTTGTTTACTGGGCTTCAGTTTAATGCAATTACAGAATTGACAAATTTATTCATTAACTAAATGTTAGTCATCAAATTATCAATAATGCCAAGTTACTTGAAATTAAATACACTTTTTACTGTACTTTAACAGTTCGTATTTTCTTAGCTTTTCAGGCACATTCTTGCATACATATTTTACCATTTTAGTGTGTACGAATTTGGTCCTTAGAAATAAACTTATAATGATAACATCTTATTTCTCATACTACTTACAGAGAACGAAAGCTTGAAGAAATTCCTTCAAATACTCCTGCGGATAGTGACCTCAATGCTGGAGCTTCGGAAATATAACTGAAAAAAATTAAGAATTATGCCAGCTGAGCAGCTTTACTAAATGTATAAATGACATAAATCCTAATTTGAAAATATTGATTATTTTGTGATGTAGAGTTGTATATTTTGCCATTGTCAGTGCATTGTAGACATTGTATATCTTAAAGTGTGCATGTGACAATTTTATTATAGATGTATTTCAATTATGTATGTTATGTAATGTTGTTAATGATATATCCCATATCAAATTGGGACGAATAAACTACTCTACTATTACTATTACTACTACTATTACTACTACTATTAATACTACTACTATTACCACTAGTACTATTAGTACTATTACTATTACACTAATACTACTACTATCACCACTAGTATCACGATTAGTACTACTGTTACTACTATTGCCACTAGTACTATTACTACCACTAGTACTACTATTAGAACGACTACTACTGGTATTACTACTAGTACTACTACTAGTACCGCCATGACAATCATTACTACCATTATACAAATACACCACCTATCTGGTTTAAATCGTGATGTTTGCCTGAATACAGCGGTTTTAGCTGCCTTTATGGTCTAGTGGTAGCGTTTTTAACTGCTAGGCCCTGGGTTCGATTCCCGGTCAGATCAAGCTATCTGGGTAAGATTTTCTTTGCAGTTTTTCCTTACGCTGAGCAGGTGAATGCAATAGTTAAGACTCCAAGGACTGCGAGATAATTGGCGCTATCATTAATTAATTTATTTTCATTCTATTTATAGCTACAGACTTACACCTATAGAATTCAAGTCCAATCTACAGAAGTCGCAAGAATGTCAATGCAGTCAACGCGACATAAATAACGCAAAAAAAAAAAAAAAAAAAACACTGCCTTTAACTGCTGGCTGTGTAGCATATCAAGACATGCCACAATTTATGACGCAATTTTTTGTGACGGACTTTTTGAGTTTAGTTTTGTTGCTACAAATATTTATAAAGTATACGGCGTATAATAAATTTTGGCACATTTTAAAACATTTAAAATTAATTATACTGAAGAATGTTTACTGCTGGTAGCCTCAATTTACGAAGACCAAGTGAGTATTTGTAAGTTCATGATCGGTTGTGTTTACACATACTTTCCGAGAAGACTGGAGTTCTTTTGTAGAAAAATTGTAAGATTAATTGCGTACAATGTTAAAAAGATAAAACTATTTTACTTTGCTAACAATTTTCTGACAAATTGTGTCATAAAATGTAATACGTCTTAATAGCCTACAGCAATGACTTCTTTGTGATAATGTGGCACGTTGTGGATTAGTTTATGTGAGAAATAAACAATTAATGCTTCATTTGTATGAAATGTTCATAGAAATCATCCATAGATACTTTAAGTAAATGTGAAATATCCCCCTTCCCTCTCTGCTCGGTAGCCATTTGCCATCCTTTGCCCATCAATAAACGAATACTCTTTACAGTCAGGGGCTATTTATCTCTATTCCATCGTAATCTGAAATGTTTGTTTTAAATTCTTTAGAGTTTAACACCATAATCAATTAAAAAACTAATCTCAAATACCGCAATGCCTTTTTTAAGTTTTGTAATATGCTTTATTAGGCGATAACGCTTGGGATTCGCATTCGTTAGGTCCCGGTTTCAAATACCCTGGGGCGGGACATAATAACCTTGGGATTTTTCGTAGTTTCCCCAAGTCACTTATTATGGGTATTTCCTTTCCAAGAATTTCCCTGTTCTCATTCCGCCTCGTTTCATTTCCTAGTTCATAATTTCAGGGTTGCGAGGCCAGGCGACATGGGTTGATGGTGTGCGGTGTACAGAATTTGCTCACTGAAAAACCTGCCCTGGTCTTCCGGTACTCGATCTCCGCAGGCGCCATCAGATCAACAAACGTTAGGAACCCCACCTGCATCCGTATTTGCCGCCCCATAACCCTGGCCGTTCATAATATTCCCCACTTCACTGTTTCTTCCTGGAGGTTCAGCAAGACACAAAAGTCACTCGTTGGGCTTCCGTGTCTGAAATCCTCCTCTATCTCACATAACCCAATCCCATTCAAGAAATTATTCCTCTATTCGTTATGTCTCCGACTGACAATAACATTGAAGAGATTATCAAGGATTATTATTAAAAAACAGGGGAAACAAAGCTTTCATAAAAAGAATAATATATTACACTTTATCAATTTTCTGATTCTGCCTCGCCAGCCATTTACTCACATTGTTCGTAGGTGCTGCAGATTTCTGAAAGTACCCACTTCTATCCCTTCCAAACTCTTCATGCCGGTTAACGTTCTGTAATGGAAACAAAGATAATTATGGAAAAACATTAAGATTTTACAACGAAAAAATTAATTAAATTATAAAATGTACCTATAGTTTAACAAGGCATGCACAAAGCACTTAATAACCTTCGGAATCCTATGTTTCACACGTTGATTCAATTACCTTTGCGTGTCCTTTTCGTCACTTTCTGTATGTGAACAAAAGTAAAATAAATGTTTTCATTATTTTAATGGAAAATCTACTGCTAATGATACCAAGAAAAATTAGCTGAGGGGGAAGATTGAGAATTAAAATTTTATTTGTCGTAAATAAAGTACTGCTAGTGGTGTCCAAAAATTTCATAAATAAACATGCACTCCTAATATATCGTTCCATTTTTGGGGGGGAGGCAACCTGTACATAATATCTACAGTATTACCACATCAAGAAAAACTGTTTTTTTCATAAAAATTATTCCAAGTGTATTTTTCCTTTTCTCAAATGCCTAAAGTATTATATTTCGATTAAATAAGTAAAAATATACAAAAAGCACCCTATAGATTTGAAATGACATCCATCAACTTAAAGGGTAACTTTTGATTTTTCAATGTTTTTTCACCTTCTCTGATTAAATACGACTTTGTTGATGCAAGGATAAGCAACGCAAACTCTCATATTCTTAAAGTCGGTTAAGTACTTTCAGCTTCAGTGAAAACCATAATTATCATGAAATATTGTAAAATATTGCTAAACACAATGCGATGGGCGTGACTACACATGGCGCGTATTGGCCGAGCTATTAACCATGGTATTGCCTCCATACCTCGCTCCATCAAAGGTTTCAAAAGTGATTTTCGTAAATAAACATTTATAATTGAAATTTGTGTTTTGTTGAGCTGGTTATGAATAACATCGAAATATCTAAAGTTCTTTATTTTTTAATTTTATGTTTATTTTTATTTGTTTCTTATTTTGTAGTGCAGTTAAGTTATTCTGCACATATCAAAGATCACCGGTAGTACAATATCATTTTACTAATTGTAGGAAAAAAAATACGAAGGTCTCCCAAAGAGCAGTTCCTATTTTTCGTTCTTTTTTCTTTTTCATTTTTTAAAGTTTAATTTCTGCTTAAGAAATCCTATTTACTTTTTCAACAGTCACCTTACGCTTTCTTTGTCCAAATATTTGGTACCGTGATATCTTGTCTGAATGATACCGTGTCCTATTTGCTTCTTTGTTCAAATATTTTCTGTGTCGTGACACCTTGTCTGTATCATGCTATGCCCTATTCCTTTCTTTGTCCAAACATTTTCGTTGCCGTGATGCTTTGTCTGTATCATGCTGTGTCCTGTTTGTTACTTTGTCCAAACACTTTCGGTACCGTGACACCTTGTCTGTATCATTCTGTGCCCTGTTTGTTACTTTGTCCAAACACTTTCGGTACCGTGATACCTTGTCTGTATCATTTTGTGCCCTGTTTGTTACTTTGTCCAAACACTTTCGGTACCGTGACACCTTGTCTGTATCATTCTGTGCCCTGTTTGTTACTTTGTCCAAACACTTTCGGTACCGTGACACCTTGTCTGTATCATGATGTGCCTTATTTGTTACTTTGTCCAAACACTTTCGGTACCGTGATACCTTGTCTGTATCATGCTGTGCCCTGTTTGTTACTTTGTCCAAACACTTTCGGTACCGTGACACCTTGTCTGTATCATGATGTGCCTTATTTGTTACTTTGTCCAAACACTTTCGGTACCGTGACACCTTGTCTGTATCATGATGTGCCTTATTTGTTACTTCGTCCAAACACTTTCGGTACCGTGATACCTTGTCTGTATCATGCTGTGTCTTATTTGTTACTTTGTCCAAACACTTTCGGTACCGTGACACCTTGTCTGTATCATTCTGTGCCCTGTTTGTTACTTTGTCCAAACACTTTCGGTACCGTGATACCTTGTCTGTATCATTCTGTGCCCTGTTTGTTACTTTGTCCAAACACTTTCGGTACCGTGACACCTTGTCTGTATCATGCTGTGTCTTATTTGTTACTTTGTCCAAACACTTTCGGTACCGTGATACCTTGTCTGTATCATTCTGTGCCCTGTTTGTTACTTTGTTCAAACACTTTCGGTACCGTGATACCTTGTCTGTATCATGCTGTGTCCTGTTTGTTACTTTGTCCAAACACTTTCGGTACCGTGATACCTTGTCTCTTTCATTCTGTGCCCTGTTTGTTACTTTGTCCAAACACTTTCGGTACCGTGACACCTTGTCTGTATCATGCTGTGTCTTATTTGTTACTTTGTCCAAACACTTTCGGTACCGTGACACCTTGTCTGTATCATGATGTGCCTTATTTGTTACTTTGTCCAAACACTTTCGGTACCGTGATACCTTGTCTGTATCATGATGTGCCTTATTTGTTACTTTGTCCAAACACTTTCGGTACCGTGACACCTTGTCTGTATCATGCTGTGTCTTATTTGTTACTTTGTCCAAACACTTTCGGTACCGTGATACCTTGTCTGTATCATGCTGTGTCTTATTTGTTACTTTGTCCAAACACTTTCGGTACCGTGACACCTTGTCTGTATCATTCTGTGCCCTGTTTGTTACTTTGTCCAAACACTTTCGGTACCGTGACACCTTGTCTGTATCATTCTGTGCCCTGTTTGTTACTTTGTTCAAACACTTTCGGTACCGTGATACCTTGTCTGTATCATGCTGTGTCCTGTTTGTTACTTTGTCCAAACACTTTCGGTACCGTGATACCTTGTCTCTTTCATTCTGTGCCCTGTTTGTTACTTTGTCCAAACACTTTCGGTACCGTGACACCTTGTCTGTATCATGCTGTGTCTTATTTGTTACTTTGTCCAAACACTTTCGGTACCGTGACACCTTGTCTGTATCATGATGTGCCTTATTTGTTACTTTGTCCAAACACTTTCGGTACCGTGACACCTTGTCTGTATCATGCTGTGTCTTATTTGTTACTTTGTCCAAACACTTTCGGTACCGTGATACCTTGTCTGTATCATGCTGTGTCTTATTTGTTACTTTGTCCAAACACTTTCGGTACCGTGACACCTTGTCTGTATCATTCTGTGCCCTGTTTGTTACTTTGTCCAAACACTTTCGGTACCGTGACACCTTGTCTGTATTATGCTGTGTCCTGTTTGTTACTTTGTCCAAACACTTTCGGTACCGTGACACCTTGTCTGTATCATTCTGTGCCCTGTTTGTTACTTTGTCCAAACACTTTCGGTACCGTGACACCTTGTCTGTATCATTCTGTGCCCTGTTTGTTACTTTGTCCAAACACTTTCGGTACCGTGACACCTTGTCTGTATCATTCTGTGCCCTGTTTGTTACTTTGTCCAAACACTTTCGGTACCGTGACACCTTGTCTGTATCATGATGTGCCTTATTTGTTACTTCGTCCAAACACTTTCGGTACCGTGACACCTTGTCTGTATCAGCCTTGCTCTGTTCGCTTCGGATGTCACTTCCAAGTCGTTGACCAACCGAGGTGTTGCTTGAATTGGAAATGATGACAAATTCATTAAAACTATGTGAGTTAACCATGAGATGAGTGCGGGAGACTTTGGGAGAGTTATATTTGATTGAGATTTAAATTTCTCGGGACAGCATCTCTTGTCATTCAATGTGGTTTACTCTACCAAGAAAAGTCCGGTAGTTCTAGAATCCTGTTGCCATAGTCATTTCTGCAGAATGTGCTACCTTGACTTTTTAGGTAGCACTTTCACCATGCGTCTTTCAAACTATTGTTTTGTCTTTAGTGTTGAATGATGCATACAGCTTTCATCGCCAGTAACAATGAGTTTCGTTGGTTAATTTCTCTCCGGAGCATCCCCCCAAAGTTTTTAATTAATCCGTTGTTTCTCGTGAAATTCAGTGAATAAACATGGCACCCTTCTCGCGCAGAACTTTAGATATTGAAGTCAGTCTACCAATATATTTCGATAGATGAGAGTCTAATTTCAATTTCAGAAGTGTATGAATTTCGTCTTTAGTGACACGGTGATCTCGTTCAACATTATATAGTGCAAGAACGGCATTATTGGAAGAAGTTGTAATGGGTCTGCCGGTGGGCTCTTCATCATGCACATTTTCATGACCTTCCATGAACCATGTACGCTACCGTCGTGCCATTTAGATGACGCCCATGCAGCCTTCCCCATAAACAGAAATTGACTCACAATGGATACTCACATTAGTTTCGTGTAAGACAACATGCAACTACAGTTGGGCAACAGTGCCACCTCCGTGACGTGTAGTTTACTTACGCCAAGACAGTGTGCGCCTGAGTTGACTAAACGCACCCCCCCCCCAAATAACGGCAATTACTGGCTTAATTGTTGCACCTTCTTTTCCAGAGATAAAAAATATAGGTAAACACTCTTTTTGGGTGACCCTCGTAACTCCGTATTATTATTTCAATTACTCATTATACTAGAATCCACAATGGCCATATACTAGTTTATTATTAATGCAACAGTCAGCAATAATATTTTTATCGTTTAAAGATTGTTCTCTTATGTAATATATATCATACTAATTTCTTGACTGAAAGAAATAAATTTTAATAAATTCTATGTATACACTAAGTGTTGTATAGATTAGAATAGAATATTTATTTAAATTTTTCATTACAAAAGTATAATAATTATTTATATATTTCTTACAATTGAGACTGACTTGAGGCTCTAACATTCATGACTGCCTGGTCTTCAACATGAGTGAGAGCTCTATGTCGCCTGATTTTTCTGTTCACTTTCCTAATCCACTTACCCTTACTCTTCCTAAACATTCACCCTTACTCCTACTTCTTTCTCACCCTCTGACCACCGTGGCGCGGACTCGTGAGCGGGAAGTCCAGATTTCGATTCCCACCAGGACGGTCCTCCCTGGGTGAGTTTTTTCCTCAGTCCTCATAAATAGCAAATGCCAGGGAGGTCCCTAAGACTTCTTTCCTTAAAAGAAATTCTTTCCCAGTTTCAACTCATGGATCGTCTGTCTCGGCCGCGTATTCCTCAATAATTAAAACGAGCGTTAAACGCTATTAAAAACTGACTGTCAACATTTTTATTGCTAAAATTTTGTTTTCCACTATCGCCTGTTCATTTACAAGCAATTTCATTATTGAAGGGAAGTGACTACTGCAAATTACATTTTTTGTACTTTAAAATTAATTAATTGTCATCCTTCCCTTCACTACACAATATGTAGTCTTGACACTTTGCCCATTTCCGTGTATAAACGTAAATTTGTTTTCCAAATCTTCCCTTCTTGCTACGCTACTTGCTAACAAATTGTTAATGTTACAAAATTCTTACAACCTTGTATCCTCTCTGTTATATATTTTACTCCTTTTTCCTCATAATTCATACACGCTCTCATTCTCCATTTCCACTTATTTAATTTTTTCACCTATTTTTGCATTCAAATCATAAAACAATATCAATGCTGCCTTATTACCTTAACACATTTTATGTCCGTGGTGAATGAATTTCAAAATCTCAATTGAGAAACATATTTCCATTGAATGACAAGTTACACAACTGCTAAACAAATTATCCACATCATTTTTTGCTACACTTCCCAAATGACCCTGCTGAGCGAGTAATTTATTATCCCAAGTACCACTCAACATACTTCTACTTTTGCACGACAAAAATCTCCGGAGTAACGGCAGGCAAAGACTGGACATCGTGATAAATGTTCTCTCAGTCATAGACCTCTGTCTTAGAACTTTAGACCTTACTGAACGTAAACATGGAGCTCAGATAAAGGAAGATGTCCTACATCGATATTAACGAAATTATCTAAGCTTTTTCGAAATAATAATTTCAATTTATTTGCTTCAAGATTCAAAGCAAGGAGAAGACGACAGGTGTATAGAACGAAGCTTCTCCAAGCAAGATACATTTTTACTGCAATATGTGAATGCTGACCTGCAGACCTTCTTGAAGTACGTTAATCCTGAGGAACGCCATCTTTTCACGAACTTGCTGACGACAAGTTTAAAAGCAGTCCTTTACAGAGAAAATAATTATTCATCGATCTTTCTGGCTTATGCTGCAGGCATGAAGAAAGGACACAAAAATGTAAAGCTTGTGCTAAGAACTACGAGTATGTCTACACTAATGGGTGACGTATTGCAGTTATCTTAACTGTTTGGACCCCCAACTAAATATATGAAGTCGTGTTGTTTATTGTTGAGTAGGATGGCAGGGACAAGCAAAAATCTTCATGAGAAAGGAGGGAACACGGATTAGTCAAATTATTTGTGCTTTCAAAGGTTTGTCTTTCTCACAACATATGAGAATCAGCTATACGGGGCACGGTTATAGAAGACACGTGAGTTCAGCCACTGCAGCTGCTGGCAAGTGATGCGTTCAGAGCAAGTAAGGTGGAGAGATATGAGGAAATGAAGTACGAGGCATTCGTCGCGTCACAACGAAAACTTACGCAGCAAAGCATGTGATGAATGCTTCTACATAGCATAACACTGTAAATTGATGTGTTTATTTACTGAAAACAACATGCCTGAACTTCTGAAAGTGACTTATTGTAGAGGAGTTGCAAGCTCGTCATTCTTGTCATCCACACTTAATTCGGAATCACTTTCCTGCAGATTTATAATTAAATTTTGCACTTCTTTATCTTCCTGTGCAACACGACTAGCCCAGTCTTGTTTTGTCACTGTCAAAAACTTTTCAACATCCGCAAGACAGTAACTGCTTATTTTGATGTGACTTAATGTGATAGAACGTGATTTTTAATAGCACCACGCATCACAGTGCTGGAAAGAACTCAGATGCTCCTGTTCTACCACCTTTCTCTTCCTTCGCTTCTTTTCCATACTCTCTTGCTATTTAGTCTTCCTGTTTCCCTCTGCTCCCTTCTCATCCTGCAATTTTCCCCTCAGCTTTCTGTTTCCTGTTTCCTTTTTAAAATACCCACTTTTGTTGCTTATCCTGTATTATTTTATACTTTATAAATATTGTATTTTTCTTTTTCTACCTTATTTTGCTTTATTTTTTCCCGTTGTTTATCTCCTATTCTTCTGATCGTTTCTTCCTCAAGCATTTGTCTTCATCTCTATCCCCACTTTCTTTTTCTCTTACCTCTTTGTGATATTTCTCCCGCCTTCTCTGCTTTTACTTTCTGGTTCTTTTGTAAAATCTTTATCATTTTCTCCAGTTCTTTTATATCACTTTCTTCTTTTTTACCTTTGCTTTGTCTGATTCTCCCCATTTCCTTTTCTCCTTCAATTTATTCCTCTTTCTACTCTTCTTCTTCTTCAGACGATATGAACTCTTCTCGGTTCCTGTTTTTCCATTGCGGCATCTGTAAACTTCGAAAAGAAAGCGTTTAAACTAAAGAGGAAGCAATTAGTGGATCAAGATGTGAGACATATCCCCTCTAAGCTGCCTCTACGTCGTGCACATTGACACCGACCTGCCTGCCTAGTTCCTTTAGTAATTTCTTGTTTAAGAATGTGAGTAACAATGGGGCTTCCAGCTCTCACATCGATTTAGAGCACACAGTGAAAATCTAATTTCCTGTTATTTCCGTCTGCAACATAGCACACTTGAGTATGTGTCCCGTTCCTAAACACGAGCAGCAGTCATTCCCTGTTCCACCAATAACAGAACTCTAATAACGGAAGGTGCTTGAAAACAAATTTGCAGACAAAATCACTCAACATGTTTAACTGTTGGCAACAGTTACGTTGGGTCCAGCTCTACAAGGTGAAACAAACGTCCTGTCTGACAAGCAGTGACTGTGCGATAAAGTTTACCCAGTTATCTTTATAATAATTTAGAGAGTACTGTGTTTTTATCCCCTAAATAAGTTTCTGTTTAAAGATTTCTCATGTTAGACAACTCTTACATCTTGAATAAATAGTTTAATGTTTAATCTCATTCTAAAAGGAACAGAGAGATGTACAAAACTGTACCACATTTTACGGTTTAAGCAAAACTTTCTGAACTCAAAATTCTGTTGTGAATGTGAATCTGTAAGGTTTTATTTTAACAAAAGTTTTCAATTAATGTAAAACATTGAAATCTATATACGAGAGGTGAAATGATAATTGGTAAGTTTAACAATGAAAAACTGAGTTTATGCTTTCAAAATAGATTTGATTTCGTGAAATAGTCTACCGATATTTTATCCAACGATTTTCCAATGCCCTGATTGCATCACGAAAGGTGCTTTCCTCGAGGTTTGTAACTGTAATGATTATTGTTGTTATTGTTATTATTATTATTATTATTATTATTATTATTATTATTATTATTATTATTATTATTATTATTATTATTATTATTATTATTTTACTCTGGTATTCGACTTAACTTCATGGTTTCTGAATGACTTTTATGCATTACGAGGGTAACTCTCAAAGTTTTGAGAATAGAATATTAAAAAATGCGATCCGAACATTGTATCTTTCCAAAGTATTCACCATTACCTTCTAGACAACATCTCATCCGTTCCAACTATTGTTGAAATGTATTTGTAAATGATGAACTTCATGCTTCTTTCGATAGGGTGCAAATGCAGTCTTCGTAAGCAGTCACTGCTGCTTCAGGTATTTCAAGTCGTTGATCACAATGTTTTATTTTATTTTGGGGAATATAAAATGTCTCATGGTACCAGATATGGGCTTTAGGGAGGGTGGGGAAATATTTGACTCCTGCAGAAAGTGAGATGTGGACACAGGCGTAGTCGTGGTGCAACTAGCCTTAGGGCGCTTCATTCTCAATAGGAAGGCGTCTTGTGTTTTTTTGTCCTCAAATGGAACTGTCACTAGCTGATAAAAAGAACAGATTGTCTTCTTGGCAATACTGGTGAATCCTTTCCTGACTAGAAGACCCGGATTGATATTTGTCGCTTAGGTTCTGCCACCTACTGGTAAACCAGCTTGTCATCTCTTAAGATGATCATTTTTTTCATTTTTATCTTCTTTCATCAATTTTTTTTATGTTCCGAAACCGTCTTTCTTTCTTTCTTTCTTTCTTTCTTTCTTTCTTTCTTTCTTTCTTTCTTCCTTCCTTCCTTTCTTTCTTTCTCTCTCCTGCTCATTTGTGAGGTGGATGTTTTCACTGCAGCCGATTTATTCAGGGCCTCTTGAATCTGATAATGTGTATAGCGCTGATCTTGCCACAACATATGCTCTCTCATCACTTGCTGTAGCCGGCCGTCCTGAGCGGTCTTCATCTTCGAGGGAAATGTTTCTCCTAAAATGTGCTAACTATCAATAAATAATGGATGGGAAGAGTAAACATTCCCAAATGCACTCTCCCTTAAACCGACTTTAAATATAAAGCGGAAATGCCCTCGCTTGAGGAAGCAACACTTACACACAAGTCTGACATCTCACATTGTCAGACTTGCAGAAAGTCTTATCAAACTTTAATGTAAAGCTAGGAAAACCTGCACCGGCTTGTCACAACTCCTTGTTGACCATTTTCAAAATGTTCAAAGTGACCCTCGTATTATTATTACTTTATGTATTCTCCCAAGTCCCCACTTTATGTTCAGCTGAGAAAATGTAACATTTCTGAATTTTGCTCGGATACAAAAATGATCGATTAAAGAGTTATCGATCACAGCATAGTTACTCGTATATAATTACCGTAAATGGTCGATGTCTCAAAATCTTATATTGTTTTTCCGCATTTTGCAGGAGTTTTACCACGTGCTTCTTATGCAATCGATAATCGAAGTGGGAGATTTATTGTTCAATGGGGGTTTCTCACCCAGAGGCACTTTGTGGATGTTTCTCCTCAGGACGGCGCCTAGAGGCTAAGCCGATCACGCCCCTTTACACGCCGCTTACCCGCGCCTTGGCCATCCGTCTACGCTTGGCCGGCCTCCTTAATGTGCTGCAAGTGGGTAACCCGCCCTCTTTTACGCGACTTGCCACACTGTCACGACGCAGCATAAGCAATTTTTCGTGAGTCGCGGAAACCGCATACCCCGCCTTGTCCAACCCATCCTGACGATTCCCCGAACCGGACTGGTATGTACGGCCCGGCGTAATGCCTAGTTACCACGGGCGTTCAGTGTCCACATAGGCCGCGCCAGAGCATCTACTCCTTCCGGGACGAAATGGAAATTGAGAGAAGAATGTCTTCAAGAAATGGGAGTGCTGTTCGGAAAATTATTAAATAAAAATAAAGCATTATCTAGGAGCAAATTTCACTTCACAAGTACCACCTCGAGTTGATAATTTTCCTTTTAATTTTCTTGTCACATAAGAACAGCTTAACGTAATATGAAATAATGGTATAATCAAAGAAAGAATCTCCCGATTTGGTATGAGGTATTCGTATCAGTATTAATAATTATTCGGTGGAACGCTTTCCAGTGTTTTTAAAATGTTCCTTTGGTGAAAAAGCATGAAGTTGGAACTTCTAGGGTCATTCACTTATAGTTATTTGAGGTATTCGATGCAGCATTAAATATGCTTATCCTGTGCAACTAGAAAATGCGCGGGCTTTACTTCAGAAGAGCTAGTGGTGCCAACATAATCGCCAATCATCTCTAACGCGGTAATTTAGACTTTAGTGTAAACAGCAAATATTTTGGAATACTCACATTCGACAATAGTTGTTATTAGAGTTTTGATGATATACTTGATATTTGTTTATTTTTAAAAATATTTAATAAATATTCTCGGTTTGTTCTCAATTACACCATTCCTTTATTTATACAGAGCCATCTGAAGGAGAATACAGATAATTAACCCAGTTTCGTGACATGGGAACTCAGAATTCGTTTTCGCGAAATAGTCAAACTATCTCTAATGTATATCTTGAGGTAACGCCGCCATTAAAACAAATGACTACATTTAGAACTGTGATGTTCTGTCTATATAAGTAGATACAACAACAATGTATAAATTTACGCGCTTTTTCTAGGCGGAAATCCCATGCTCTCTTTTTAACACAAAGGTTCAATGATATCACTACAGCATCAAATGGGATAGAATTAGAAAGAATTGTGCCTGGAAAGAGGAAAAATCATCGCTTTCGGCAAACATTCACCATAAAACAGAACTACGTTTATACCCTTTCTGTTATTTTGTAGTGCTGAGGCAGAGTAGAAAGTGGGCTTGGTAACTTGATTCACCACATTTAAATTGCTATGGGGAGGCATTTAAATACCCTAAATATACAACATATGTTAGTATGTTCCACAAACTATGCACGCTAATGTATAAAACTAAATATACAATTTTTATCCTAAATCTGTTCGAAGGATTCTTAAATTTTCCCTCTCTACAAAAATGTAATCAGTTTTAAATTGTTTGTGATATCTTGTGTCTTCAGTCTACAACGGAGCATCCACTGGAAATTTAGTTCTCCTGGTTTTCTGCAATGTGCGGAAGGAAATACAGATTACGAACAGTTAAAAATACAGCCCCATTTGAAGCTTGAACTGTTGTCAACAATTCTATAAAAACACCTCTTTTTGTTGTCCCTTATGTGAGTCTATAGCATGACAATGCAATGATGCATGACTCCTAATGGGTTGTAAAAAAGATATCTGCAGATGTGTCTATATTGGCAACACTGTACAAAAGTACATCTTCCCAGTTTTAAATTTTAGTTTGTCATTCTTAAGAACAACTAACTTTTTAATTTTAAAATGTACATTCGTTTAAGCAATGATCAATATGAATGATGATAATTTATTATGTTTACCAAGAAACAAAACTGTGTTTATTTTTACTGAGGGATACAATTTCTTTGTATTAATAAAATGTTGTACATTGCTGACACCAATTTCTATATACAATATTTTAACACAACATAATGCTGGTTTAATAAATAAATTAGAATAACGCCTGCAAAACCTTCTATTCTGTCCCGTGTGTCTGTACTAGCAATACTCACAGATCCTGCAGTGTTTCATAAGGCTGCAGAGCATCTTTCCTTAGAACCGACATTCCCATTCCAGAGAGCGTGCTGAAACAAAATCAACATACATATTAAAATTCCCCCCACGCTGCATGCTGTAAGCTTCATGTCACAAGTCAAAGAGAAGCTGTTGCGTTTTGTAAACTTATTTACATTCGTCCTTCTGTCCATTTCTTCTTCCATAAAGCTGAAAGAAAAATATTTCAGATACATCTCTCTAGAGCAAATGTCGAAACAAAACGGAGAATCGGAATGAAGCTTACGTTATTAGTAATAGCCTGAATTATACAATTACACGCACTTTTACCTTTGTAAACATTTATTATTATCTCCGTCGAGAAAAACCATAATAGGCTTGCAATCACTGAAAAGATTGGTGTTACTTTGTAGTGTCTTAAGGGATTACGTAACATCATTGCTTCCTCCTGGTTTCGGTTATTGTAGAATTATATAGGCAGCATTAGAATCCACATGGATGAATTTATCTGCGGTATTTATTCAAAACACAGGGTGTCCATAAATGATTTGCTATCATGTCACGTACAAATATTTTGATATGACGTGATATAAAAAGCTATTACAGAGAATTGGAGTCATGGTTTTCCCACCCATAATACTTTTTCTGTTTAGACGTCATTTTATTAATGCATCGTCAAAACGATATATACAAATGTTTCATTAATTGTGGAACTATAGATTCATTAAAAGGCATCTTTTATATTTATTTCAAATAAGTTACGCTTTATACTAAATTAATACGTTGCGTACGCAAATGTAATTACAATTTCAATAATTAAAAAAATAAAATGCAATAATCTAAGTATTGAATCTAAGACAAAGGAATAATTTGATTAAAATGGCAGTAAACTGTTAACATTTCCACAACTTAATAAATCGTTATTTTTCAACAATTCGGTCAAAACATTGAAAACTAAATATAACAATTGATTATGAAGTCTTATTTACATTACAATATGTCGGTCCTGGTAGTGTAGTGGTAACCATACTTGCGTCCTAAACCCAAGATCGCGAGTTCAAACCCGGCCAGGGTCGATGGATTTTTTGGGTGTAAAAATCCTAAGTATGGCTTCCTTTGGAAGGGAAGTAAAGCCGTGAGTCCCTTGCCGTATATTTATCGCATGTAAAAAAAAAAAAACTTTAACCCTGAAAGAAGAGGCCTCTGAGCAAAATTTATCATCCGTTTCCCACTCTGAATTGAATGGGACGCTGATGATCTGAGATGTTAAGTAAGGATTCTCTATAGTTACACTTTGCACCTACAGATGTCAGAAACTGAGCTCTGGCGGTAACGGCTGGTACTAGCATTCTGCAAGTATAAGTTTAAAAATCCCTTGAGAACAGGCATTCTGGTCATTTCGGCGAGAGCTAGTATGGGTATTAACTTTCCAAGAATTTTTTGCTATTCCATTTCCTTTCATTTCATTCATGGTTCTTTGACAGGGTCAAAAGTGACAGGCGAGGCACATGAAGCATTGGACTGACATCTATTTGATTGCGCTGGATTGTTAGGAATTGCGAGATGGGCTGGTGCTATGTGCGATGTGACGGTAGATTGTACTATGACATGCGTCTGGCATGAAAACGGTCCTTCTGAAGGGCTCAAACTCCTAGGGGAGAGCTCCAGTGTAATGCTAAGCTATTACTTGGATGTGAAATGCCTCTCTTCTCAGGTATGGAGTTCTTTAGCGTTTTCTAAGTCTACAACACGCAACCTACAACTTTAAGACCCCTTCCGGAGGACTTGCACTCGAGATTTTTCGTCCCGAAAACCCTTTCGACCTCGGCCGGGTCCAGAGGAAAGCTCTATGAGATCGATGGATGGTTTATAATTGGAATTGAATTGAAATGAATAAGCAGATGAAGATGGTTATGGAGATATTGGCAAAATGACGAGCATATGTGTATGAAGCTAGTGCATGAACATGTGTTATCAGATGTGCTGTAAAATAACATCACGTTGAAAACTGTTTACCATTGACGAAAAATAATTGAAGGGAGAAAAAAGCGTAGTGTTTTAATGCACGATATTGTGAAATGGATGTCTAATATGCGAGCGTTTCCGAATTAAGTTTAATATGGGTCCTTAAAGGACAAAGACAAAGAGCCTATGGGAATGTTAGTAAAGAAAAGATATAAGATTAGGATTATGTTACGAAATATGGACGATGTTCTAAAATATATTCGTTCCAAAGTATGTAGTGTTAATATTTCTTTAAAAATAAAATTTCAGTTGTAGACAAAACTTAAATGGAAGAATAGTGCTCCTAGAATGCCTAGATTTATTTGGTTAGCGTTTTAAACTTTTTTTAAATAAGAAACGTACTATTAATTATAAAACGAGAAATTGTTCGTTAATCGAATACGTATGTAGATTATTTACGTATGCATATTATTATTATTATTATTATTATTATTATTATTATTATTATTATTATTATGATGCAGGACTGTCAGATGTGGAATATTCGCCCGAATAGAATAGCACTTGGGCATGTTTCCTTCTCTTCATCATCTTGCACAATATAGTTCGTGTTTTACTCGTGCAATGGAAAGTTATCTACTAACTAAAGAACAGACACTCACAGTGCTTGTAGAGTTGGGTATAGAGAGGAAGGTACTTCCTTCAGAGCTGGCCCACCACATCTACATTCCACGTCTAGCTCCGTAGTGTTGGCGCAGTCACATCTCCAGGGAGTATCCTTGGTTCGTGTCTGGGCAGCGCCCCAGTTGTCAGTCTCCAGCATGGCCTGCACTACAGCTAATGTGTACAGGAACACATGGATCATACCCTGCAACACAATTAAAATAACGTAACAGAGTGCGGAAGTAAACAATTCACTCTTTCTGAGAATACTGGAATTTTCTGAAACACACTGTGTATTTGTGTAATTATATTCCAGGTGTTTACTTTAACATCAATCATGGTATATTTTTATAAGAAAATTTACATTTTTATGAAAAAAAAACCTAATTCTTTGATTTGGTTCACTCATGCTCCTGAAAATTCCTACCATAAAAATATTAAAAAATATTAACTGTATAAAATTTATAATTTTTCATGATATACTATTAACAGAAAATGCAATTATTTTTCTTTCTAAAAATGCTAAGCAACATATATGGGCTGTGAATAAAGTAGCGGCAACACTTTTGGGAGGCGAGTATGTGCATGCTGATACGCGGAAAGGTTCTGGGTATTGGTAGATCGAATCAGTTTCGAGGTGAGCCGTGCCGAAAGTAGTCGGTAATGCTATTAGTTCTGGTGCTGTACGTGGTTGAATTGGCAATGTTGTGATAGATGCTGTAAAGCAGGTTTACGAAACTAACAGAGTTCGTTCTGGATAAGAAACTCGTAGTAAAAATGCGCGTCAGCGCCATGACGGGTAGCAGGAAGCGTGCACTACCGTCAGAGCGTTTCTTGAGGTCGAAAGGAGCCTGGGCCTACCAGCTATTCCTACAGCATTACCTGTGAAGGGCTGTGTATTGTAAATGTCCGCACTACCTTGCATCTTGCATGGCAACGTTCATTATTACGTGGCAGGTACGGCGACCCAATTGTTGGCCATATGACATAACATTCACCATACTCTTCGGGAATAAGCCCGCATAATTTCCACCTCTTTCCTTGTTTAAAAGATCCCTTTTGAAGTTTTAAGTATCAACAACCTCACCAACTACATCCGACGGATATCACGGTTTTGGGAAATAGTGCAGGACAACGCAGGAGATAATATCAAAGTGGTATAATGTGAGATTGCCGCTGTAGGTTAAATAAAACGTCTGTAATAACTACATTGTCAGTATTTGATTTATAGTCCACGTAGAAAAAACAATTTTAACATGTTGAAATTCTTAAAGTTAAGTTAAATGTTTGAAATTAAGCCGTTTAAAAAAATTACACTAACAGTTATAAACACACAGGGAAAAGAACATATAATAAAGACTATTTCTGAAATTCTAAACATAAAACAAGTATCTGTTTCCTCTTTTTGTGAAGGATAGACTCACACGGACGGAGTTTTAAAAAGTTATGAAATACAGACAACAAACTCTGCTTGTCCTTTGGTGTCTCTGTTTATCAAGAATTTTAAAAAACTTTTAAAAAACTGCAAATTTAAATACAATTCCAAAATTGTGTTTTAGCTTTAAGGATAGAGCATTTGTAAATATGGGCCTCCAGTTTTACCATTTAAAGCCTTTGCCTGTGACTTTTTACATCGGATTGTATTGTGAGGGAGGAGGATATTTCGGTATTTCAGTCTTACTGAAGGCTCTTCGTTTGTTCCTACGCTCCCAGGAGGCGCAAATCCGGAAAGAACGGTCAGGTAGGGGAGACACCGGACGAACACCGGTGGTCAGGATCAAGGCAGTAAGGTTCGGTCATTAATGGAGACACTAATATTATTTCGAGATAGAATACTTCGACGCTAGCGGAGCCCTTCCTCTCCAGTAGTTCGAGCCTCTCAAAAAGACCCTTCCATACTGGGAGCGTAGGCAGAAACCTTTCTAAAGCGGAAGCCACTGCCACGCCTCACTACCCACCTCTCCCTGGCAATTTCGATCCTGTAGCCAAAGCAATGGAAGGAAATTAAATTAAATGAGAGGGCGGAAAATTAATTTAGTGAAAGATTCATCCAAGCATTCTCCTAAGTGACCAGAGCAAACCACGAAAAACAGGTCAATATTGCTGGTCCAAAGGGATTTAAACCCTGTGCTGTTTTGCACAAAAGGTTGCCGCCAATCTATATTGTAGTGTTCATTTCTTTCCTTAGTACTGCTACGTGAATATGGTGACATGTCTTGTCTTCAACGGTAGGGGCTTATTACCTCACTCCGGGAACAGTGAAACTTCTCCTCTGAGCTGCCGAAGTAACAGGACATAGGTAAGAAGCTCCCAGCGAATGAGTCTTTGTCGGCTTTATTGTAGAAATACAATGGAGTTTCTTGCCTACTTTAGTAACCTAGGTTTGTTGAAGGACTTTTATGATTATTTTGGACATTTGTAATGTAAAGTATTAAAGGTTTTAAATTAATCTTCTCAAGAGAAATTATGTCATTTACTTTTGCGCTTTATGTTTTTTTTTTTTTTTTTTCCCCCGCTATAAAGACGTTGTATCAGGTAATTATTTGTATGTTACCAGAGTTATTTGTATTGCGCTATTTTGCTTGCTACGAGATGTACGTAAATTTTCATGCCCAGTTCTGTATGTTTCTTCATTCCCAATTTTGAAGCAGTTTTCGTAGCAGATGGGAGTTTTGGTAGAACGCTTTAAAGGTTTAACTGCAAATAGTTTTATTTAATGTTTTATAAGTTATTGTATGTAAAACTTTAATAACCTTTATGTGCAGTGCCAAATTAGTTTTATACCAAGTTTATCTCAATTCAGGGTTTTTGATCACTAATTTTTATAATAAAAGGAATGAAAGTAATTTTTTTGGGGGGGGGTAAATGTTGCTAAGTACTTGTTTACTTCTAGAATATCCCACACAGGTTTCCGCAGATTCTTTGGATCTTTTTAAGTTTTTCTTTAGCACGTTAAGTGACACCAAGTAGCAGCAGAGTGGTTGGATAAATAGTTAATATAGATGTTCTCAATCCTACCACTTTGAAGCACTATAGGTGCCAGCTAGAGCATGGTTATAATAAAATGAAGTTATTCCTTAATAACAACCAACTAATGATGCTATAGTTGGCACGGTTTTTCCAGATACAAAATAAAATAATACATGCTAACTATGCGAATCCTCCCAACTCGTAACTCGCAACCGCCTACTCTTTCGATGGTCTTATTATGTTAGTTATTGTATACTCAAGTGATTTAGCACATAAATTGGGATTTTTAATGTCGTTTTCTTACATGCTATAGATTTTCATTTAAACGCTCAATATTTCAAACCATTTCTCTGTTGAGTAAAATAACGTTTTTGCTCCTTTATCTTCCCACCAATCATGCCAAAACCCTCCTCTTTCGAAACATAAAAATGCCTAGATAGCATAATCTTGTAAAATATTGGTTTTTTATGCTTTTCCGGAACCTTATGGTGGATTTATGAATCTTAAAGCAATGCTTATCCACGTAATAGAACTGTATCATGAATTAAAGTACTGCTTTTCAAACGTTTCACTAAACATGGTATTAAATATTGGGAGTCCCTTCTTTATTGCACAAGTACACAACTATATGCCAAACTTAAAACAAAGAAAATTTACCACTTTAAAATAAAAGTAAGCGATAATTAACACCTGAACAAACTCGCAGCTGATCAACAAACACCTGAAATACACTTGCGGGTTGACTCCAAGTTTTAAACAAATGGTGTCAATAATTGCAAAATACCTGTCTATCGCAACTTTGATATCTCTCTTTGCTCATACTGCAAAATAAGGAATTGTTAAAAATTGGACTTGATATACAGGGTGGTCAATATACAGAGTTACAAGCTAATATCTTTTAAATGCTTCAATAAAGCTATATGCTGACTTTTTCTAAACTTTTAGGAGAAATAGGCCTTCATGTTATCTTCATGTGCAACATTTCAGCGGTCCCCATCATGGGGCTTTATAGGGGGGGGGATTCAGAATTTTAAATGGAACGATTGTATAATTTTTAGTTATTCCTATTGTTCTCCAGATTAAGCTATTTATATTTAAAACTTTTTTTTTTAAACGAATCCTTGAGAAATTGTGGCTTACGCCTGTATAAATAGGAAATGTGAAGAACCAGAATCGCATGAAGATGAAGTCAAAAGTGAATGATGAACATGTTATTAATGTATTCTTGTCGCTGTAGTTGTAATTCTACAATAAATAAACAGCCAGTAATAGCCAGAAACAGAGGGGTCAACTGCACTTCGTAGAACTAACACGCTAGTCATGTGTACTCACACAAAGTGGTCGGCCCGAGTTCGATCCCAGAGGTCATATCGTGGCGGACGAAGTTCCCTGACAGATTTTCTCCGGTTTCTCCTACCACTCATTCAGCCGTTCCTCCATCAGCAACTAATCCTCATCTTCACCTTCATAACTCAGCGCGTAATCCGTCGATTCTCTGTGCGCTCGTTACAAAATAGGTTGAGCTATTGACCTCTGCCGCCCGTGTGCGTAATTTCAACGCTTAGCCGGTACTCACTCATTTACACATGATGGATGACCTTGAAAATGACTGCAGAATGCCATTGCAAATTATAGTTCATTTTTGAGCTATATATTATTTTCTGATGAGACAACTTTTTACAAAATTAGCTATATCCATGCGTTATTTATTGGGCATATAAAAACCTCAATCATCGTAGATTGTTATTCTTTTGAAAGCGCAGTTACGAATTAGCATGTTTATTTTTAATAACAGCGATAACAGCTCTTGGGAAATTGCCCCTCTTAATGCACGAGAAGAAATATGATTCTGCACGGATAACGTGAAAGAACAATGTCCATATATAAATTAACCTTTTTGTAGTTTGTACTTAAATTAGAAGCCTGGGTCATAAGTATTCCTAACATTACGGGTCGCCTCTTGAGGAACTAATCTCTCATAGTAAAGAAAACCTTGGGGAGGTCTCCGAGGTATATAGAGTGAGATGAAAGAGGTTCGCGATTCCATGATTGGAGGAGGACACAGTAGCTCAAAAGGTTGAACATCTATGGTTTGAATAGCTGCCCTGATCCGAACTTTTCAAGTCTCATTCTTCATTTCCAGAAATATGGTACCAGCAAGATGGTGCGCCGCCACTCTTTGCAAGACGCACACATGAATTACAGAATAACGACCGAGATAGACGGATTGGACATGCATGTTGGACCTATTGCGTGGCAACCCCTGCATACCTGATATTACACTTTTGGATTACTTCTTTTCTTTTCAGGATCGCAAAACAAAGAGGCATGTGTATGGCACCTACAACCAAAGCGAATATAGATATATGAAGTTTACATCCTGTATGTTGACAAATGCTAGAGACAGCTTCCGAAATAGAATTAATAAAATTACTAAGGGTTTAGGTGTTAATGGAGGTTATTTTTAAAATGATGCAAAGTAAATACCTTGGTTTATGTCTTAATCTAATATATCTCGTTTCAAACGCTATATTTTTTCGTTTGTTCATTTTAATAAAAATGTTTTAAACAAAGTTGAGGACAATCAAATTAAATAAAAATTATACCATCATACCATTTAAAATTTGAATGTTAGCCCTTCCAGAACCCCCCATGATGGAGCCTGCTGATGCTGTGCACGAATTTTTTCTACCGAAAAGCATAAAAAGGTCAGAATTTAGTTTTATTGGCCCATTTAACAGATGTTCGCTTGTATATATTTATTTGGGCCACTCTGTATAATATGCTTTACATTTAAGCCTTGAAGAATGTGTGTTTTGTTTAATATAAAGTTTATAAAAAACTTAAATTTAATTAGACTTGCGAAGTACAAGCGGAAGAGTAAAGAAAGGAAGAAAGAAAGGGGGGAAAAAGTTTGCTAAATATGAAGCAAAGTGCTGCAATGTAAACGTTTGGCAAGTTAAGGTCACCAGCAACATCTCTGAAAATATTACGACAGCAGAAGAAAAAACAGGCCAATTTCTGTGGCCTGTTCTTGCACCGCGACCTCATAAGTGACCAAACTGACATCATGAACTGCTCTACGAAGATCGAAAGTCATGTAATTTTGTAATAATTATTGTGTCAAGCATTTTAATGGTTTCCTGCTTTTAATTTCCTTGTATATTACTTTAAATGTAAAATAAACTAACCCTTTCACTACAAAAGGAGAATGTTTTATATCTGGTGCCATTTTGTAGGTTATTTCAGTTAAATAATAAAAAAACACTCACAGTCCGGATATGAGAATTTACTGCACAAAGGAAATGAACTACAACGTGGAGTTTAATCATATTTGTACCTTCCAAAGTTTATGTACGGAGTATTAAGTATTAAGTAAAGGTCAAAACCTTCTAAAATAATTATGATGGAAACGTCAAAGATGAATAAAAAAGATATTGTAGACTTAACTCCAGACATATAAATAAAGTAACTAGAGAAGTTTAGGTTTCCCAGTGTTAAGCTTTTGTTTACGTTCTGTGTACTGCAGTCTATTAAATATGAAATAACATTAGCTCTACTTGTGAGAATTGTAAAACAAGCATAGGTTCTCGGCCTACTAAATGTGGAAATGTTTGAAATATTTAACTCTCTTGTATATTTTATAAGATATATGAAAAGCTTGCAATTAAAATCCGTATAACAAAAGCTCTAAGACAAAGTTGCGGCATGCTGCCAGCATTGTTAAGATATGAGAAGAGCAGTCCTTGTAAAGTGGAATAAAATATGTTTAGAAATCACGGTAAATATAAAAAATTACTTAATGTACAACTCACTATTTGCTGATGACAACTCATTTAGTATTTATTGATATGCTAAGTAATATTACAAAATGACATAAAATCTTATACAAACAATATATTGTAATTACATTACATTTTAAACCAACAATTTACTCCTCACTATATATGCCTGTTTCTGGCTCATCAGCAATGACAACTCATAACAAGAAAGAAATTAAGAGACTATTGAATACATGGAACAGTGAAATAAACAGGAAGTGACAGATATAGGGAAACAAATGCACATAGACTTAAATTTCTTTTTCTCGAAGGAGCAAATCCCATAAGGTTAATGTTGTTTACCACGGCAGGTAATAAAATGTTAAACTTTTCGATCTTTCATGTTAAGGCCTCAGCAAACTTTTCTTAACTATGAAAAATATATCGTTTAAACTACTGTGGTTTCTTTGGAAACGATAGATAAAAATGGAAGCGTAAATAACTGTGAAAGATAAAGGGGCTTTAGTTGCCTTATGATTGAACGTAAAAATATAATATATTTTTTATCAATAAGCATGGGGCAATAATGAAATGGGAAATAAATGTAAATAATATATAGGTTTCTTTGCTTAATAATGCAAAGTAGACATTTCTGCTGAATAATGATAGGATTAAAGAAAAGGAATATGAATGTAAATGTTAATTTCAATATCTACCATATTTCGCTGTCAATCACAGCATTAATTCGTCATGGCTGGACTAGAGTAATTATTTTTATTAGGTTTATTTACGGACGCTCTTTAACATCTCAGGTCATCAGCGTCTCATTCAATTCAGGGCGTGAAACGGCCGACAAATTTTGCTCATGTGCTTCTTGAGGTTCATGGGACCCGTGGCTTTACTTCCCTTCCTTAGAGTGATGGTGAGGTGATTCTTGGACCCCTTCTGATGCGTTTCCATATTTCTCTTACATGACTTCTAAAAGCAGCCGCCATTCTTTAATTCCTATCGTCCTGCTGTTTGTACACATAGTGGTCGGCATTTCCTCAGCTCGAGCGGGAAGATATGCTTCCAGCACTTCTGCGTATTCCAAAGAACTCATGTTACTCGACACCTCAAGCTCTCCAGCCGTATCTGCGTCATCCATCTCCAGAACGCCACCTAGGAAAGTGTCTGATGTTGTCAGGTCCCCAAAGCGACAGTCTTTCGTCCTAGTCTGAGGAGAATACCAACTCATCTGTCCAGACTTATGTAAGGTCATTTGAGCCTAGCAGTGTTAGTTATTAACATGCCTTCATAGCAGGCGTGATGGATCCCAGCGGCATTGTGCGTGTTCCTTAAAGCCTGGGTGCTAACTTGGATTTTGAGGGTCCACCCCAGTGAAGGTGAGTAGCAGAAAGCACCCAGACGATCAGTTGTCGATCTTCCTCTCCTGAAGCCTACCTAGGAGTACCAGATTTGTGTTATTTTTTAATCTATCCCCTCTTCCTGATAAAATGAATCCAGTAGCGACATACTTCGCTTTTTCCTATTGTTTTCACTATATCAGACGTGGGACGCCTACATTTCCCTCGTGCCAAATATGCGTCTTCTTGTTACCTCTGACGTACATTATATCCCATAAATCAATTCTAGACTCGTATGGAAATGTTTCCAAGCTCTCGTTGATCTTTCTGCAAAGAATCATTTAGAACTTTGTTGAGTTTCTGGACATTGAGGCATTAAAGTTAATGAAGCAGCAAATAAACTGGCAAAAAAGGAACTAATATTGACTTCAGATCAAAACCTTTCTGAGGCATTAGCAAGAAACTGCACGAATTGCACTATATCAATGGATTAAGAAAGAACATCATACACGATGGAAGAACTTTCCCGATCAAGAACTGTATAAATATCTATTGGCATCTGATTAAGGACCTACTGAGTAGGGAAAGGAAGCAAAGCAGGAAGGACATTGAAATTGTGCCTGGACACTAGACATTTCAAAAAACAGCTACGGACCATGAGAATCTACAGCGGAAGTTCCACATGCTGTATATATGAACTGTCTAGTGAGATGCAAAGCACTGCTTACTAGAGAGGATGAAGATCTGGAAAGACAAAGAATTGCGACTCAATCCTTTAGTGAGATTAATTCCTAAGTTTATAGGGGAGATCTAGAGCTCACTAAAGCTCTATATAGGGTTGAAGGAGTGCACAAAGGGCACTTTGGCTCAAGTACTAAGGTGTATCAAAGCAAAGCGCAGATTGAAACACAGAGAGAGAAAATGCACTTGCCTTTGCTTAGCTGACCAGAGTTCCGATCTTGTCGGGGCAATTCTTGTTTTCACATAAATGTCCCGAGAAAAATCTTCGGGAGATTTTGTCCCAGATTTTGTCACGAAGCTAAAATGCGTACAATATTTTTTTCAATTTTTATTTCCAGCAGCAAGAAGGTTCGTTCCTGATGGTGTAGTGGTGACCATACTTACCTCATAAGCCCAAGATCCTGCGTTCAATCCCGACCAGGATCAATAGATTTTTTCGGGGTAAAATTCCCAAGTATGGTGGCTTTCTTCGGAAGGGAATTAATTCACTTCCGTGTCTTAGATTTATGGCACCTAAAGGAACCTCAAGTCTGAAAGAAGAGGCCTCTGAGCAAAATTTATCGGCCGTTTCAAGCCCTGGATTGAATGGGACTCTGATAACCTGAGATGTTATAGAGCGTCCATAAATAAACCAAATCAACAACAAGCAGCATGGAGATAAGAAAGTAAGAAAAATGTGGTCAGTCTAGTTTGATAAAATGAAAGTTATTGTTAAAGTGAAAACTTAACTGCAATTTGTATAACCCAGATTTTTGTATTAAATATTTTCAATAAAAAGGCATTACAATCAATGCATTTAAATGATAAATGAATTAGTATATTGATAAATAAACATTCAAAACGCTTTCGTGAACTGTAGAATAATGTAATGTAAAAGTAATTTGCATCAACCTATACATTAAATATATCTGTTAAAAATTATAACAATTATAGTGCATTATATAATTTCTGAATTACATAATTTTTGTGTTTAATGTAAATTTTGTTTCCAATATTAAACGGTATGTATGTTTGGCATGAGTTTCCAATTGCATATTATTATTATTATTATTATTATTATTATTATTATTATTATTATTATTATTATCGTTCCTCGCGATAAGTTAATCATGGGTAAATAATGGGTAAATAGGTTTTTTATTTATTTATGGACGCTCTTTAATATCTCTGGTAATCAGCGTTCCAATCAACTCAGGGCGTGAAACGACTGACAAATTTTGCTCAGAGGCCTCTCTTTCAGGCTTGAGGTTCTTTTTCGTGCCGTAAATGTACGACACGGGACTCAGGGCTTTACTTCACTTCCGAAGGAAGCCATACTTAGGATTTTTACGCCCGAAAAAAAACCCATCGATCCTGGCCGGGATCGAACCCGCGATCTTGCGTTTGGAGGCAAGTATGGTTACCACTACACCGCCAGGACCGACATGGTAAATAGGTGGAGTGTAAACCAAAGTGTCTCGGTTTTTAACATGAAAATCTGGTCAGCCGATCCTTATGTACTACAAAGTTTAGTGGAAGCGCTTGAACCAGGATGCAGGTTGGGGAACCCTCCCCTATTTACTATCCAACCGTAACAGTACTGTGACTCAAAGGTAAAAATCGAGCAAAAGAGGCATAAGTCTAACTAGTACTCTAGTTCCCTTTATTCATTCTAGGTAATATGTCCTCAGATGGTATGTCCCATTTACAACCCCAAACCCTTTGGCAGATCTAAAGAAAAAGTTGTACAAGTTTTCTTAACATGAGGATATAAACAGGATATCTAAACACTCCTCCTTTAATTTTATTCTTTTTGACACACGAAAAATTAAAGTTCTGCTTATATCATACTGGGACACATTTGCTGATTGGCTCTTTAGAACCAATATATATATATATATATATATATATATATATATATATATATATATATAACTTAAAATGCACTAAGGCGTGCCACATTTAACGTGAAGAACACATAAAAACACACAAAAAAAAACACTGTTAGATGCACTGTAAGACGACGTGGAACACTGTTGAGGTCACTGTAGTGATTACTATATTTCGAGCAAGGATGGGCTCTTGATCGCGTAGAAGGAGAACAAGGACTAAGTCTAGTATATCGTACGGCTTGTGTGCCTTCCTTACAGTCTACTGAGTTGGCTGCATCTAACAGTGTTTTTTAGTGTTTTTATGTGTTCTTCACTTTAAATGTGGCACGCCTTAGTGCATTTTAAGTTGTGTCATGTCTCCTAAAGAGAGCTTTTTACATTCCTTTTAAAAGTATATATACGAACTATGCAACAATCTCCCTATTTTTCAATAATTTTATACCGTAAAAGGACAGGAAATCAGAATATTAAGTCATGAATAAAACAGTTCAAGCAAAGCTGGGACTGCAAGACTATGACAGATTTGTATGTGTGTATATATCCTTGAACACCTGTATTTATTTTATCCCCTCCCAAAAAATCTTCAATTCTTAAGGGGCTAGGAATTAATATATATGTTTTAGAAGTTTTTCGGGAGGCAGATCACTAATTCGCAATTATCAATAGTTTCTTGGAGTTCATTCCTAGCCCCTTAAGAACTGAAGACTTTTTTTTTTTGGGAGGGGATAAAATATTTGAACTCTGGCTCTAATTATTTTTAGAATGTCGGAAATATTACATATTAATGTTGAAAGAAATTGTAGTAATCATGAAGCAAGACAAAAAAAGTTTTTTAATTATTCTAGAATTGCGTTAATTACTGACAAAATTTTTAAAAAACTAAAATAGTGTCTAATAAAATTCCAGTAAATTTATTTAATGTAAGCATGATTCAGTTTAATAGATATATTCGTAAATAAATAATGTTATGACTAATTAGTTTTATACTGAATTTTGTGACGTGTAAAAAATATACTGATTCAGTGTTCAAAAAAAGCATGCACTCACACAATATTTCAATAAACAAGAAAAAACACCTTCATATTTTGACGATTTTATTTATGTTTATTAAATGATGATAGTTATAAAATGCTAATGGTATATCTATAACTAAATGCTCTGAAGATACTAATTGACGGAGAGACATAGGTAAATATTACTGTTTGTCTAACAATGCAAATAAGCTGATAACGCAAATTATTCCAGGTGGTTTCAATGTAACATTAACGTAAATTGAAATATTTCGATTATAATGTAATAGAAATCTAATTCGAGGAATTTATTTGGCAAACTGCCATTGGTGGACTAATTCCACAATGGAATACCACAAGCCTTAATTTTGCAGAAAAAATAACATATGCAAAGTTATTATGTTATTATTTAATTTATATTCAATTCCATTAAATAAGCATCTCTCCCAATCATGCACCGAATCACCAATTTTGTGTCTGATGAAGGTAGCAGGTATTTTAAGACTATTTATTTGTAATATAAGTTTAAATTTGAAGTTAGGTTTATATTCTTCTTGTAAGTACAACCATTTTCAAGCTTTATTTTAGACTGCGACTTAATTTTGGGACGCCTAATTGGATGCATTGTGCAATAAATTAAATTAATTTTGATTTGTCTTTAGCTGCCCAAAATGTTCATGAATTATGTGTCTTATGAATGTTTATTTTGTTATTTGGATCAAGCTAAGTATATAAAAGGAATCTTTATGATCTAAATGAAGAACTTAAGATTAATTAATATAAACCATTAATAAAACTGAATATATTGATAGATAATGCCGGATTTTAACTGAGACTGGCCTTTTTAATATATAGGGCAGTCTTATTTTTAAAACCAATACGAATTCATTTGCTTTGAATAATGCAATTTATGATGATGCTACTAGAGGCAATAGGAATAAGTATATTAATAAATAAGAGTACTAAATATACTAAAGCACCTGTTTTAAATACTATATTTTATGAATAAACTACCTTTGAATATTTTATATATTAAAAAGATATTATATTTTAAAACAAAATTCAATCTGCATAGCTCATAAACTTTAATGCTTTCGATCAATTTTTGTCCTTTGTCCTTTTTTAAGGTATGTGTCCTTTTACATAGTTTTATTTTTTTTTTTCTAGTTTTTAAGCTTTCATTATAATTTTGCTTGGGAATGTAATAAATAAATATAATATGATACGGTAAAAGTATATATAAACAAAGTTACAAAAATAAAAAACACAGCATTTAGACAATTAGCTTACAGTAGTAAAAACAAAACAAAATTGTACTGACATTTTAAAGAGGGGAAATTTTTCAGTCAAATTGAGAAATAAAGAAAAAAGAAATAAATAAAAATTAAGAAAAATTCACTATTACATACTACATTTACAAATTTCAAAATCGTGGTGTATTAATTTTCTTTGTTTGATCGTATATAAGGTTATTTGTTTTTATGGTATCATGTGAAATTAATACATTTCGTATGGATGTAATTTCTGATAATGCACAAGTATTTTATTGAGGGAATATTTCTTTTATAAACAATATATATTTCTAGTAGAAGTTATTGGTACCGCCTTATTTTATATATAGTGTGAGTTTTGTGTGGGATCTGACCATAAAAAGAATATTGCAAAGTTACGTTATTTATTTTGGGGAGTTATTATGAAATTATTACTTACGATAAATTGCCTATTTCGCAGTTTTCTCTGTTGTTCCTAGGCAACGAGAAGCGGACAGTTACAGTTTCACATATTGACACTGAGTATTTACCTACTGTCTTGCTAATCACTAAGGACGATAAACTGCAAGGATGGAATGCTGTCATCTCATAATTCTGTCTGCACCAGAATTAATACGCACAATTGCGATTTGCGAACATTCAGCGTTGCAAGCGATCACAATAATAAATTCTCCTTCAGGATTATTGTGACTTGCATTCTAAAGGAAGGTATAAAATATTTCCTCTAAGTCGAGAGAGGCATGCAATAATTGTTTTCTTTCTTTCTTTCTTTCTTTCTTTCTTCCTTCTTTCCTTCCTTCGTTCCTCTTTCTTTCTTTCTTTCTTTCTTTCCTTCTTTTCTTTCTTTTCTTTTTTTTTTTTTGAAGGGACACAAAATTATGTGTTCTTTCTTTCTTTCTTTCTTTCTTTTTTTTTTTTTTTTTTTTTTGAAGAGACAAAATTATGTTGCTAACCATTTGTCACCAAACAGCTGAAAGTAACATAAACCCACTACTGGCCTGTCTAAGTAGTGGTCATTGATTATCTGTTTTGTCCATCTGTATCTGGACGTCGGTCATCAAAATCAATTGCGGGAAAAACTAGCAATTAAAATGGAGAGAATTAATAAAGAAGTACGTTTTATGTGTTTCTTTCGTGTTTTCTAACAATAATTCCTAATAGAGTAGTATGCATAGCGCGAAGTGCACCTTGTATTACTTAAGTTATTAACATAGCAGTTCTATAACAAAGCTCTGTTTATATTATTCTCGGTTTTTACAGGAAGAAAGAAGAAATTCAAACCCAATTCAAAAACCAATATCTGAGAAAAATCAATTATAAAATTCTTTCTGGATATGAAAAATTTATACTTTGAGAATTGTTCTAAAGGAACAAGAACAGCATTTTGAAAGCAGTGACTTTATCATTAAAAGTGAAACGCTCAACATAATATAAATCGTAATAATGTCTGTCACACATTTTACTAATTTGGGTATTTTAGGAGGGTGATTTACATATCTCGACGCGCATCATGAAATGCGTTATAGAAAAATTTACGTACTTTAAAAAAAATGGCTGCTCTGTTATCTAGAGTGAAGTAACGCTCTAGACACTTCATAAGACGTTAATATGCGAAAAGTGGCAACTGATCAAGCGAAATTGTTCATCACAATATTTAGTAATGAAATAAGACAGTTCCAGCTAATGCTGAGACTGCAAGACATTGACAAACTTATTTATAAGCAGACACTGAAAAAAGAGTTCTTCGTACAGTTAATTTGAATGATTCCATTGTTACAACCTTTAAAAAGGAAAAAGGCACATAAGAGTTAGGATCTCAAAGAATAAAAAGTTGCTAGTATATAAACAGATCTTTATTTGATGAAAGATCACGAATAATATCCATGCATTTTTTATTTATTTATTTTATTTAAGGACTCTCTTCAACATCTCTGGTTATTAGCGTCTCATTCAGCGTGAAAGGCTGATAAATTTTATTCAGAGGCCTCTTCTTTCAGCCTTGAGGTTCTTTTACGCAAATCTACGTCATGAGACCAAACATTTTATTTCTCTCCCGTAAGAAACCATACATAGGATTTTTATGCCCTAAACAATCCATCGCCCCTAGCCGGGTTCGAATCCACGATCTTAGGCAATCTACATCTACATTATTGCACGTAGAGCAAAATGAAGCCATGTCATATATGAAAAGCAAACCAAACAATGGACTCGTTCCTTGCAAATGCCAGATCGGTCTCTAACAGAGAATGTGGAAAGAGTTGAGGGAAATGTCAGTACCAATCGTATATTAAAACGATTACAAACAAGAAAGTATGAATCAGAGAAAAGAGAAATAAAGGTAATTTATATTTTGATAAGAACGGATGAGGTGATGAATGAAGAATGTTTGAAATTGAATCATTTTATAAGAATAATAAGTTATTATATTAAATAGACGCTCAGGGAGAATATATTTAATGAATGTTAATGGACAAAGCGTTATTGTGTGATATGGGCACAGCGCATATAGTAAATCATTATAAAGTTATGAATTTTGCCAATACAGTGCTCACGTATTTTGAAATTCTGTTTGAGTATGCAGGAAAATGTGTACATTCAAACAATTGGGTAGTGGGATCAGGCACTAGTTTATAATAAATGACATGGATAACATATGATTTGATAAAAAGTATGTGGACAGAATTTTGGGAAATTGCCAGATGCCAGTTGGAAGACATGGATAGACAAAACTTATTGGCAATGAAGGAAAAAAGAAGCTTTCTCAAATTTTATAAGGATTTTGCAATGAATGGTGGAAAACAGAATAAAAATCAAAGAGAGGATGTTGCATGGTTTAAATTGCGAATATTGAGATTGAAAGGTTACAGGGGAATGAAGCATGAAGAAGACGTATGCCCTACATGTGAGAAGAAAGAATATGCAATACATTTCTTGTTAGAATGCAAAAAGCACATATCTGGAGGAAATAATACTCTTAAAAAATGGCTGATAGTAGCAAAAACAATAGCAACCCGAAAAATCTTGTATCAACAATCTCAGATCAATTGTTTAGGAAGGTGTCTATTTGGGGTCAAAAAGAAAAGGATCTGGTCCATAAATCAAGCAGAAAATGTTCATATATGATGTTTGTAAAATTTATATATCATAGCCTAAGATGATTTAAATTTATAATAGGAAGGATATATATATATATATATATATATATATATATATATATATATATATATATATATATATATATGAAAAGTGATATTTCTATTACGATTTCATTTTGCTCTGTTGCTGCATATAAACACTACAGTTAATCATTATTCAGAATGAGTTTATGCTAGTGTCAATTTAAATCAACTTATCTCGTGTGCATTCAACGGATGGTCATGTAGAAGATATTACATAGGTCATTAATGACACTCATTTAGAGCAACATGATCTGCATAGTATTGAAGCTCCTATGGAAAGAAACGCTAGTGATACACTTTCAATTTCGCGATGCCAATACAAAATCATAGCTACAGCTACTTATAAACTAATCCAAAAATATTACAATTTTATGCACGTCTTCTTGACTTGGTAACTAAGACCCCAACACCTCTATTAAATGGTTTGATTACTTCTATAAACAGGTATAAAGTCTAAGGAAGTCAATCATAATTTCTATTTATACGAATTATTTAGCAGGAAGTTTAAAAAGAACAGTTTTGTGACTAAAAATACAGCCAAATACATAACTACCGAGACATACGTTCCTGAAGATATTTAACACGTTAAACCGCTTTCAGAGTGCTTGAATAGGAAGCTTTTCAAACGACTGTTCATTATGCACTACGCGTGTCTTGGATGTTAAGTGCCTAATATAAAGCACATACAGAAACGTCTCTAGTGTCACTTTGCGTTATAAATAACATGTTGGTGGCCTCAAGAAAGACCAGTTCCTTTATAGTTACTCCAGCGTCACTGTGCGTAACGCCATGTTGTTGTTAATTGCTTCTACTTGGCGATTCCAATGATGACTACACTTTCTTCAATATTTGCTATAGCATATTAAAAGTCCTAAAAGAGAATCAAGTTAGCTTGAAAATTCTCTAGACCCAAACAGAATTTTTTTTCAATCGCTGCTTTCAAAAATCGCCAACTCAATTTCAGCCAATCAATTGAAAGGTTTTCGGTATGCAATATTCCTATTTCCTCTGTCTGTCATCACTGGAGATTGATTACTGTTAGTGATTAAATTGCATCATAGAAACAGTATCCAATGAAATACAAATGGTTCACTATGGAGTGAAAATAACGTAACACAGAAACAATCTAACCTTGAAGGAGAAGATAAGACTGGGAGAAAGAGATAAACATACAGAAACTGGAACTTCAGGCTCAGAGATTTCGATACTCTAGCCGTGACAGTCCTACAAAAACACCAGACTCTTATAGAAATATTTTGAATTACACGAGTAACGTCCACATGCTGAGTTTTACATATAGTGTATATACTGAAATAGATTGCCTAAAGGTACTCACGAGGAAGACGAATGGAGTAATATTTTATAAACATCATTTTATAAACTAGCGATGAGAAACTACCTAGGGAGATGGTCCCGATGAATCATTTTTTTGCAAGGTTAGGTCGATTTTGAGAATTTTTTCGCCCATCTTTTCTATGATTGGCTGAAATATTTTGTACTGTAAAATGATTGGGTGTTGTCGTTTACGTTCGCCAACATACAGGCAATTGAACAGTGTAAGGCTTATTTTGGTTCAATAAGTGCTTTATACATCAAGCTTTTCGTCTTTAAACGAATTTTAACACAACACACATAGCACAAGTTAGTAACCAATTTTGTACGGTTGTAGTGCACTGCAGATTTAGCTGTGCAGTGCACGGTTCCTATTCGTGCTCTATCTTTATCTTAAATTATGAACACATCCAATATTAGTGCTACTTCAACTGACATGATGAGTGTATTTGGCAACCAGAATACACCAATGCCTTCAACTTCTTCCGAGAGGATGTTAAACAGGCCAGTCCCTTACCCCCTAAGGAGAAAAAGATTACCCAACCACGCAAAGCTGGAGGAGAATCTTTAAAGTGCAACTAAATGCACGGATGATGGCCATTAGAGCGAAAGATTATTAGCGTAGGCAAAATTGTGGTGGACTCAGATTCCACTTCTGAGAGTAAGGCACCTTTCACCAACTGTTTTACTTACACTGGGAAAATTCCGGTCTTCTCTGTACACTCCTCCTACACGGAAAAAGAGGGAGACAGCTCTTATGGTTTGGCTTCAGAAGCAGATGAAGCTGTTTTTCAAGTAGTAGCTGGAAAGCCTTCAGTAGGCTCCAACTGGACAGCCAACTGCAACAGGAGTGTCTTCAATGGGTCTTTATGCGAACAGAAGTACCAGGAGACACTTTCCTCGAATAATTGTGGACACTATCCAGGAGTTGACGGGCTTCATCAAGAAAGTTATGCCTACACTAGGGGAGTGCAAGGTGGTTCGGAAGGTAGATTCCAAGCACCTCTGCTTAGGATCGTCAGAGACTGCTGACTTCACTAAAGATGAGGGGAATTCAACGTTTTTTCCTTTGCTATTGAAAAACTAGAGACCCAGACGCGTCATCAGAGGGCTACCTGTGGATACTCCTATGGAAGACATCGAGGGAGACTTCAAACGCTAGGACTTTGCCTCTAAAGTTGTCAAAACCATATGAAGAGGGGAATATCCCTGAGAGAGTCCCTATCCCCATGTTTCTAGTTATCTTAGAGTGGGGAGATGACCTTGAGATAAAAAGGACAAGTTGCTGTCTATTTTCCTCAGAAGAGAGATAGAAGAGTCCCGACGTACTGGAGGTTATGCTCAATGGCACTGGTATTTGCGCTTTAACATTGCGCGATAGTTCTTCTCCTGGAGCCCTCGCTGCGTTAGGTGCGGTGGTCCCCATCCCCGTGATATCTGCCAAAGAACAGCCTCTGAGACTGCTAATTGCCCTAACTGCAAGGGAGACCACGTTGTTAGTTATGGCCGATGCCCAGGTAGACTGAGGATCATGAACAACCCACAGAACCCAGAAACACAGCAACAAGCAGAGATGTTCCAACTGCTACAAGCAGAGATAACACCAGAGCAACCACACCTGCAAACAATACAACAGCACCGGCATTGTCAATTATGTCAACGTATTCAGTTACAACCGCAACGCGGCGCCAAACCAGAAGTTATGCAGCAATGATGCAAGGACAGCCCTGTCTAAAGAGTTTCATGCTAGAGCTCCCACACAACAGGCAAATAACAATCCAACGCCCAAGGAAATCACCCACCACCGCTGCTCATCAAGGCCAAAAAAATGGAGGCCCTCTCTGAAGGTCACATTGCTGGGGAGGGGGACAGTTATTGGAAAAGTCCAGCCAGCTGTCTCCCAACGGGCTGATAAAATCAGGGAGAGGCAGATGCCTCCTGGCCTACCTTAAACTCTTCGCCAAACCAGAACGAACCAACTCCCATCACCTGAGTGGAAACACCATGCAGTTGCTGCAGGGGCTGCCAAACATTTGGCAGACATGTGGCAGACCTCTGCAGGGCCTTTGAACTCGATTCCTTAACGCTCCTGATTCCTCCAATAAGATGCTAGTAGCCTTTGAGACCATCGCCCTTCTTTTCAACGGAGAGCAGGGAGCTCAAAATGGAGAGCTGAAATAGGTCTCGCAATTCATTCCGTTTCGCATTTTGGAATGCGAATGGTCTCAGCATTTTGCTGCCTCGTAAGCCCTAAACCCTTTATTAGTCAACGAGACGCATCTCCATCAGTATAACCACTTCCATCTACAGGGCTGAAATTGCCTTCGAACAGGTCACGGTGGTCCAGGAGGAGACATGGCGATATTTTACAGAAAAAGTGTAGTTCATCGCTCATTTCCATTTCAGATCCCGCCTTTGCAAACCTTGTAGGCCACGGGACACATTTGTATAATTTGGAGGCAAGGAGGTTCTGCTTGCTGGGTCAGAACCCACAAACCACCAGTACGGGTCTTTGGCAACCAAAAAATCATCCGATTAGATGACAAGACAACCATCTTTCATTGACATCGTGATCATCGAGCAATTCCCTCACCATCTCACCCTCACTTCAATCAACACACTTCATTCCGATCATAGCCCCGTATTGGCAGAGATCAACACTAGGATTTCCAGCCACGATGTCGCACGCCTTAACCGGGAGATCGACTGGAAAAGCGTTAAGGATTGCTTCATCACTATCGTCCCTCCAAACCAAAAAATCACGACATTCCCTCACTAGATACAGCTGTCTCATACGTCTCCCTTACGATGTTACGAGTAACTCATAGCCTTACAACCCACATCTCTCCATCTCCACACCCAGATGTCATTCCACTGAGCCTAAAGCTCCTTATCCGCCGATCCTGGGCAACCAGCAGATTATATCAATGACATCACACGCTACATCACCGAAGACTCTGGAGCCGACTGCCCAAGAAGTCTGTGTCCGCCTACGCGAGCATAGAAGGCTCGCTTGAGAGAACACAATGGCTATACAGAATCTCCCTGATGGTGACGTGTGAAGGATAGCCAAAAACCTTCGTTGGTTAACGAAATAAGAATTCCCACCCTATCCATGGCATCAGATGTCTGATCTACGAACCGCAAGTCAAAGCAAACGCTCTCGCTGACTACTTGGAACTGCTCTTTAGGCCTACAGCAGATTTATCAATGGCGGTTCGAAGAATTTTCGAACCGCCATGTGCTTATGGAAGAAAAGTTATATTAAATATAGGAATTTCCTAAGCAAATGCCAGAAAAATATTGATGCTAAGAGGCATCATTTTCAGGATCTCTTATAACACGTTAGTGCTTCTTATTATCAGTTTTAAATACAGTATCATATCATACCTTTAGTAAAAATATAAAAACTGAAATATGTGTACATACTAGCTTTACGCGCAACAATTCTACCGATTCTGTATCATCCCTTTTCCGGCTGCGGAGGCTGCAGGTCTGTAATTCAAACAACCTCACTGTATTATTCTGCTTTAGTTTCTAAGAAGTAATGTAGTTTCCATAAATCGGCATTTAAATAAAACTTACAGTTTAAAATGTTAGCCTTTTCAGTCATTTAAACCTTAAAATTGGTATTTAAAACCACGGACATATATAGTATATATATTCAAACAGTTCTGTGTATATATGTATATATACATAATAGCCAAACAATTAGAATATGCCAAGATAAAATGTTTAAGGTTTGTCAATTTTAGTTGACATAGTATTTTGTTACGAAAGAAACGCTATAGATTTATGGTATATATATATATATATATATATATATATATATATATATTTTATATTTTCATTGATGAGTACAGAAAATAGCAGTTTAAGCATTAGCAAGTTTTGAAATTTATGAACATTTACAATTGTGTATCAAATAAAACACTCTCTTTAATTAATTCTTAATGCTGCAGTTATGCATCTGAAGAAGCAATGTTTTCAATACATGAATAGGTCTTTTGTTTTCTTTCTTTATTTTTCCATTTAGCTGGAAATTCCACATTTGGAACAGTTTTCATCCGACATTTGCCGCCAAGAGGATGCTACTGTAAAAGTGCTCTAAAAGGATCCATTCTATAATATTTATAATTACATTTTCCCAATCATTAACGGGATATTAAAGACCAGAAAACGCTGACAGTATGTAAACGTGCGAGAGAAATATTGTTAAACTACAGTTGATATAGAATAAAAGGTTATATCTGATTCACAGCCAAAAAGTATGCTTCATAATTAGACCCGAGACACTTTGCCGCTCATCTTTCAATATGGAATACGCATAAAAATCGTAAAAATGGCCACATTTCGCCTGTGTACTACTTTAGACTAGATTTACATTGAATACGTCTGTCTCTAACAGTTACTTTTCAGCACACATCTTGCTGTCGTCTAAAACGCCATTCTTCAATCATTCGTGGAGTCCCATTTCTCTAACACCTCTTACTCCATAAAGAATACGCTAAAATTTCTGTACCGTACTCTAAATACGTTGTCTTCTGAGCCCGGAAGTTTAGGGATTTATTTTGGTTAAAATAGGCAAGCAAAATGGCACTTAAAATACTGAAAACATGCAGTAATATAATTAAAGCAGACATTTATTAAAAGTGAAAACAGAGAGTAATTATTAATGAAAATAGGCATTTAAGATAAGACTTTCTTTATCGCATAATTAAAGTACTTAAGCTTACTTTTCTCGGTTACAAACACAGGATTTTTTTTTCAAGGTATCAATTGTCATAGTCAGCCGCTTGTCAGAGAGAATGTTTTTCCACATGGAAAAGAACGTTCTACTTCCGCTCAAGTGATTGGAGCATATTTAAAACAAGTTATTTCGGAAGGACTTATATCAGCTACAACAGAAAATTCACCTTTCAAGACACCGTGGAAATGTAGATCAAGACAAAGTAAAATAATTTTGAATAGACATGATGAATGAGCAAAAGATACACAGTGTTTTCTGGTCGAGTTCATTTTCTATTTAAGCGTGTATAGGGCAAGCAGGTTAATATCTCTCTTACTTCCGTATTGAACACATTGTAGGGACGGTTTATTGCACAGCTGTGCCTCTCTCATTTTTCTCCATTGCAGCTATTTTTTTACCTTTATGCAGCTGAGAAGTTAACCCCCCACCACAAGTTACCTAGATTTCGCGCAGATCGATTCAATATAATTCACCAGGACTATTCAAAACTACAGTACTTCCCTCATACTCTCTATTTCATAGTATTCGTATTCCCGAGGCAACCGTGCATCCCTTTCACTAATGAGGGTTCTGCTATTTAAAGAGCTTAAGTAAATAGGTTGAGGAGAAAGATTTTGACTGCTTGGAAAGAAATAAAATTCATAACAAGATTCTCAATAGAAAGTTTTGTGAGATGAACATACTATTTAATTTTTATAACGTTTTTTCACTTCATTTGAAATTTTAAGTGCTTTTTAAAATGTGTAAATAATCATAGAAAAAACCTATAACAATACGAAACAGGCAAAAAAGATTTTAAACCTTAAAATGGGCAACCGAAGCCAAAAAGGCAAAATAAAAACTGACACTACCATCCTAAATGTACGAAACATGTTCATTTCTATCTGACTCTTAAGATAGAAAAGATTTTTTGCCTAACTTCCAGGCTCTGGTTATCACGCACCCTTTAGAACATATACAAGCAATAACAATAGGTGGTCTATTTTTAAATTGTGGTGGAGGGAGCAGTAAATTAGTTTAAAGGAAACATCTCATTTCAGAAATGGTACTAGGGAATAGAACTCTCGAAGGAGTACTTGCTGTTTACAAAGCCAGAGGGTCATCATAAAAATCCAAAAGATAAATGCTTGAAATGAAAAAATTATCTGAATATTAATAACTGATTCTTGTAAATGTTTACATATTGTTTCAGTGGAAATAGTAAAAATGTTCTATCACCCATTACTCAACATTTCCATCAGTCACTTTATCACTAAACAGTACTGACGCAAAACTCTATTTTAAAACCTTTATATATGCAGTCATCTGATTAACGAGATTAGATTTTTTATTCATTAATGGTGTCTTAAGTTAAGGGTATGCCCCATGTTCACTGCAGATTATTTTATATTATTTTTTAATTTTTACAGACTGACATGCTTTAAAATCGCATTGACAACTGGAATCTTTGTACCTCTGTGCAACAACCATACATTGTAGCATTAAAGTATTTATTGCAATGTTGTCCCTATGTAAATTCAATTTTAACTCCATCTTTGTGTCATATGATTTTATGATAGGCGTATAGGCGTGTAACTAAACTTGTAACTATGCAGAATCTCACTTTATTTCCTCTTCCATTTTAATATGTGCTAGGTTGCTGCAAGATAACTTCAGCTGATAACTTCTGTTTCAATGGTGGAATATTTTGGTGAAGAAACAGCAAACGTAATAATAATAATAATAATAATAATAATAATAATAATAATAATAGCTTGTCTTTTCCCCATTTTTCCAAAGCGCCGTTGCTTCGTCGACGGGAACTCAGTGGTGATTTTCTTGACGTCAATATTCCTGTTTTCTCTATTTTCAATGGAGAGTACAAATAATGAACTCACTCTCATCTGGGACTTTGTACTAAGAAGGTAAGTGTTTATTAGTTTTAACTACTGAATGAGCTCTCGGCAGTTGCTGTAGTGACAGGTAAAGTGAGGGAAAATTCTAGAACTGTACACAGATCAAGAACACTGCTAGCAACATTAATTATTTGGCCAGTTCCTTATTGTTGAAAGTTTATGAATCTCTTCCATTATAATAGATCGAAGACTAATCAATTGCTTATGAAAAGTAGAAGATAAATCTATAGCGTAATATTCGCAAAGTGTGTTGACTTTTTCCATCATTTCCTTTTCAGTTAAGTTGCTGAGAAGCGAGAATTTAGTTGAGGCGAGGTGACGTTCATGCTTTCTAAACGTACTTAAGCTGCTGAATTATATGTCCAGGCAACCGTTAAAAATAAATACTGGGGCTCTTTCTTCTGCATTCTGTGTTCTTTCATCAAATGCCAATTTATCAAAGAACTTCTGACGTTGCTGAAACAGAGTTTGTTTTCCAACCATTGGAGATTTTATTTGCTTTCTTTAACACAGTACTCGAAAACTGCTGCCACAACTACATCATATTGTTTGGGTTTGTTTTAACAGTGATGTGCCCGTCAATTAATAATTGGACTTTTCTACTAACTCTTTCCAACAATATTGGTGTATTGTAATATTTTACACTGGAAAACAATCATAATTACAAACTGAAAGGAATTTGCAGCGGTTTAACGAGGCGTGTGATGGGGATGATTTATGGAAAGGATTTAATTGGGTTGTTTTGATTAAAAATTGGAATCTCAGGGGTAATGTTGATTTCTTCCTTTCCGATGACTGGTTTCCGCTGACTTATAGTTTTGCCACGAGTGTTGAGACTCTTCTGCTGGATATTTTTATGGTCTTCATGATAACATAGGGGAAGGAGTGAAGAATTGAACCAGGTGGTTAACAACATTTATATTGTTATGATAGATAGCACGATTTATTGTTCCACTTAATGAGACACCGTTATTCCCTGGAGAATTTCTTGGACAATAGCACTAACTATGACAAACACTCTCACGTCCTGATATACTTTAATAATTATAACACTTCCTACGGTTCAATCAATGAAATAGGTCAATCTGTTAACTAGCTTGATACAACTATAATGATTAATTTGATAACGGCTGATCCGGAACTCTACCAATCCTGAGACGCAACTGCCCTTTCACTGAATACTCTTCCATTGACTAAGACTTTCCACTGACTTAACTGAACTGACAATGCTCCTCGCATTGCAAAATTACAAGCCTAAATAAACGTGGCAGTCTGCCGGTCTTCCGAAGCTATCTTTATTCTTTCAAAACATGATTTTAGAAAACTCCAGAATATTTTCTTTCATCTTCGCGTTACTATTGGATAAATATTTTCCCTCCGGTTCTTTCCTGCTATATTATATGTACGTGGCTTTTTGCATGTCACCCACGTCTCTCACATATTAAATGAAACCGTTAGGATCTCCTTTCGAGAGGTTATAACCTTGTCTTTAACCCCCGCAGTTGTCATATGTTTATTACGCCTACCCTGCTTCACAATTCTCTAACAGTATGCAATAAACATTTTTTTCAAGGGCCCTGCTTTAGAAAATTACTCCAGGAAATGTCGACTTTATTTGGATCATCTTTACAAATATTATTTATGATGGGCATTAAGTTTCTATATTCCTGTTTTAAGGTCAAGAACAGAAAATAGGGAGTGTTTCCAACCTGGTAAGAAAATCACATCATACACAACATTTCAAAACATGTGCAGAAGGCAGAAATGATACTATAATCAGGTAGCTAAATAAAATTAATGAACATAATAACTTTATTTTTATTGGGGGCGGCAGCTCATAAATTCCGCCTTAAATTGAAATATTTTTTCAATGCAAAAGCTGCATTTTTTTCAGAAGATTTGTTTCAAATCAGAAGGATATTATCAAGGCATTTGATCATTTGCAAAAACCTGCTTTTCAACACGAATAAACTGTCAAATCGGAAGACCATCTCGTAAAACATGGTTTTTCACTGTGCGTCTTGTTGTCCCATTATTCAAGGCATAATTTAATTGCTGCTATTGCGGCTAACTTTTACTAAAAATCAAAAAATTGCTCTTCAGTTGGATATAAATCCCTTAATTGAACAATTTGTTCAACTCCGAGTCTCATGCTTTCAACATCACCCATGAAGTTTTCACTTTTGTTGATAATCGCTTGTGTAAATAATATCATTCTCTATTACATATATTTTTGGAAACATATCAAACTGGCTATTCCACTAATTCATAAATTTCACAATAAATTGCTGAATCTTTTAAAGATAATTTAATTTGATCAACTTGGATTAAACGACAGATTTATGTAAGCAATATTTATGCATTATGTATGTATATATGTATGTATGTATGTATGCATGACATGTATGTATGTATGTATGTATGTATGTATGTATGTATGTATGTATGGATGTATGTATGTATGTATGGATGTATGTATGTATGTATGTATGTATGTATGTATGTATGTATGCATGACATGTATGTATGTATGTATGTATGTATGTATGGATGGATGTATGTATGGATGTATGTATGTATATATGTATGCATGACATGTATGTATGTATGTATGTATGTATGGATGTATGTATGTATGTATGTATGCATGCATGCATGCATGCATGCATGTATGTATGTATGTATGTATGTATGTATGTATGTATGTATGTATGTATGTATATATGTATGTATGTATGTATGTATGTATGTATGTATGTATGTATGTATGTATGTATGTATGTATGTATTAATTTCCACGATTACGTTGTTGCCATTACCACAAGTACTCAATTAACTGTATCCAGATAAATGAGCTTACACCACACTTTCTGCATTATATTCAGATCAATGGACTTTACATTTCATCATGGGCGAATGCATCTTCCTTGCAACTTACTATGAAATCGATGTACTAAATGAAATGGAGGCAATGAATATGTTGAACTGAAAAAAGAATCAAGAGATAATAAAAATGAAGCGTCTTTAACTTTGAAGTTGCTTGTATAGCAAGCGATTCTACTGCCAGTTTCTAGAAAGAGTGTTCTAGGCATTTGTCAGTCAATACTTTTACAATATACGCATTGCAAAATGAGAATGTCAATATTCCGTATAGAACACACTTGTGTGAGGATACACCTCCAAGTTGTGCCAGCAGCAGCAGCAGTTGTCTACAACAGCCAAATCAAGGACAATGTAAATGTGTGGATCTTGTACATTTTAATTGACTCGATAAAGTTGCATACGTTGTTTGTGCCTATCCACGGTCAAAACGAAGGTGATTCTGCTCAAAGCTCTACCTCAACCAAGGTAGAATGGACTGCAGTCAACAAAGCTACGACGGCTGAAGAAGAACTAACGGCATGTTCTTGGCCCAACGTTAAAAGATGTTCTCTCTCAAGTCGAGACACTTTAGACCCTTGATTTGAATCTTCTTAGATGAAGGCACTATTTAATTTTCGAGATTATACTAAGTAGAATGTCATAACTCACCAACTCTACTTATTTATTTTCGAATTAGTGGTCTCCACTCTCGATACAAAGTTGTGTCCTTAGAGATAGCACCGATCTGCTTACCGTACGACACAACAGCTTGTTCCAGACTTCCACAATAATGACCCTCTCAGTTCTCCCAGGAATCCAGTTCTGAGCACATGGTAGCTACTTCACCAGTGTCACTACCGATCCCTGAAGAAATTCTATTTATTTCCAATGCGGAGTCTCGCAGAGGCATCATCCTCGCACTCGGACTTCGGTCTTCATTCTGTTAATGTTCTGAAGATCCTGGGGAGACAAACTGTGATTACGAGTTTTCTCCGAATAGACTGGTTACACTGTGACCATTTGCGGGATGAAACTGGCAACCATCTTCCAGCCTGTACTTCGACATCGCTTAGCCTTCACTGGGGAGTTGCAATTTGGGAAGACCCATTGATCTCCTGTCTCTAGCACCTGTAAAGATCGTGAACACATTGGGAGCTGCAACTGTCGAAACTACGAACCTTTCCTGGCACCGTTTCACTCTTGCTGCCCTTTGTTCTTCTATGAGACTCTGGGGTATCCAACCTCAACAAAGCTCTCTCATTCGAAGTTATTTTTTCAGAATTTCTTGTCGCCTACAGAGAATACATTTTAGAAACGCATCTTTTCCTCATTCGCAGATTTTTCTTTACTACAGCTTCGAGAATTCCCTTGATCCAAGAAAGCTGGCGGGAGGTAGTCGGTAGAGGGCGAAGTAAACAGCGGCATTGTAGATTCGTAATTTCCAGATTATTCACTCATTAATTTAAGGCAATCACACAATCATTATTTTATGTAACTTTTTAATTGTTTTTAACGCCCGTTTTTACTACTGAAGCACCACAGGCGGTGGATACTGATGATACACGAGATGAATTGATGTATTGGGAAAGGATGTTTTAAGGAAGAAAGGAGGCCTAACTTTAGGGTATCTCTGCAGCATTTGCCACTTATTAGGACTGAGGAAAACCTGGAAAAAAAAAAAACACTCAGGGAAGACGGTTCTGAAGCGAATCGAATCCCAGACGTCCTGCTCATGGGTCCACGCCTTAATGACCTCACCCACTTGTGGCGGTTTTCACCAACCTGTACAGTAGTTACTCAAAGTGGTTTCCTTCGGTTCCTTCACACATTCCCGACATCTTTTGATGAAAGTTGGATTATATATGCAAAAGTTCTTTTGAAATGCTTCTAATTTCTGCTCTTTTATTATCTTTCAGTTAATTTACAGTGTTTGAGTTATTTTTAGGGTTCCTCACAAATAACAATTACGCAATAAGATCTAGAGAACAACCTTCCCTTATAGCTTCCAAAGAATTACGGGCATTATGTGTTGTGGCAGAGTCTTGTTAATAATATGCATATTGTCTGTCTTGATCAGTTAATTGTTCAAAAAATGTGCGAATATTTGCGCACGATACCTCTTCGAATTTAAGGTATCTTCAAAAAATATAATTTCCATTATTCAAACTGCTGTTACGGCACTCCACGCACCAACTTTTCACCATGCAGAGGAATTTCGTGAATTATTTGTAGATTTTCTGTTCTTCAGAACCTATTGTTCTGTGAACATACGTAACCACGTAAATGAGGCCATACTTCATCAGAGAAAATAGTTAAATGTGAATCGACAATGCCGTCATGAATGTTCTGTAAAAGCTTATTACATTCACTCGACTTTCGTTGTCATGCGTTTTGGACTATAGTCACTCTGTAAGGTTTCAATTTTAAAAGTTAAATAAAAAGTTAAGTGACCTTATGAACAGAAGTTTTTGAAACGCCTACTTCCGAGCTAAGACATAAAGATTTATTACGATAGCGTTGAAGTAGTGCCCCAATATCATCCAGCTTTTCTTCTGTTAGGCCTACTAATTTTAGAGTTCAGCGAACCCGTTTCTTTAGATCTATTGACAAGGTTTCTAACTGTACCTCTATTTAGAGGTCGAATGCCTGGGAATCTGTGTACAAATTGCCTGCACACTTGTCGGCATGGGTCTGTTAAGAGGTCTCTGAAGTCGTATATAAATGTTCATTGTTGAAAAGTAAAATTTTCAGCCGGCATTTCAGTTATCTAAATAACTAATTTAATGTACACCCAGAAGACGCACTTTAAACGTAATTCGAAAGAAGTAAACAAGCAAACACGTCTTCTAACACTTCAAACTGTACAAAACAACAACCGATAACATACGTAGAGCCCGCACAAACACGTGTTCTAATGTCAACACCTCAACCTCTACTAAGCATTGAACGGAAACGTATGGGCTCTCGCAGCACTGAGGGAAAATTACGTATCTAAAATGCTTCTGTTTACTTCGCGCTCTGCCGGCTTCCTCACGTCCGCTTTCTCAGTTCAAGCGTGACTCGAACTCTCCGTACTTTATCATTGTTTTCAGTTATGGCTATTATTACAGGATGCCCCATGTGCTTCTCTTCCTTCAAGCTGTTATCGTCGACTATACTGTGCAAGTCAGTTATAGACATCTGTACGTGAACGAGCGGAGACTGAAAAACCTCTATAAAAATCTCAGGCATTCTTATTGGGTTAGGCCGCACTTATAAACGTAAAAAAGCATCGCACGTAAAGTTCACGTGTCACATCCATCAATGTCAGACAGTAAGCGCACACTACAATAATTAATATTTTGCTGCAGTTGCAACAATGGGTGCTGCGCGCTGACTTCCGTTATGGTTATTAATCAAGACATGCTCTTTCCAGTGCTGCCAATAGAAAAGTATCTCTCCCATCGAGAAGTTAATAGTCATGCTAGTATCCCAACGCCTTTATTCCAGAGCTTTTGTCTGAGAAATACAACTATTTATATTTAATTAATGCTTATTGTTGGCCTTATTTGAGGGTCATTAACCTATGACTATAAAAATCACTCGTTTTATTTGAATTAACTCATACACCGTATTATCATGCTGCCTTCATAAATTTTAGAATGTTTATTCAACATGCTCTTATCTAGTTTTTCACACATTATTATAAAAATGTGACTCTTTAACATAATGTACATTTTCTGTTTATTATTAGAGGAAAATTTCTGCTCATAATTAGAAATATCCGGATTTTAATGTATAATTTTTCCCCTAATTCATCAGACACGCTTTTAATGCTAATTTTTATAGAAAAACAAGCTCTAGGCTGAAGATCTAACCTATAAAAGCACTGCGGGATACTTCTATTTGTGCTAAAAGCGTATATAGAAGTATTGCCTCAGATAGTGGCAGAAAAGTCATTCAGCGTAAAATTCTAAGCGCTATTAGTGACGATCTCAGAGACAATAGCTAATAATATACTCTGTTTTTGCTAAACAAAGGAGGTTTGGTATCCCTTACCTCTGTTAGTGTAGCTCGTCCGAAAGGAAACATCAGTAGCCGCTCTGTGATATAGCATACATGATCCTGACACATTGGAATGATCAAATTAAAAGAGAGGTGTATCTAACTAGTTGTGAGGGCCGCCAGGCGCCATACAGTAATTATCAGTTCCCGCAAGGCATGGCGCCCCAAATTTCCAACCCTTGCTAACCTACTTCCCCGTATTTCGAGCATCATTAACAAGTCGCAAACTTTTGGGAGTGGGAGAGAAGTTACGGGGAAAATGAACACTTTAATTGGACTTAGTAAAATAGTAGAAACTATTTATTCACTTCTACAGCGCACAGATAATTACAGCAGTGAGTAAAAAAAGGAAGTGTGCGTAATAAGAAAACGCAGCAGTTATTTGCTGTTTTAATGACCATGATATGCTGAGGCCAAAACAATATAAACATTAAATTGCTATATACTTTATCCCTTTTTTAACTCCACAACTATTCCATAAAAACTGTATATCAGATACTCGTACATAAAAGTGCCACATATTGAAAACTTTACCATTCTTAAGTAGAATCGCGTAAATATATTAATTTCCAGGTTTAATTTTATAAACAAAAGAGCTCCGAAAGTTATTGTTAATAAATATTAGAGGGTTCTTTAACAATGCCATTATCTCTTTAATGCTCCTAATTTTTTAATTTGTGTTAAACTTTTAATACGGTGTTAGAAAAATATAAGGAAAACACAGCTAATTTCGCAATGTACGAGTATAAATCTTTGATGTCCTTATAAGCTGTAAAATTAATTATTTCTATTATATTTTAGCAATATGTTTTTTCTTGAAGTATGATCTATAAAGTACATATTTAAAACTTTATTAAACTTATACAAAAAATATGTTAATATATATCAGCGTATTTCAATTGGAAACTTTGGTGATTCGAAAATATATAGACACTTTTGATGCTACAAAATAATGCATTACCACAGGTAATAAATCAGCCCTTGGCACTTTACATGTAACTACCGGTCATATTTAGGACATTATGTTCAGTTTTCACCGTGAAGGTGTTCTATGCACCAATCCCAGTCAGTCAAACACTTTTCTGAAATAAAGGAGTACTTCCCATTTAGTGACGCACGAAACCACATTCTTGCACTTGAGTAGATCACACTCCCTTTCCTATTGCGCTGTAAGGTAAGGGGATATTCCATTCTTAGCTTCTGGTATGTTATTAACTGATGACGTTACTTTCAACCTGTCCTACAGGGAACATTATACTCTTTTGATGCTTTGAAAGCAATTCACATATTGTTTAGAACTCCTTCAGTGACATTTTTATGTTATTAGTGGAATATTTATCTCCATATTTCTCCTCACTTCCCCAAGCATCTTCAACACACAAAATAATTGTTCAGTGTGTTGCAATATTGTACGTGATCCATTAAAAGTGGCTATTTCTGCCGAGAGAGCTCTGTTAAACGGCAAGAACTGAGAGGAATAAGCTTCAAAATTAGAAAAAGCGTTAAGAAAATTACAAAGTAGATAAGGATCTATGCCTAATGCGTAGTACAAAAGTAGGATGTTATGTATATCAAATATTATGTCTTAAATACACTTACTTTCTACAAGCTCTTCCTGCTCCACTTAAGCTTTAATTACACTTAGAAACATGTATGAAGGTACAATAAGAAAGAATATGTTTTACAAGAGGTACACAGTAGTTCCACTAAAAGAGTTCAAATCGTTTAATAAACATCTGAAGATCATCCATGTCCTGCCATCTAGATGAGAGCAAAAAACTTCCTCTTTCCGTCGTGTCACAAAACGATCCGAGTTTATCCTCTATGCTTTCTGTACATAATTCTGTTAGTAACTTATGCAAACCCGGTGTTTAGGAGCACTCTGTAATCCAGAAATTGGAATGCAGCATAATTACCTTGGACTAGTAGGATAACTTTCCAGGGTTATGCTCTGCTCTAATTTTAAAGTTCCATTACCGACGTTGTATTTTCTTCCATCTTCTGGTGAACTGGGATTATGGAATTTAGCGCGTTACACATGTACAAGAATCATCAGTTGGAAATCTATTCCGATACCTTCACAGCTGCATGGAATCGATGTTGGCGTCAGAAATTCGATCTTAGAAGAAGTTGTATGCATCTTCGACCAATACCCGCGATACTTGCAAACCTGTTTCCATGAATGGAGATATCTTCACGTATTTTTCGCTGATATGGCTGCCCTAAACTACCAGCACTTCTAACAGTACACACACGCATCACCATGCACAACTCTCCTGTGACGCCAACAGATACTAATTATGACAAATATTTCTCATATGGTGAACTTTTCTTGGCATCGCATTGTTCCCTACACAATATCGCCTGTTTCGTATCCACATGACCCTGATTGACATGACTGACTGCACCACAACTTTTGACATCTAGCACGTCTAACTGCAGCAGTAGATATTTATTTAATTTTCCTTTGTATATTCGGAAATATTTTTCGTAATTCTATTTCCTTGAAGAATGTTTAACTTACATGCGAGTTGTAAAATATAGAAATGTGGGAAAAAGAATAAAAAAAAACTGTCTTTGCGCTCCGGGTTAAAGGACCTTGCTTTAGAGGTGTGTGTGTGTGTGTATATATATATATATATATATATATATATATATATATATACACTAAACTATACTCTTACACATACAGATGAAACACACGAGTAAATGCAATATTTTGGGTAGAGTGCCCTTTTTCAAGAAATAGTACACTCGAACACAGAGCTAAGAACAGACAGAAGTGGCCGGCAACCAACACCAACTTAACCAAACAAAACGGGACAAATGATAAGTTTAGAAAACCAAATATTTTTGAAGACAATGTTAGTACAAGTCTCAAGAGCCAATTGTACCATGAAACTTTAAGTGATTAGTAGAATATAATTATGAGATAAAGTCAAAAAAGTTATAAAGATAAACTGAGACAAGATCGAATGCGTGCTTTGTTTAAAACTATGGCAGTCATCGCCTTATCTTTAAGAGTTGCTTTCAGGAGTCAGAGGAGATAGAACATCAATTGAAGTAATAAAAAACAACGTTCAAATGACGCAGTATGAGACAGGACACTAGCAAGCAGTAGCAAAAGCTTATTAACGGACGGTCTAGAGTATTCATTTAAGCAGAGATCACAACCAATTTACAGTTTAGCATGTATACGACATTTCTGATGCGCAATTGAAGGAGAGCCTTCGTTAAATTTGCTTCGAAGTTTTGAGAAGATCTAAAGCTCAAACGAGTTATTCTTTGAAGAAAAGCGGAGATTGCAGGGTTTCTAAAGCAGAATCTCATAGCAATCTTTGAAGAGATCAAATGTGTTCGATGCCTGGGAAATAGGAAGTGACTATCTGTGCTTTTGGTGTCTCTTGCAGTGAAGCTCTTAGCCGTAACGTAATAATGAGAGAGGTTTCTATCTTCAAGTCTTTGAGTTGCGTTACTGATATATTTGCCTAAACCTGGTTTTACCACAAATAAAAAGAAAGAAATAGATATGTTAATATGCTAATGATGACAACTGTCGAAATACAGATTATTAAAGATTATTAGATATGACCTCTTAACTTTCTCACCTTAAAATGTACTCTTTCTTGAAAAGGACCTCCAGCCCGTACCTATCTCTGTGTGTTTCTTTTATAAGTGCAAAACAGTATATAACCTATGTATGTAAATGAGTTTTTATAATATTTTTGTATAAGTTTTAACAGATAGCCACAAAACAACATAATATTCTATGAAATTTTGAATTTGGGTTAATGTTAATGAAGAAATGCGTAATTGAAACGTTTATTGAATGTTTTATACCAATATGAATATTATTATGTTAACAACTTAAACGAAACAAAACAGAATCGAAGAGGTGAAATGTTCATTTTTCTGCGAGTCGGTTCGTAAACTAGTGAGGGAAAAAGGAATATGTTTGCACCATGGAACTAATGTAAACATTAACGGCTATCAACTTAAAAAAACCACCGTCTTTTACTCTGGCAAATCTCCTCCCACAATAGGTTTACCTAATTCGCTTCAACAAGTCATATTGCTACAACAGTTCTATCCTATGGTATTACCTTGATAATTTAACTGTAGCATACATAACTATTTAGATGTTCAGAATGTTTGGTTGAAATGCAAACTTAATATAACCTTTCAGAGTATTGCCGGTCGAAATTATTTACAGAAATGTTTACCCATTCTCATCTCCTGTAGGCATCTGCGATATCTGGAACATTTTCATCCAATGAACAGCCACACAAAATCGAAGTTTTCTACAGTCTTAGCAGAATTTTAATTTTCCAGTTAATGCGGCTGTATTTTAACTAATTGCTCTCGCTGTTTGCCAAGATGTTGCTGAAGTACTTTTCTAGTCACCAAATCGCCGGCGTCGTCTGTATTTGTTACAGCATAAAAAGCAACAAGTATTGTTCTCTGTAAAGATGTAACGTAAAGTCTCGACTTGCTTCCTGTTCAGTAAACGAGCTAATAACTTACGCCCTTGATTATTAATAAATAAAATAAACATTGAAATCTAGTGCACCAAATCTGCACATATTTTGCAGACAAACCGTTGGTTTGATTCTGCACAATTAACCGTTATTTAGCTTGCCCCCCGTGGGTCCTGGTGGTGTAGTAGTAACCATGCTTGCCACCTAAACCCAAGACCGCGGGTTCGATTCCAGCCAGGATCGATGGATGTTTTCGGGCGTAATAATCCTAAGTATGACTTACTTCGGAAGGGAAGTAAAGCCGTGGGCCCCGTGTCGTGCATTTACGGCACGATAAAGAACCTCAAACCAGAAAAAAGAGGCCTGTGAGAAAAATTTGTCGGCCGTTTCACGCCCTGAATTGAATAGGACGCTGATGACCTGAGATGTTAAAGAGCGTCCACAAATAAACCAAATGAAAAAAAACTTGCCTCCGAAGAGGGTTACACAGTTATTCAAATATTCTGTTTTATATGCCAGATTTTAGAAGTTGTTTTTTTTTTTTTTTTTTTTTTGTCATACGAGAGTTAAATGAACATTAATATCTGCATTAGCATTATACGTGATTGTATGGGCATTTTAATAATTGAAACGCAGAAATAATCATTAGAACTTTTCTTGTAACTACATAATCATTATACAACATGTTCACCATAAAAACTGAACAAATCTATGCTAACTATGAAAAGTTTCGAGGAGGAAGCTTTTCTTTGTTTTCGCATCCAGTTCCAGACAGGCATCTCATCTTGTTAATTAGATGCATAGTGAAATCCACAAAAATAGTTTTAAATTTTTAAAATCAGAGGGTGAAATTCAAGTCTCTAAGTTGCTGTTATAAGTGACACGTGAAGTATGCAGGAAAACATTTCACTTTCCCCTTACAATTTTCCTTTATTGCTGTTTTGAAACTCGGAGCTTCAAAATGTGACGCTCTGGGTTGAGTGTACTCTCATGTTACAGGAAACCAAAGTGAACATCTGCGTGCTAAAAAAACTACTGCCAAAAGTTTTCTTGCTGCAGTCTTTGTCGATTTGAGTGAGTCTTTGTATCGATATTCCATGAATTAAAAGTTTCGTCTCTGTTTCATAGTTTTGTGAAAGAAAAATTTCAACCGCATTATCATTCAAACATTTATTCCTATCCAATCATGGACCTTTCACCAACTCTCGTAGTTGTTACTTAGTTTTATATCAGTATAGTAAATCATAACAAAAATTATGAAATTATAAGACTTTATCAAACTCTTTAACAAATGATGTCTATAGCACAACAACCATGACATGAGAATTGGGCGAAAAGCTGCTTTTTTATTAGTTAGCAAAGCTTGAACAGCCATCTGGAGAGAATTTTATGTTACGAGATAGGAAGGTGTTACGAACGGCAGCGACAGTATCTCTGGCGGTTTCCAGAAGGGCGTTGCCGGCGCCTTGGGAATTCACCAATTCCCCTATCGCGTGTGAGAATGGTTCTGCGTATTGCCAGGGGTACTGCAAAGAATTCTATTTCCGTAATACTACTAGCTTTATCGTCACTCTCGTTTCCGAACCTTGTAACTTCACGTCATATATTGAGGGAAAATTTACTGCAACAGCAATAGGGTTAATTTAATTAAGAAAACACACCAATTAGGATTTTTTTTCTAAAACTCTCTAATCATAAATACGTCTAAAATGAAAAGTTGGTTATATGAATAGTTCACTCTAGTCTGTCGAAGGATTTAAGTAGAATTGCAAATCTGATAACAATAGAATATTACAGTGCAGCATTATCTGGTTGTTGACAGCAGTAATCATTTACAAGAGGTAAGCATTTATAGTGAACCTAATATTCATTTAACATATTCTTGTACAAATTTAAAGCAATTTCATTACAACCACTTTTGTTTATACACAAATGTAACCAAATAATAAAATGTTTCTTATTTTACCAGATTACGTGGTGTGAGGGTCGGCGGAAACCAAAAGATCCTACCCCATCTTTAACTTATTCCCCGAGAGGCCCTGTGTCTTTGGCGCTCCAGAAGAACCAGCGCCGCTTTTACACAGAAAACTCCAATAAAACTCTTGTTTGAACTATAACATTTCTTCCTCTTCTTCTTATGTAAATAATTATTTAAAGTTAATAAATTATCAATAATTCCTCTTAATAATGAAGCATATTTATTGAGTTTTAATTTCTTGAACCCAGATCTGTATTAGGACTCTGGAATGAATTACATTCTTATTATCAGAGGAGGTTATTGCAGTATTTTAGCTTTGCTCAAGGGCTGGCCGTTGGCAAAGCCTCCCTCTCAGTGGGGTGCTACTGGGAGTTAACGAGCGGCCAGGATCCAAGGGCGGTGAGGCACGGACGCAAATGGAATTCTTAACATTTATTCTAGATAAAAAAAAAGTCTCCCGAAAGGAGTTCGAGTCCCTAAGAAGGGCCCCCTCCAAACCAGATGCCGAAGCAGAAACCTTTCCAAAGCGCAAGCCACTGTCACGCCGCACCATCTCATCCCCCTGGAACTTTAGGCTCAACGTGCACACACAAGTATAGAAGAAAGCGCGTAACAAGTCCAAGAACTGGTAGGAAAATTAAATAATTGCCTAGGAAAACAAAAGTATACCAAGAAGTTTCTAGAGGATGATGAAATAGGAGATTCCTCTTAATTATTAAAGAAATGGCTTTAAGATGCCAACCTCTGAAGAAACCGAAGCTGGCTGATGAAACAGTCACGATTACAATGAACCAGACAGCAACTAAGATAAAGTAAATATTATCACAAAGAGTTGCTGTGCTATATTTTTGCGTGCAAATGAAATATTTTTAATATGTTAATCATGTTACATCTGATTTTCCGATAGAACAGCCTTTTGAGTGCTTTCTTCTTCTAACAAATTTACCCGGAATACTGCAGACTCTCTAGTATTCTCCATACCCTAATTTCGTGTGTGATATAAAATATCTAGTTATAAATATAGAAAAAGTGCACGCAGAAAGCATTATACGAATAAATATAAGCTTAGGAATAAGTAAAGATTACAAAGAATGTTCATAAGGACTGAGATAAGTTAACCTTTGTCACTCGCTTTATTAACATATGCAATGATCGGGTTGTGAGAAAATAGGAAACACAACTAAGAATAAATTATATTCAGATTGTGTTATCAGTTTTGCAATTAAATGTTTCCAGCTGATTTGGCCATTTTCATCGATTCTGATGAAATTTTACAGAGAACTATGTTTATATTACAAGAATATTAATTAACAATTTCTAAAAGGAAAACCAAAGTCTTGTAATTTAAAGCATTACACCTTTCAGAGTAAAAATTGTCATTGATGACATTATTTTGAAAAAACGTGTCCAGTTTTAATCATTTGAGTTGTCAAATTGCACACAATAGTACAAAATATCTAGAAATAGAACACTGTAAATTCCTGCAGCTATTAGAAACTATACAACGAAAATTAATTGGAAGAGTTGCGCAAAAAACAGTAATTAAATTCTGTATTCCTATGTCTTTTCATGGTTCTGAAAACTGAACAATGACACAAAACCAGAGGGTGGAAGTAGCAGAAATGAATGTGTTGAGACCATTGGAGGTATAACAACATAAAAGAAATCTAGATATACATTTGTAATGAAAAATAAAACTAATAAATACGATCGATATATAACTTTGTAAAAACTTAATTACCAACCGAAGAAGAAACCTAAGACGGTCACAAAAACGTTGGAAACGGAAACTGTAATATTTCTCTAGGAGAGTCCTGAAAATATACGATGACGATAACCATAGAGTTTCTTCAAGATAAAACACATAGGTTTGGTGAAGGCTGCACTCTTCACTTTGTCTTAACCATGGTGTGGTTAGTGATTACTGCGTCTAGAGTTCTAGACTAATGCAAGTTACGGTTCCTTATAACTGATCTCATTTTTATGCACGATTCTGTGCTGTCTTAAAGCAAAGTCAGTAGGTAAATGTTTATAAGAATCGCCTGACATAAATCCCATAGACAGTGTTTGGGAAAACTGGAAGATATCACAAATAAGAACGTACTAATTGAAATATTTATTCAGCATGGTATAGCACTCTTTAGTCACAACAGGAAACGAATGCATAGCAACAAGAATTGAACTATTAATTATAACAAAATGGGGTTTTGCAAGGTATTGACAAGTTGAATTAAATTTAATTAAATTTTAAGAGAGCGGGCAAGATGAATGAACTGAAATCTTTTTCTATCTATTGTTCTAACCCCATCTTATATTTTATTCCTTACGCTTTCCTGAACAGCTCCAGTGTCTTCGAAACAGAAATGCAATAATAATTCTGAAGTTTGGAAAGAGAGAGACTCATATCTTGAGCTTGAAGTTGAATAATTCTTGATAATCACAAAATAAATCCCTCCTTAATTAGATATCTGTGCTGAGTTCTAAATACATGGATATATTTATTTAAATGACAGTAAGCAGTAAAAATCTCAGTCACTGTTTTAAATTCAATAGTTGCCTAGTTCGGTTCTCATGGATACGAGTATCTTCTTTAAAGAGCTTGAATGTTTGAGTTTGGAATAGATGCCAAAAGCTGAGTGGTACACATAATCACATGTGGATATTTTTCTGAGAAGTTCTTTTTTTTTTTTATTGGTTTATTTATGGACGCTCTTTAACAGCTCAGGTCATCAGCGTCCCATTCAACTCAGGGCGTGAAACGGCCGACAATTTTTGCTCAGAGGCCTCTCTTTCAGGCTTGAAGTTCTTTATCGTGCCGTAAATGTACGACACGGGACCCACGGCTTTACTTCCCTTACGAAGGAAGCCATACTTAAGATTTTTAGCCCGGAAAAAGAGAAGTTCCTAGAATAGGCCCACGTCCTTCGACAAGACTGAGTTAGAGGATTATTGCCTGTATATACAAGTTTGTCTAATAGCTCTGAGTCGAAGATTTAGAGAGAACAGTGAACTGTTCTGACAGAAATGTTTGAGGACATTAGCTTTCATTACGAAACGGAGTAATCATATAACCTTAACCCTGAAATAAGAGGCCTCTCAACAAAAGTTATCGACCGTTTCACGCCCTAAAATCAATGAAACCCTGATGATCTGAGATGTTAAAGAGCGTCCTTAAATTAAATAAACAAACAAATAACTCTCAGATCATGCATCCTTACTACAACTACAAGCAATACAAAATGGTTTATTAATATAAGGGCATTCAATGGAATTACTAATGTCACACCCATAACGTTTCTATTTTATCATCTTTTAAGAATTAATAATTTGAAAAGTTGCACTCGCCTCGGTTTTCTCCTATTTCCAGGGAGTCGCGATAAAACAGGAGCCAGTGTCACCGGTCTGACTGCGGAGTAATCTGTGGCGATGTAATTTTGAGTTCTAGTAAACTGGGCATGTATTGTGCGCGTTCTTTTGTTTGCGTACTTTTCCCGATTGCCGCCTACATAAAATTCAAAATGTTAGGAATGTGACAATACCATGTAATGTCTCTTTACTACTGCTGATACATGATGTTAGTAAATTAATATGTATTTTTCCTAGAACCTTCCGTCTCTCACTCTGCTTTTACTTTACATTCAGATTAGTAAACAATGGCGTACCACTACGTATAACTAAATTCCTCTATTACACAACACGCTCCATTGTGGGCTTAGCCGTATCTAACTGCTATAACACTACGTGTTAAGTTTCTGTCGTTTTATACGATTGTCATATAGTAATTCCTAAAATATTTGTTATATTGTTCAATGATATCTTTTGCGTCTGCTGAGGTTTCTTTTTTTGCGTTAGAAGACCTAGGTGAGACAAAAAAATGCATACTTTTGAGATTGTCAGTCATAATTACTGCACTTTCGCGTAGTACCGTATCCGAACTCAGCGGCCAATGACGGGTCATTTGCAGGCAGGGAAAGAGAAAAAAAAAAAAACCTGTCATCGTTTAAAACCGAAATCGTAATATTAAACGCAGGCTTTATTAATTACATCCTTTTAACATTGAAACTTAAAATAAGAATTTCTCATTTTATTTTCCTATTCACTATTTAAATTACTTGTTGTAACGCATTTATTATATCAGTTGACATAAACTGTATAGTCCTACAGCTAAACTGTCAGTTAAGAATGAATTATAAAAATTATAGGGCTTAGAGGTCTTCCTACCAAATTCGATTTAGAACAAAAATTTTATAAGAACAAAAGTCTCACTAAAACCCACAATCTTCTTCAACAATGAAATGAAATGAATTGAAATAAGCATGCATGAAGTTTTAAAAATATTTATAACCTTATAACCTTACTTTACGCTTCAATGCAATTTCTTTTTCATTCCGATTATGTATTTTCACGTATGAAATCATCAAAACATAAGCGTTAAATTTAAGGTAGCCTATTCCATTTAACATCGAATACTAAGAAAAAGTCTTACACAATAGTTACATAACGCAATCGAGAATTCTTCGATGGAATTCAGTTCTTTCTTCCAATTTCGTGAATCCGGAACCATTTCGTCTTTCGACGTCGTATTTTCCAGAAGGAATTGATATAACGAAACGCCTTTCTCTCCTTGAGTTGTACAACCAAATGCACAACACCCAGATATATTAACTTAATTAAAACAAAATTTTGAAGACGTTCTCCATATAAGCATATGGCACAACACATAGACGTCAGGCCCAAAATGGCGGCTGATGCTGGTGAACCAATCACAAAGCTCGGTTGTCGGCAAATTCCGCCGCAAAGCATGTATAATAGAGTGCTTTACGTATAACTAGGTCTGAATGCTGTCGTTCCTTATCTCTCGAACTCTGTTAACCTTCTCTCGTAGCTTATACAACGATAAAGACGCCGCTCTGTATCCTGATGTAACCACCGCAGGATCTGTGGTGTCACATTATGGCAAGCAGCGATGATTCGTCTTCGGTGGACCGCGATATTTTGTTGGCTGTGTCGATAAGAGCGTGCTTTTAGGTGTTTCCATAGAAAGAAACATGTGGATATGAGATGCTAACGAGGGAGCCAGGATATAGGTCCACCGTTGTCAATCCATCTACGAGGATAGGTAACATGGAGAAAAGCCTGTACCATGATTCACAATGTGCCGGCGTGTTGTCAGCTGTAGCGGAACACCATCTGAAAGATCACCGTCCATAGGCGAGTCTGCAGGAAAATCAAGAAACTTTAAGGAATTATCGACGATTGCGATTTGTCCATTACATCATGTTGTGCCGGTTTACACTGCTAGTATTGGTGAAGGTTTTATTATTGGACAAAAGAACTTGGCGGATGAAATGACAGAGTATGATTGCCTTGCGATAGGTAGTTAAGTAGTTTTGTGCTAACGCTTGAACCAACTCAAGCTAGTATGTGTGCCACTTTTGTTCTTGGAGTATTTGACAAATGAAAGTGTTGCTAACCCCTAAATCGACTGTGGCTTGTGTGATGCTGACGTAGGGGTTTTCGCGAAAGAAAGAATAAATTCCTGACGCCCATCAGTAATCGGTCTAGCACCTAACCCTTGGTGCACGGACTAGTCGTGGAGGTTCGTGTGTCTCCAGTGACACAATAGTGCACCGGAAGACATGACTCGAAGACATAACACTTTGCGGAACCCGTTATTGATAAGTGTTAGTGCAACAGAAAGGTTCGCTCCAGCCTCATCAACTATTGGCACCATCATTTCGTTATGTTATTGTTAGTAAGACACATCGCTTTTTATTCCTGATTATTTTTTATTGATTTGTTTATGGACGCTCTTTAATATCTCAGGTCATCAGCGTCCCATTCAACTCAGGACGTGAAACGGCCGACTAATTTTGCTCAGAGGCCTCTCTTTCAGGCTTGAGGTTCTTTTTAGTGCCGTAAATGTACGACACGGGACCCACAGCTTTACTTCCCTTCCAAAGGAAGCCATACTTAGCATTTTTACGCCCGAAAAAATCCATCGGTCCTGGCGGGTTTGAACCCGCGATCTTGGATTTAGAAGGCAAGTATGGTAACCACTATACCACCAGGACTGACTTTTATACCTGATGAGAACATTCTGGAAACGCATTCTTCTAGACTAATAAGACAACGTTTCTCAAAATACAACATAATTATTAGAAACAAATATACATTACAGATTTAAAAAGTCGTAGGCGGAGCAAAATTCGAATTCGTGACCTCTTCGTTAGCAACCCGCCATTCTAGCCGTTCATACACAAAGCAGAGCTGTTGTATATACTTGTATGTAGGCCAAAATCACTACCTAACAGATACGTAATCTTGATATTTCTGATTCATAACGGAGAGACGTATTATTATTATTATTATTATTATTATTATTATTATTATTATTATTATTATTATTATTATTATTATTATTAAGTAATTAATTTGTATTCATATTGTTAAATAGTACTAAAAGAATTAACAATAATAATAAACATACGTCGATTAGATCAACGTCACAGTCTAAGCTCACTAAATACACTTGCTTCCTACGCGGTGACTATACCAGTAAGGCAATTTTAAACAAAAGGACTGAAACAAGCAAGCAGTCCTCCTTAATGTAATAGGAAACAGTAGGGGTCTTTTAGCGGCAGCTTTGGTCATCCTACATGCTGTCAATTGGGAAGCTTATCCGAACAAAGTGGAACGGCGATATATAGGTACTCATCCTGTATGTGCAAAATGTTTCAGAATTATACTGCACAAATTTGAAGGATTGCAGGGAGAACATAGACAAAATATTTCAGATAGAGGAATTATGATCCGCGGGCTCAAAATACAAAGATGTGGCGGCACATTTCATACAATTACTAAACCAGAACAGCAGAAATAATTGTAAGCAACAGAAATCAAAATTCGACTTTTTGCAATAATGCAAACAAATTAAAAATAAAAATGTAATGTACTGATCAAGACTCGAACCCTTCTTGTTATTCTTGTTTTTATTTTCAGCTCCTTTGGCCTAGGAGCTACTACGGATCAACAGCGAGTTTATTTTAACTGCTTGCCCACAATGATCGTAAAACCGAATCAGTACTGTGTTGTCCCATATTAGGTTTTACTCCACTGCAGGGAAATTTGACTACCAAGGATGGCCGAGGTCGTTAAGGCGCAGACTCGTGAGCGGGAGCTCTGGACTTCGAATCCCACCAGGACTGTCCTCCTTTACCGAGTTTTTTCCAGGTTTTATTCGGTGCTCATAAATGGCAAATGCCAACGTTTCCTTCCTTTAAAAAATCCTTCCCCAGTATATCATTTCATCTCATGTATCATCAGTGTCCACCGCCTGTAGTGCCTCAGTAGTAAAAACGGGCGTTAAATACTACTAAAAAAAAAAACCCAGGAAATTCGAGCCCGCAGACCATAGGTTCCCTATCTCGAAATGATCATTAATCACTTCCCTGCATCTCTTAAAATTTGCGCAGTGGAATTCTGAAACATATATTTGTCTTCTTGCCATAGAAGAACTCAACGAGTTCGAAATATAGCGGTTACAAGTGCAACTTTCCCTTAGTGTTCTATCCTTTTCTACTTTCATAATTAGTGTTAATTTGTGACATTGTTAATTGTGTTACTTTATTTTTATTTTATATATGAAGAACTAGAAGATCAGGAATTAATAAAACAGTTAACAATAACACAAACACCGCAATATTTTGAGCAACTTAACTTTCTTTTGCCTTTGAAGATGAACATAGTAATTTGTTCGAAATATTGAATATTTGTGTTAGTATTTAAGAAGTGTTTAGTCAATTTTTCCTTCTATACTTCTTGTTATTTAACAACATATTCCAAGAGTTACTGTGTTTTTAATTTTTTGTTGCATTATATACTACCTTTCATTACCATAGCTTAGGCAGGCTATAATATCCATTTCCATTCTTCCGCTATTATTTATTTTGTTGAGGTATATTTTTTCTTTTTGCATATCCTAACTTAGGCCAGGTTATAATTTTTTGTACTTTTGAGGTACTACAGGGACATTATACTTTTGATATCCTTTCTCTCTTTGTTAATTTTGTTTATTTATACATTTATTTTGTCTCTTTGACTATCTTAACTTTGACTAACTATACTACACTACCGGCTCCGTTTCTTCGTCATCTTATATAACCTATATTTATTTATTAATATTTTATAATTTTCTATTTAATTATTATAACTTTTGGCTGCCTTTCTCAATGGCTTCCCTATTCACATTATTAGTTGTTTCATGCATTTTCTTTCCTTCATGTTTCATATCTTTATTTATTTATGAATTTATCTGTTTCTTCTTATGTATTATTTTTTACTTTATAACAGTTAATTATTGCCTTTACGTTGAAAATAAATTTAAACTCATCTATGCTGTATATGTCTTTTCTTGTCTTCCCTTGTCCTTTAATTTAGTTTATTTCTTTATTTCTATGTATATTAAAGCCGCATGCATGCGAATGAAAGAGACAATCAAATTCTAACACATGTTCGACATTAAACTTTAGTAGTTATACTATAATCATATTGAATGGTTGAATATTTATTTTACTATTACACTGAAGGCCGTCAGAACATTTTTCATTTTGACTGTTCAAAAAAAAATATATATATTTGTCTTCTTGCCATAGAAGAACTCAACGATTTCGAAATATCGCGATAACTAGTGTGACTTTATCTTAGTGTTTTATCCTTTTAAAGGCTTTTATAATTACTGTTAATTTGTTACATTGTTAATAGTGTTACTTTATTTTTATTTTTATTTTATAATATATATATATTATATCACAATGGAAATATCAAGTTGCGTATTTTGTGTGTGCGTGAGCGCTAGCTCTTTCAGGCGTTTTTGAGCGCAGTTCTAAATTTTCTTTCAATAATTAATGGCTATATCAGTAAACATATAATTCTTACACAAATTATACTATCATTATATTTCTGAGCTCGATTTATTAAATCTTATTTACGCCGGTGCTGCTTCTGCCAGTAACCACGTTCTAAGCCAGCTAGACAGACTTTACTTACTTCGCCAGACCTTTCTATTTTTCTTTCGCACGCCGGAGCCCTTACGATATTTTGATGGCCCCGCTCTCAACACACTTGATGGAGAATCCGGTGTAATGGACAGGCTCACGCGACTCCCAACTTACAAGGACAAAGAGGGCAGAATAAAGCTCTCCTAATGCGCATGCTAATAGGCCTAATCCGTATAAAATGAGAAAACAAACAAACGTATCTAAATAAAGCAGATGTTGATGCTGCTTCCGGGAAGAGACACATGGAAAATTTAAATGCAAACTTTCATTCTTAAGCGGCGGTCACAATGAGTAGCAAACACAGGAAAATCATTGAGGAATAAGTTGGGTTCAGAAGTTTATTCTAAAGTTAAGTAACTGAATCAAATCTAGTAAAATATGAAAAACAAATAAAATAACAAAAAATAGCTTTGATAACCTTTTTTATTTTTTAATGTGGTAAAATAATGTACATTTACATGAAATTCTAAGCCATGCTGAAGAGAACTTGAAGTTTAATGCGGAAAAAAGGTGTTTAGTTTATTATTATTATTATTATTATTATTATTATTATTATTATTGATGATGATGATGATGATGATGAAATCCTTTGATAAAAACGCATTTCCCGCAAATGAAGAAATGGCACTTTACTACTAATGAGCCAAAACTGCTAATAAAATGAATCTGCCATAGACTTAATTATTAACAAAATTTCATGTGTTTGCTCTTTCATTACACCGTTTAAAAATATAACTCATTCATCAGGTTTAACCACAGACTTTTTGGGTTTATGAATGTGTTAGCTTAGCTTTAGAAAGCGAGCGAGCAAGCATTAGTTTTAGTTAAATGAAATAAGCTTCCATATTTCTCCACCATAGCTGTATCTGATAATGGTATTACTCGTACAAGCAGATGATGTGACGTATTTAGCTTCAGAGAGCGAGCGTTAGCTTTGTTTGAGTATAGGGAATAAAGTATTACTTAGGTATAAAATGTGTAAGCTCCAAAACCAGAATAGAGCACAATGAAGTTATCTTGGTACAACAGATGGATACAGTGGGTACAATAGGTGACGAGTTACAAACCACCCTCCCCCCTTACGCCTGTCACGCATCAGTTCTTCATCGTCGAATAGTTTGAGTACAACTAACTTGATGTCAATTGTTTAAGAGTTCCGAGGTCTACTCACAATGCAGGTTCCATATTTCTCCATCCATTAGTTACCGCCACGGGTGGCTGAGGTTGTTAAGGCGCGGGCTCGTGAGCGGGAGGTCTGGGATTCGAATCCCACCAAGACCGTCCTTCCTGACTGGGTGTTTTTCCAGATTTTTCCTCAATCCTCATAAAGCAAATGCCTGGGAGGTACCCTCAACTTAAGACTGGAATGTTTCCTTCCTTAATTTGAAATCTTTTCCCAATTTACCATTTCATCTCATGTATCATCAGTGTTCACCGCCTGTGTTGCCTCAGCAGTTAAACACTTTTAAAATAAACCCATTAGTTATGTCATAAGCAATATAATCAGGCAACACTCTTGTGATTTCTTGTTGACATAGTTTAATTTTTATTACCAGTTCAAGCTATGCAAAAGTATGAGTTTTTGTGCTCTGAGAAGAATTCTTGAGTACATATATCTTAATTTCGGTCCTCGAACATTTTGGCGAATAGTTGGCTATTACCAAGGAACCCCATGTGGTGCCTCAGTAGTAAAAGCGCGGGGCGTTAAACACCATTAAAAATTACCAACAAAGTGCAATTCGTCAATGAAATGAATTTGAAAGCATTAATTTGTGTTTCGTTACAGTTATCACATGAATTTATTACTGGTGTTGGCAATTGTATTCTGTGAAATTCTGAACATATTGGCAATCATGAATAGTTACGTTAGTGTTAAAGCAAGCAACCGTTAGTATTAGTTATAAATTGAGCTTAGATTTTCATGTAATATAATTAAATAAGTAATAGGATAATGTCAAATAAATTGTGCAATTTGTAATTAATGATTAACTGGTTCTAATGATTAGAAATGTAAACTATTAACTAATTTCACCTACCAATCGTTCTCCATACAATATTTATTGCTCCCATTAATTCAAAGTGCCCTAGAGTCGTTATTTCCAAAAATTATTATCCATTGTTTGATGTTAAGCATCTACTGCACTAATTTCACTTTCACATCTTTCATAATATTTTCTGAATATTTGAAATCCTGTTCCTAGTGCAAGTATAACATTGCACAAGCTGCTATAAGTTGATATAAAAGTACTTTCTTTATAAATCATTAAAGGAATTAAACAAATGCTTACGCACACACTGTTTATGTCATCACACAGTGCACTTCTGATGTAAATGAGAGACGTCTGTCAGATAAAATATTCTTATATGACGAAAAGTACTCTCAATATGAAAGTTCTCATCGGTATGCCCATTCAATAAGTGAAGGTCAAGCTGCTTTCAACGAATCTAAAATGCATATATTTTAGGTAATCTTGGTTTACTTTCACAGAAGATTACAAAATTGGAAACTTCAGAACTTTAACTACAGGAATTCACATACACACATTATGGAAGAAGTGAAACAAAAGCTATCTACTGTAAAAAGAGAAGTTGCAACGTTTCTCCAACGTTCCGGACAGTAACTGACAGCAACCTCGGCTATTATATTTTTCTCACTTCAATAGTGAAGAAGTGACTTATCCCCAGGATAAAATGGAAATTTTGAAGTAAAATCTTGTGATATCGAAAGTACAAGAAGATATTTTTTGACAGACACCATAAAACATGAAGAAGTATCTTATAGTGTGCGGTGTAAATAACGTAAGCATATGGTTAATTAGTTTTGTGATTTATAAAGAAACCCATTTATTGTGTTGTTTTGTCTATGAGTATACAAATATACTTAGAGCAGCTGGTGCAATATTATACCTGCATTAGGAATAACATTTCAAATATTCAGAAAAATTGTGAAAGTGTAATTTGAATAGTAGGTACATAACTTAAACTATAGCTGATTATGCTTGGAAACAACGATTCTAGAACTCTCTGAAATAATGAGAACAATAAATGCATGTAGAATGATTGATGGGTGAAATTAGCTAATGTTTTACATTTATAATTGTTAGTACTCGGTGTTTTACTAATTACCTAATTGTTAATTACAAATAGTGCATTTTGTTTTATATTATCATATTACATATTCAATTACACATTTTGCTACATATTTATGCGCAAATTTCTCAATTTTATATTACATAAAAATCCCAGAGTCATTAGTAAGGGATATAATTAGCACATATTTTTAGTAAAGACGAAAGAGAGCGAGTGTCAAACAGTAGTACGGTAATATTTTACTTTAAAATCGTCTTGTATGGAAGGGAGGGGGGGGGGGAGAAAGGCGTTTCTGTTAACGCAGGCTTTGGTTGACCAAGTTCGGATAAACGGGTTTTACTGCATTATTCTCTAGTGCATCTGGTCAGGCAGCACTAAACATTTATCCCCAATACTCAGTACATATTCATAGCTAGTTTACTTCATTAAGCTCAAACAAATTATTTTCTAGTTTTCTTCTTTTTAGTTGTTTAACAAAAAATTGGCAGTGGAACTACAGTTCTAAAGAGTGGGTCTGAACACGTCTTTGTATATAAACTATGACTGTAGGGGTAAATAAAAACTCTGTATATAGTTTATTTTATTTCCTTTACATGGTCTTTAACACTGCGTATATCTTTTAGCATATTTATTAACTTGAATTATTTATGCTTTAGACGAATAATGAGTTTGTGATAGGTAAAAGTATGTTACTAACTGTGAATATTTCGTGCAAACACTTGCCTAGTTTATATTAAGAATACTATGTTTGGAGTTGACATCAACGTGAAACCAAATGTTTCCTTCATAAATGTGACAAGTTTTGATGACCTTCGTTTTTTTAATTCTATTTTAAAATCAGCTGTCAATCAACATGCTACTACGGCCATTCTTTGATCGTACTGAAAACAATGCTTACTAGAAGCAAATCTGTTACAGTCATCAATGACGGTGCTGCTAGAAAGATAAAATATAACAATCAAAATCAATCAGCCATTTTCATGCTGTAGCTATAACTTCGTTATTATAAAATCTCCTCCCGGAGTGTATATTAATTTCCAGAAATAAAATATTTTAACCAGTATTTTACTAAGAAGCATATGACGGGGTACTATTTGAGTTTCATTTTTTTTTTTTTTTTTAAGTTGGTGACATCAACTGTTTGGTATGAACTTCAGGGATTGTGTTGTTAGAATTGCTGAGAACATTCTGTCAATAGATGTCTAAACTGTTTGTGGCGGCAGAGCAGTTGCATAAAGGTACTTTGTTTATCCTGTGAAGATAGGAACGGAAGTAGCCGTAATTGATAAAGAATTGGGTCAGTATATAATTGGGTCAAAGGGATCAGGATAGTCTATAGCACGTGGAAGGAATAGCGTTGCCAATTTTTAAGCTAGATCTAGCACTTTTACCTCGTTTTTTGGTCTCCATTTTTTTGAAAAACCTTTTGGGTATTCTAGCTCTTTGGGATAAAATCTGGGGTTTTTGAAACATCTGGAGTAAAATCTAAGGTTTTATGTAATTTACCGACTCATTAACATTATTCTTTCATTAATTTAGCATCCTTTACTATATCCATTCTCACACTTTCTCTCTCTAATGGGGGCATAGAACGGGTGTTCAGTTAAAGAATGTAGTGAAAAACAAACCACAGCAATTTCCGTTGCTATCTGCAATTCTCTCAATACAGTGTGGGATGAACAGCAATTGTTACACATATAAGTTACCAGAGAAGGTCATTGATCCCATAGGAATGAGTGTTGTGTATAAAGTGGTGATAAAGAATGTGAATCTGTACCTTCAAGACAGAGTGAAACAGTTTAAGAAACGGAGGAAAACGATTGTGTGACAGTTTAGCAAGTATACTCTTAGAGAAGTATCGTTTGAAGGTAAATTATTATTTGCGGGGATATAGTGGCGATGGCACATCGATGACAGAAAATATATAGTCGTTTTAGGCACCAGTCTGTTAGGCAGTTGGCAACACTCGGAAGGGATATATACTTTAGTGCGCGATGCTACTTCAGATGTGATGTATATGTATGTACTACAGTAGTTTAGCAGTTGTTTGGCGCGGGAGTTGTAGTCTGTGGTGGGTTTTATAGCCGGCAGCGCTTTCCTTGCCTCGGATCCCTACACAGTGAAGGAAGGATAACTTGAATTTACTTCTTCAGAGTGATCGCATTCCTTGTGACGTTTATCGCTCATAGATAGAGCGATTCTTGCGTCTCGTTTCATGAAAAGGTCTTTTTCAATAGCCGAACACTTTTCGCTTATACTTCGAAGTTTACATAGACAATACAGCCCAAATGAATTATTTCAGAATGCTAGAAGTGATCGTGATTTTATCAGTTGAGAACAGTGTCTTAAATTTATTTTCAAAGATATATCAACTTATTTCTATTGGCAGTGTCAACACAACTATTCACCAGTTAAATTTAAATATGTTTTACAAAATGCATCTCTCGAAGCCTCAGTTAATCATAAGGAACAAAGAACTATCATTTGTAACAAAAGATGAAACACTCCGCGCCTTAGACTAAACGACAGTGCATAGAGTGCCAAACCAATTTCGATGTTTTGCCTCTACTTTTGAGTTGAATTTTATGTCTCACAAGAAGAATATTTAGATATGCAAAACATCGTGTTAATTGTGTGTGTACTTTCATTGTTCCTGATTCTTTAATACATAACGCCTTGTTTATGAGCTTTACTTGTTGCTACTCTCAGAGAGATTTCGTTATTTTCTGTATGCATTTCTTGTTCCCTCATTTTTGTGCATTAAGAGCACTTTTAGCTTCAAGATCATCCAGTATATAATGCACAGAATAACGCAACATCAGCTGTAGCAATGCGAAACGATTTTATTTATATAAATAAATTATTTGTGTAATTGTTTGTCCTACATAATTTGTGATAGATAAAATGTGTAAGATTTGAAAAGTTCAAAGTTTAATATATATGTCTTCATGCGTACCTTGCTATTTTTGAGTGGGTTGTCATCACTGCACTCTACATTGACTTTGCCGACTGACTCTTTCGTATAGTTAGATGTATTTATGTCACAATATAAAGAGCTGCGTTTCTCGTAAAACTGCAACGCCGAACCTCGGATAAAAAGTTACGGTCCTTTACCGGCGCCGCTAATGGCTTCCGGTCATACCAGCCAGTTTAATTTTTTCAGTGACATAAGAGAAATGCGTCCTGATATGAATTGACTTTATCTCCTTGGCTTATTAAAGACATAAAGAGAGTACGGAGTACATCCACTTTTAACAATAAAGTACATAAAATGCTAGGAAGCTTTAACCCCTTTATGAAAGCGCTGAGCAGTAACTATAAGATGAGAGAAAACTAATTTAATTGATATTTGAAGGAAGTTTTATTCTTTAACCTTTATACGAGGAGTATGTAGGTCTGATATGAACCACATGCTTTATCAAGCATTTTCCACGAAGGACGTTAAAGGGTTAGGTGATGCAGCATTGACGAGGGGTGAAGTACACAAAAGTTGCGCTTGATCACATTGATTGTGTAGAAAGTAAGTGTGCTATCTATCGTTAATCGAAATATGATAATGAGATGATTGTGCTGAAATGTAAACATTTGATGAATTGACAGGGAAATACAAAACCCAAAATTCAAGAGCAAAAATGCTAGGACATTAGCAAAGTAAAGGCAGCAATGCTGCAAACCAGGGCTCCTAGCGGCGACCATTGCAATCTTTAGTAGTAATTGTTCCATAAATCTGCAACATGAAAGTCTCAAAGTAATCATATTTTGTAAATACAGCGATTGTTTCTGCTTTTTAATAAGCAATACCGCCCAAAAATGTTCAGTAGGTATGAACAAAGGCATTTCATAAAGTTGCAAGAAGAAAAAGCAAGCTCAATGCTTCAGAGCACTACGAGAAGCTAAGAGAGAAGTCCTTGCAAGATGGGTAGCAGCATTTCGTCAAGGAAGGGTGAACTGTGAACACAGACCGCGCGCTAGTACACCCATATGACTTCCTTGGAAGGGAAGTAAAGCCGTGGGTCCCGTGTCGTACATTTACGTCACGATAAAGAACCTCAAGCCTGAAAGAAGAGGCCTCTGAGCAAAATTTTGTCGGCCGTTTCACGCCCTGAATTGAATGGGACGCTGATGACCTGAGATGTTAAAGAGCGTCTGTAAATAAAGAATTAAAAAAAAAAAAACTGTTACCTCGTCGTTGCAACAACCGTTTTCATGTTGAAGTTGTAAGGGCTTTATTGTAAGAAGACAGGCGCTGGATATGTGTGGAAATTTCCAAGGAACTTCATACTGCAGAATCACAAAAGTTTGTAAAGAAGCTGAAAATGCGCAAAGTTTGCGCCGAGTGAGCTCATGTACCTTTAGATCGCCTCTCGTGTTCCTGTACATACAATACGAGAAGGCACCGAGGAGAATGCAAGCGTCTAGTTTTTAGAGAGTATAAGAGTGGCAGGTGTCGCACATTGCAGTGTCGTAATGTCATTTCGTTGCATACAATGGAAGGACACACTAAAACGAAGATTTCCAACTCCGTTAAATTATTTGAACCCTGAAGGGGATAATTATATATGCTTACAGAGAACGGCAGAGTGGGGTGTTTATGAAATGTAATCTTTGCTGTTACTATAAAATATACTATGCCGCAGAGTATGTATCTCTTGCAAATGAAGTGATAACTTTAATGAATTAAATACCACACTCCAAGACTAATTCATGAGTGAGACCTTGTGCAAGCTTTCAAGACTAAACAGACACTATGGATTCGGCAAATAAATGTTGAAAATGCTATGCATTTTTCTAGGCTCACAAGTTTACAACAAGAATCCAGTCCCTCAAGTTATAGGCAGTGTGTAGAGCTTCTACAATGAATTTTCACAGATCTTGAGGGAAGATTTCAGGATGTGGCACAAACACAGCCCGAATGTGCGATATTTTCTAGGCCTTTCAGTGTGATTATTGACCATACTTTGATTTGCAGTGTAATAGTTAACTTTAAGATAAATACACAAATAGGGGGGTGTATACTGGAATCCTATAGAAGATTTCCTAAGTTTTGATTTCCCCGCTTTCATAGATGATCTGTAAAACAGATGTCAGTGTTTTGTTTCATATATGCTTGCGTACAAGTGTTTTCGGTCATGAAGAGATGTAAAAATGACTAAAGATAAAGTTTCAATGCCAAAATCTTAAATGTTCTTTACGAATCAACAATACATCCGTCTACAATAATGTGAGTAAAAAGAAAGGAAATAGAAAAGCATAAGGTTCTGATGGACCAAAATCCAAATTGCTCTTAATTATTTAATATTTATGTTTCGGTGTGTTGTATTTTGTTTCGTTTCATTAAGCTTTGGTTAGTAAACTTTGAGAGACATTAAACATATATATCTGCAGAATCTGTCATGATGTCTGTTATGAACTTTGTATGAGTATTACTAATTACCCTTATAATCTTCATGCTATTCTTATATGTTACCAAGATTTGTCTTTGCTGGTAATATTTTATACATTTTGCTGCTTGTTTTGTACTAGAATGATGTTTTCTTCATACATTGGTAAAATATATGAGTTATATAAACATTTCTTTTTTATTTGTAAGAATCATAGAATCAAATATCCAATTAGAATGTATTTTATTAATTTTTCATTTTATAAACGATGAAAATAATCTTAATATTTATAGAGAACATATTTTGAATGTCTTAAGAAATATTGCAGTGATTAGGTATATATATATATATATATATATATATATATATATATATGTTGCTCTAAGGTTTATGAGAAATATCATTCAAGTACCCTTAATAGTTCTTTAGTTCTATGTGGGAAATATTAATAAAATATAATAATAAACAATCATTGTTCCGTACATAAATAGCACGCGTATATAAAGAATACAAACAAGGTCGTTCAATGCAAACGTATCAATCTTATTTCTGTATGTAAACTAAAATATTGCATTATATAATAACAGCCCATCGGAAAACAGCATAGCAGTTTGAGGACAGTGCGCCACTGAGCGGCCTGATTCACGGCAAAGCGCTTGCTGATGTCTACGCACTTACTGAAAAAACAGTGCCTTATGCTGAAGGAACTTGGTGAACTGCAATTGCTAACTGGTAGCAAATGAAGACAGCATGACTGATTTTGGGCGATATTAACATGAAGATGAAGCCTTTCTCACGAGTCCTTATTATGATTTGTTTTGGAAGAGCAAATAACCTCTGCAAAGTATTCGAATTCGATAAAGAGGTGACATTCAGAGAGCTTTTGATCGACCAGTAAGAGAGATATGCAGAAATAATGCTATGGGAGGGTTTGGTAGCGCATTGTTAACATGGCAAATGACTATATTTAAAAAATGTTATGCCAAAAGTAACCTAAATAAATTTAGTGTAAAAGAGTAAACTATTGCCATTTCTTTTCGAATGCTCTAGTATGAAATATTCCAAATCATTTTTCGGAACTGATTTTCATAGTGGAAGATTTCTACATTTGCATTTTCTAACTTTACGAGTAAGGGCTCAAGAAATAAAGTCTAAACCCACAGGAAAAAATCGCTCTACTGTTTTGTTTTCTTCCTATAATTCTTTTCCTTTTATTCAGCAACACAAAGCATTCCATATAATATTATTCTCTAACTTGTGAGGCAGCCAGATATGTTGATGTTTTATAATAATTGGCAAAGTTTCTACACGGAGGAAAACCTGCGAGTTCCCCGCAGCGACGGGAAGACAAACTACAGTTTTTGTGATAGCACACAACCCTGACTTGACTTACACAGAATGTGCAGAACAGCCCTGCTCCAAGATCATGCCGCTGTAGCCTAAAGGTCCAGGCTTTGTTTTCCTTCATCAGCAGCTTGTGAGCCGGCTATCAGAAGATTCGACTCCATTTCCAACTTGTATGAATTTTTATTTATTTATTTTTGCCTTTGTTTTGTGTATTTATTTCGCCATAGTTTACATATCTTACTCCGTTATCAATATTTTAAGTAAATTGCACTTTAAAAACGTTTTTCCTTCTTTCTTTCTTTCTTTCCTTTTTTTTTTTTTTTTTTTTTTTTTTGTACATTTGTAAATAAATTCTACAGTCCTTCATTGTAATAGGTTTTCCCAGTATCCTCTTTTATTGTGGTTATTATTCTGCATCCTCCTCTCGTTTCACTTTACTTTTCTTATCTTTTTCCTTGATATATTTTAAGTAATTCATAGCCATTGTTGGTAGACAATATGAGACATTTTTATAGACTTTTTAAAGTGCTTGCTATCTTTTTTGGTATTATTTGTAAACTGTTCTTGTAATGGTATTGAAATAAGTAAATCTTTTCATTTCTTAATTATAATGCATTATTTATTATGTAATAATACCATTATTTTTCCCGGCAGAGTTAAGGGTACAAGGTCTTCTACTGCATTCAACCAGGTTGATTTTTTTTTTTTATTGGTTTATTTACGGACGCTTTCTAACATCTCAGGTCATCAGCGTCCCATTCAATTCAGGGCGTGAAACGGCCGACAAATTTTGCTCAGAGGCCTCTCTTTCAGGCTTGAGGTTCTTTATCATGCCGTAAACGAACCACACGGGACCCACGGCTTTACTTCTCTTCCGAAGGAAACCATACTTAGGATTTTTATGCCCCCAAAAAATCCATCCTAGCCGGATTCGAACCCGCGATCTTGGGTTTAGAAGGCAAGTATGGTAACCACTACACCACCAGGACCGACGTCAATCGTGTTGAAATAACAAATATGTAAAATAAATTATATATAGTAAATACATAAAAGACATGATGATACATATATAAATTGATAAGAGAGATGATAAAGAAGACACATATCATTGTGAGATAATGAGAAGTACAGAGAAAGAAAATTAAATGTTAACACGCGTATTATGTAAAATGATAAACAAATGTAAGATGTTAAGTATTGCGAGATATGACAGGACGCTTAACATTCCTTCGCGTTTTAAGCGCTATATGAAATAATAATTAACACAGAGAGTGGAATGAGTCTGGCGGTAACACTTGAGAGTGCGCATTCAGGAAATACAGGGGGTTCTCTTTTGAATCGGCCATCTTGACCTTGGGTTTTTCATGGTCACTTAGGCGAATGTTGGGATGGATATTTACATTCCACCAAATTCCTTCCATAGCATCAGTTACAGGGTCGGAAGCGTCAGGCGAGGCGGGATGATCCCCTGTGGTGTGGCGGTAGCTTGCACTCAGGAAATAGTTCCTGTCCTAGCGTCTAGGAGTCCGACACCTCGAGTAAGAACTTGGTGAAACCGGGGTCTGCCGGCGTCTGGGACTGTTACAGACCCGCATATGACCTCGGATTCTGGTCGCCCGGGTATCGTTCCTCACTGAGGTGCCCACTAGAGGGCATGAGTGGCCGCGGTGCGAAATCCTCCGCCGTAGGGCAGAAGAAGAAGATTAATAAAACTGCTTACTAATTAAATGACTAAATTAAGTTAGTTACACTTCGAGTACCCCGGATAACTTGCGGCACTGACTTCCAATGACAACTGAGGGTGATGATGTGGTATCTATAGGATGAAGTTATGTTGTGATCGTGTGTTACGATTATGCTGGGAAGTCAGAAGAGTAAAATGAGAGAAATGAAGTTATTGATGATTTAATAAAGTGAGTGGAGTGGAGTGGAGCCATCGCCTGTCCTTTAAACTAAGACAAGAAAGTTGTTAGAAGTGTTCAGAGACATAGTCATGACGATAGATCTTGCATGTACTATCCAAGAGTAAAATGAAACATTCTGTAACATAAAAGCTTTTCTTTGTCCAATGTTGGTTTTTCTCTCTGTCGATTCTACCACACCACGCTGACATTCATATCTATTCTCTGCATAATTTCTTTATGTTTTTCTGCTCTGTTTACCAGTGCAATACTTAATTTGGATTTCTTCAATCGCGTGTTCCTTCAGCAATCGAACAATCTACCTTTTCTTTCTCTTATTACTTCCAGAAAGGTTCTAAATATTTTTACTTACTTTACTTAATGCCTGTTGTTACTCACAAACTATTTTCTTTATACCAATCTATCTAACAGTTGTTTTCATTTCCATATACATTCATATTATATTTTAATGCGATGTTATGTATCGTTGTTCTTGAAATGTAAGATAAATTTTCCTCAACTTTTGTAATCTTCCTTAATGTTTAGTAATTTTATTTATATATTACGTTATTGAGTTATCCCAATGGTTTGTTACATGACCGTCGTGTACCATAGATTCTCCAGACATTTATAATCAAAAGATATATTAAAATTACAAATATAGCAGTGTGAATAGTTCAGATTAGAACAGCGAGCAAAAATATAAATAAAACATTAAACGAAATTGAAGTAAGTATACCAATTAAAAACCTTTAAGTTGATTAATCCTCAATAATTAGAGGAATGTTTTCTGACTGGCTGTTTCTATGCGAGATGAAAGATCTGTAAGTTGTCATATTTTTTTCCTGACTACCATCACAACTAAAAAGTTAAATTTAAAGCTAATTAACGGTTTAGTATGTATTGAGATCTGTTTTATGTTACACTACACATAAATGCATATTTTGGCAATTTTCCTGGTTTTGGTAATACTTTTCTTTCAGTAAAATATTTTATAACGTGGAATTTATTCCGGACGGTAAAGGTTTCGATTATCATATAAAATATAATATATCTGGTGCAGAGAAAAAAACATTCTTAATAAATTTCTCTTATCACCAAGCGTACAAAAATGCATTATTTTACAAAATTTAAATTTCGGAATACCTCTGACATTTGATTATTTCTATGAAGACTGCAAACGTACCAAAAGTGCCTATCAGGTTTTCTGAATTCCATCTTGAAATATTTGATTCGGAAATTTCTTGAGAACCATTTACCGTTTCCAAACTGTGCGCAAGGTTTCATGGTGAACAAATGGTTTGATTTAGCACCTCTTTAATGAACAGAATACTATTTCAGAATTCACAAACTTTCAAAATAGAAAAAATTCTTTGGTTGTTTTACCTTTAATTCTTTGATACGGAAACTAAGGTACATTTTAACAGTACCTTATCAAAGTTTTTATGTTATATATACATACACAATTTGGTAAATTTGTACTTTGGAGAACAGTTAGAGTCAAGGAGGATATTACGGTACTTCAGCCCTGCTCAACAGCTGTCGATTGTGCCTATGCCTCCAGTGGGGGCATCGTCGGAAGGAAGGGTTGTGATGAGGAAGACACTGGCCGGCCTGGATCAAAGAGCCGATATAATCCGACGCCGTCAGAGCTCCCATCCAAAGATTTTGAACCCCTTCCACACCGCTGCAGAAATCTTTCCGAAGCGCTAGCCATACACCGCATCAGTTGGCTTGACAGAACCAACGGAATAAAATGATATTAGAACGGAAAAGTCTAGGAAAGGAAAGATCAACCCCAGCATTCGCAGCATTTGCTTAAGGACCAGGGAAACCAAAACGCAAGGTGAGAATGGCCAGACCAAGTCCCCGCTCATCTTACTAAAACATTGATAAAACATTTATTCCAAGCATATATCGATTTATAACTGGAACAGCATAATGTAGTTACTTAACAAGAACGAGTATTGATATGTAACAACTAGAACCCGAATTTTAATTGCGTCGAGTGTTAAATCAAAAGAGCTTTCGCTGTAGTTCCTTGTACTACAGCGAAAGCTCTGTACTTGGCACATTTTCTTTCTTTATTCGCTCGAAAGACCTTGAAGGTACAGATGAGTCTGCCTTTATTTAAAACATGGCACAAGCCAACCAATGATATGCAAGATATACGAAAACTGCTGTCTAAAAGCCAAAGGTTGGGACAAAGGACAGCAAGACAAAATGAGGATAGGAACCTATCATCTAACCAGAGTCGAATGAGGCAAGTTTATTATTATTATTATTATTATTATTATTATTATTATTATTATTATTACTACTACTACTACTTACGGACGCTCTTTAATATCTCAGGTCATCAGCGTCCCATTCACTTCAGGGCGTGAAAGGCCAGTAAATTTTGGTCACAGGCCTCTTCTGTCAGTCTTGAGGTTCTTTTTCGTGCCACGACCCGGGACCCACGACTTTACTTCCCTTCCGAAATATTTTTACGCCCGAAAAAATCCATCGATCCTGAACCCGCGATCTTGAGTTTACGAGGCAAGTATGGTTATCACTAGACCACCAGGACCGACACGAAGCCAGCAATCTAATAGAGTTTCAGGTGAAGTCTATAACCAGTATCCCTTGAAATGATACAGCTTAACATTGATGGTCCGTACTCATATTGTAGGAACATGCAAAAACAAATCACGTCTGCCATTAACCAACGAAAATACACAAGTAAAAGGCAGGGCCAACTCGCGCGACTCCTCTGGTTATTTGGGCGTGTTTCGATGTAGCAATGTAATAGAGCGGTACAGTTTAGCACAATATGACATAGGTGAGCGATAATCGTCCTACGTGGCCCAAGCACTCTACAGGATTACGTCGTGATCTGAGTATTCCCGTGTTGAACGCTTGGACAAACGCATGAAGGAAACAGATAAGCGCTTTGCATCGCCAACATCAGATCGTGGTCGTCAAACAGCTCGGCTCACACCTCAGTTGCTGAAGAGAGTGCTGCCAATGATCGCATAGGACGATGCTTTGAGCACTCGCCAAATTGAGCGAACACTTCAAGTGTATCATATGGAGGAGAAGGTGCTGCCAATGATCGCATAGGACGATGCTTTGAGCACTCACCAAATTGAGCGAACACTTCAAGTGTACCAGGTGAAGGAGAGAGCGCTGACAATGATCGTATAGGACGATGCTTTGAGCACTCGCCAAATTGAGCGAACACTTCAAGTGTACCAGGTGAAGGAGAGAGCGCTGACAATGATCGCATAGGACGATGCTTTGAGCACTCGCCAAATTGCGCTAACACTTCAAGTGTACCAGGTGGAGGAGAGGGTGCTGACAATGATGGCATAGGACGATGTTTTGAGTACGTACCAAATTGCGCAAACACTTCAAGTGTACCAGCTGGAGGAGAGGGTGCTGTCAATGATCGCATAGGACTATGCTTTGAGCACGCGGCAAATTGCGAAAACACTTCAAGTATATCAGGTTGAGGAGAGGGTGCTGCCAATGATCGCATAGGACGATACTTTGAGTATTTCAAGGGCATCACTGTCTCGTCATGATATTTTGCGGGAGCACGATATGTACCTATGCAGATACACGACTGTTTACCATCTTCTGGAAGGTGCTGTGCGCGTCGCACATAGTAAATGTGTTTTACTGGGCATTGGTTTCAACATTTGCCAGTCTAAATAACTACTTATTTAAAATTACTTTAATTTAAAAATCTAATTAAGTTATAAGTTGAGAATGAAGTTTGAAAGCAATGTTGATTACATTTCAGACTTCAACTCCTCACTCTAGCGCCACGCCCCCCCCCCCCCCAATTTCACATGGCATCCCTTAAGGTTTAAAGAGGATTCATTGTTTATCACATTTTTTCTTTTGTGTTGTTGTAGCGACCTGAATTGAGGTTTGAATTTGGACAGATTAAACTTAAACAAAACTATAGAATATTCAATGAAATAGTTGTGTTTTGGTACAAACTTTTCCAAAAGATGTATATACTACAAGGAAAAAAAAGAGTATAAGCAAATTAGTCAGGAGTTCCAAAACAGACTCTAATAACAGTAGTAATAATTGCAATAAATTGTGTTTTCATCCTATAACTGACCTATTTTTTTATTCTTTTCAAATTAAAAAAACAACAATAATTCAATTGCAGGCAAGGATAGGAAACAAAATATGTAATAACAATTGAGTCCTCTTTGAAATGTCGATATATGAGATAGGAGTGCCTATTGAAATTTGGAAGTGGGAGTGATTGGGGCTGAGAGGGTAAAATCTAAAATACAATCCACATAGCTTTTAAATTTTCCTCTCAATATATAAATTAAGGTGGCATTTAATTAAATTTGTTTTAAATGGATAGATATTCGCTTTTCCAAGTTTTGAAATGAAATTCCTATATCCTAAGTAATTTGAAAACTCACAAAGTGAACTTATCTTAAAAATGACATAGTTTTAAAAAATTTCCTTCTCTATATGTTTGTTAATATAGGAGACTTATAACAATTTATAATATTATAGCGCTTAATGTGATACATCTACAAAGAAGAGTAGAAAAAAAGTAGCAAATACAAGTAAAAGGGAAAATAATGTCGGATGGAAAAACATGTGACACGTCCAGAAGCTTGTACTAGAGATAGAAATAAAGATAAAGATATTGTCATGTAAAATATAGGTTCAAATACAAAAATAATTCCAGCTATGAAAAAATAAAAAGTAAATTTAATTCATATTACACATTAACTGGCTTAGTCACACAGCCGATAAAACCACGAAGTCACTGTTAAACAATAATTGCGGTTCACCGTCACGCTGATCAATGCAGGCCTTACTCGTTATAGCTTAACAAGTTCCTAACCTTAGAAACACGCAGTATAACTTGTTTACATGGTTGTGTAACACGCTTGTCGGCGTTTATCCGCATGGCTGGTCAGTCCTGGTGGTGTAGTGGTTATCATACTTGCCTCCTAAATCGAAAATTTACGGCACAATAAAGAACCTCAAGCCTGAAAAAAAGAGGCATCTGAGCAAAATTTGTCGGCCATTTCACGCCCTGAGTTGAATAGGATGCTGATGATCTGAGATGTTAAAGAGCCTCTGTAAATAAACCTAATCAAAAAAAAAAAAACAAAACAAAACAAAAACAAAATCCTGCTGGCGAGAGCATTCAAATGAATATCGCGCGGCCTGATATCGGTATGCATTGCCGTTGTTTACTTGCGCTCTCACTACAGAGCAATGTAGCTCTTACGTGTGTATAGAAAATGATATTATTAATTTAAGGTACCACGAGCTTTTTATAATAGTGAACGCTTAATAGGCAAGACATGAATTTCAAATTTATTGCTACGTTGGCATTATGGATATAAATAGTTCTGTTTTTAACATAAAAATTACATTTTTAGAAAGGACTGAAATAGTTTCGTATGCAGCTACTAGGCTATGTTGGCAGCTATGGTTGTTTGCATTAAGTGTTATATTATCTAGTTTAGGGCGTCTAAACCGTGATCCTCAAGCAATAGTCCGCGCCCTGCAGTCTTCCTTTCGGACTCAAATTTTTGCTAAAGCTGCAAATTAAAGAAGAGCCACAACCTACAAGTAAACAGCACTCCCAATTAGCAAAACAAGGAAAAGATACAGGGATGTCAGATTTGACTTCTCAATATGCAATTGCAACATCTACAGACATCAAATTATTAACAGAACCCCTGCAGATCGAAGGTTGTGAATTGCGTGGTGATTTACAATTAAAGAGAAAATCAGCACGTTTGGCATTACAAGCAAAAGTTGCACAAGAGAAAGTACTCGGTTCCATATGAAGCCTGTTCAATACAGAATATTGTAACTATTTTTGAGAATATACCTTTACTTGTCCTCATAATTTTTATTGCATTTCTCAAATTAATCCCCGTTATATACAACGCAGCGTTCCTATCAGCCTTTAAAGATGTGCTGTAACCATTTTTGATAGATCTTTCAGCATCGCCTCCGCAGACTTCATCACACTTTGATAATGGTAAATGTCGTCTGCGAAGTTGTTTCTTCAACATGGAGAAAAGGAAAATGTCACATGGGGCTAAATGTACGATGGTGGGGAACAGATTTCACGTGGATGTTTATGAGACATTCAGCAAACAACATTTGCGATGTTCGGCCATGCGTTCCTGGTGCAGTGTACGGAATAAATATGACAATTGGGTACGACATGCTGGTAAAGCATTTTTTTAACAATGAAAAAAAAATAGCTAACTTTCCTAGCAGAAGCAACCACTTTTGTATTTTTCGGTGTTGGTGACGATGGAGGTTTCTCAATCTTCGTTGTTTGTTCTCAGGGTCGAAATGGTGTAGTCAAGTTTCATCAGCAGTGATTATCTTTGAAAGAAACTCCGCGACTTCCTGTAACATCATCCTACATGCGAACGTCCTTTTGTTTGGGAATCAGCAGCCTTGGAACCTACCGAGCACAAACACGTCTCACATGCAACTATCAGTTACCAATGTGCGGGAACTTCTGAAGGTGTCCTTAATGTTATTTGACGATCCTCTGAAGCATAATTTAAATTCCGCCTCATTATTAATAAAGTGTAATTGTTTCTTATTTTGTTTATCTATAATATCTTACATTTACTATTCATTTTATATTGTTTAATCATTGTCATATAACAGGTAATAATGTAGGTTTAATCTTACAAGTGTGCATTAATTAAATAGAAATACTCATATGAGAAAATGTGGAAGTTACCAAGATTAACAACGAGGGCAAAGCTTTATGTGTTGACCTTGTTTCGAGCGGAAGGTAATTATGGCGTGAACTCTGATCACGCAGGGACGCTGTATTCCGCACCGCATGACGTATATGAGCTAGATGTGGTCCAATTAATTTTTCAATTACAACATTTTAAATGGTCGCAGTTGTTCTGTGCGTTTGTAAACTCCGAATGGATTAAAAAAACCCTCTCGTATTTGTGACGCCGTTTAGCATCTGGAACCCAGTGGAGGAGGCATGTTCAGGCAAACTGAGGCTTATCCCACTACTCATAAGGGCAGTCTACATGTCAAAGCATTTGCGCATCGTTAATTATTATGTTAGTGAGGTCCAAGCGTTCTCTTTCACCTGTATATTCGTAGTAAATAAACAAGTGTCGCGTGAAGAAAACCTCGGAGATCTTGAGTGCTGATAATGGCGCCTCTGGCCACACTTCGGAGGATTCAAGGATGATATTAGGCAATAGCAAAATTTTACGGTCAAATTCAAATCGTCTTCTGCTCGCGGCAGGAAAGCAAGGAGAATCTAATGAAAGTAAAGGTCGTATGTAATTGTCCTCCTGGTCGATTTTTTTTATTTGGTTTATTTACGGACGCTCTTTAACATCTCAGATCATCAGCGTTTCATTCAATTCAGGGCGTGAAACGGACGACAAATTTTGCTCAGAGGCCTCTTCTTTCAGGCTTGAGGTTCTTTATTGTGCCGTAAATGTACGACACGGGACCCACGGCTTTACTTCCCTTCCGAAGGAAGCCATACTTAGAATTTTTACGCCTAAAAAATCCATCGGTCCTGGCCGGGATCGAACCCGCATCTTGGGTGTAAGATGCAAGTATGGTAACCACTACACCATCTGGACCGACTGATAGATGTATTGTTCTGTAATACGAATGTAAACAGGTCCTTAACTTTAAACAAATAAACCACCAAAATAAGTGATAGGCATATGTTACTTTTTCGTTAAAGAGTTGTCCCTCAGTTTCACTGAGCTATATTCATAATAAGCAGCGAAATTGCCTAGAGATAATTTTTCGCAAGAAGCGGTTAAAATAACTAGCCGGAACATAAAACAGCATCAAACTAGCCCACAAGCGCAGTCAATCGCTTCAAACTGGTGCGCAACTAAGTGGCCAACTTCACCTCTCTCACAATGACATCAGCGGTGTTAATCTTTTCTTCCGTTAGAACATAACTGGAGTTTCTTTACAATTGATTGCCTCCTCCTTTAAACATTTTAAGTCACCTGCGAGCCATGCTTTAGAACCACGTCTCTATGGGCTTCCTGTAACTTGCATAGGCCTCAGCTGAAGATTTTCTGAGCCGAAAGCAGAATTTCGGAGCGTGTCACCTTCATTTTGCTATAGGTGGAAGTGAACATGTCTCAACTCGCACACCTATCACAGGCGAGAATCGGAAATGATAAGAATGAAACCAGTGCACCTTACGCATTAACTTAACAAAATAATGTAAATATATTGTGATCATTCTTTGTTGATAAGCCTTCGAACAAATAAGTACAATTAAAAAATTCTCAATTTAATCGCGGTTATAGTTTGTTTGTTTGTTTATTTGTTTTTTGTAGAAGGAAGCATACAAAATTAGAATGGCGGTTAACTATTACTGCCACACAATATCAGATTTCACATTAAGCTTTTAATATTGCCTGTCTGTGTATAATTTTCCGAATTAAATTATGCCAGAGAGCGTTTTTCTCATTTTAATTGCTATATACCTATAATAAATAATTACTTTTTAGAAATTGTTGCCTATGGGCAATATTTAGATTCGTTTGCGGCCCGGTAGGACTCTTATTTTTTAAATTTAGTCCGCCGTCCAAAAAGGTTGGTCAAGATCTTGAAAGAATTAACGGGAGCTATGCATGCATTTTAAACTTGCTCTAACAAAATGGTAATTATTCTTAAAGAAAAAAGTTCTAATTTGCTCTACTTTCCAATTAACCTCAAAGTCTGTACCATTACCTTGTTTACCCTAGACATTTTCGTACAACACAATGCACCCTCCAAAAATAGCAGAAAAGATTATTTAAATATTGTATCTGCTAACATGCCAAAATTCAGCACGAATATTACTTATTTATGCATACTAATAATTTGTATCTGCCGATGTTACAGAATTTTAAAAGGGGCTGGTTTAGCGATCAGATAACACAAAGGTGATAGGGTCATGCACAACTCAAACTCATTTAGCGAGGAAATTACAAGTAACCGTGTTACTGGAGTACGCCCAACAGTTTGTAAAATGGCTGCCGGAAAAGAAACTGAAAAGCGCATGAGGTTACTCACTGCTTCAATGAAGGCAGATATTTGACAGCGCTGCTGTGGTCAAAGCAGCGACAGCCCGTATTCCGCATATGCACTCTGGAAGCATACAGAGACGGCCCGTAGAATGAACTTTTTTATTTTTTTTTTAATTTTATTTGGTTTATTTACGGACGCTCTTTAACGTCTCAGGTCATCACCGTCCCATTCAATTCAGGGCGTGAAACGGTCGACAAATTTTGCTCAAAAGCCTTTACTTTCAGGCTTGAAAGTGCCTGAATGTACGACACGGGACCCACGGCTTCACTTCCCTCCCCAAGGAAGCCATACTTAGGATTTTTATGCCCGAAAAAATCCATCGATCTTGTCCCGAAGAGAGGGGTCTTTTCTCGGTGAAGGCTGCTGAGACGTGAGCTACGGTAATCTCATTAAGTTCCTTTTCTGTTAAAAAGCGAGGGGAAGGGTTAGGCATAAGGATTAAACTGTACAAAATCACTCTCCTGAACCTATGATTAAGGACCTGAACACCTTTATGAACAGGAACTGCAGTTACAGCAGAGCTCAACATCAGCTCACAAAGCAGGGTCCGAGAGAAATGCTCCCGATGTGATTGCTGTTCAAGCCTGGGCTTCTTGTAGCCCCGATCTCAACACTTTGAACTACAAGCTTTAAGAGACAGCGCATTCATGGTTTACATCATCGCTTGAGACAATGAAGCGGCTTATCATTACTGAATGGTCAAAGAGACCTCATCATGTTTGAGGGTAAAAATTTTTTTTGAAAAATGTGTGATGCTACTTGTATACAATTACCGTATATCAAAGCAAATAAAGATAATTGCCATATAGCTGTGTTGCGGTGCACAAACACTTTGAGATGGTATGTCTAGACTAGGAGTGTTATTTGTTATTAACATAAACATTTTCACGAGTGAATCTGCACAAGCGGTTTAATGGGAAAGGAATTGGGCAAGGAACCCAGAACATAGGCTGTAGTTAGCTTGGTTGATTGTAACTATAAAGTATGGCATCAAAATTCAAGTGCTAAATATGGTATTTAGTATGTTAATAGAAATTAACAAGTTGTTAAACAATAATGCCAAAAATTTAAAAAGAGAAAAATTATATTTTTTCTGTGAAACATAAACAACTATATGACTATTTGAGTCAAAAATTGTCTAGGTTTGATAAAAATGCATTTCATCATCGTCAACTTATAAGGATTTGGCCTTGAAGCATGTTCAAGATCCTTATGGACCATACGAACTATTCGGATTTAATTACATTCAGCACCTACATATATCAAAACATGTACTTACAACTTGTTAACCTATCTCTTCCTTATAAATGGCACAAATGTGCAGCATCAACAATGTCGTGCAAGAAATGCTCCTACGTCACATCAGCTCCTAATATCGAAAATAAGAACAAAAGATAGTACTCATGTTTCTAGTCACTTGTGGAGAGCAGTAACCTATTTTATTTTCCTTTATCGTTCACAACACCTTTTCACTTGTCTAGATCATACATTCACTGAAGTAAACAACGCGCGGACAGGGAACAATTGAAGGAGTGGATTAACTTGCCCTTATCTATTCGAATTAGTCTGCCTTGCTCTTGCTAAGATGAACAACTGCAGATTAGCAAAAGTGTCAGCTGGGAGACATAAAAGAGAAAAAGAAAACGGAACAGCAATATGCTGTTACTTGTTAGTGCAACCTTTTGAAGCTTTTTCTGGGCTCCAAGAACAGATGTTTTGCATGCATTTTCCAGAAAAATTGTCATAATTTGATAAAAAAACAGAGTTTGAATATGACTATTATGTATACTTGTGGGCAGGAAAGAAAGCAGCGTAGTATTAAAAAATTCGTTGTTACAACTGTTATTTATTTTCTGTAATTGGTGTAATTTCCAAAATAAAAAACAATTCAGTATTACTTCTATAGATGGCGGAAAATGCAAGTGGCCAATAATGGGAATTATCTTTATTATTATTATTATTATTATTATTATTATTATTATTATTATTATTATTATTATTATTATTATTATTATTATTATTATTATTATTATTATTATTATTATGTTCTTACGTACTATCGTATTTCAAAATATTTAATTAAAGCAATACAAAATATTTATTAGACCTTCTTTAAGACAAATATTAAAATAAAAACAAACGGATCACCAGAATTTCATTTAACCAAAGGCTTACGTCAGGGATACTGTCTATTTCCAACATGTCGGTCCTGGTGGTATGGTAATGGTAACCATACTTGCCTTCTAAACCCAAGATCGTGCGTTCAATCCTTGCCAGAATCGATGGATTTTTTTCGAGCGTAAAAGTTCTAAGTATGGCTTCCTTCGGAAGGGAAGTAAAGCCGTGGGTGCCGTGTCGTACATTTACGGCACATAAAGAACCTCAAGACTGAAAGAAGAGGCCTCTGAGCAAAATTTATCGGTCTTTTCACGCCCTGAATAGAATGAGACGCTGATGTCAAAGAGCGTCCGTAAATAAAAATCCAAAACCAATCTATTTCCAACATTTTTCCAAATTATTTAGAAGCGGCTTAATCCTTTTCCCATTATTTTGGTGAAAATTAAATTTACATTACTATTACTACTACTACTACTACTACTACTACTACTACTACTACTACTACTACCACTACTACTACTATTACTACTACTACTACTACTATTACTACTACTACTACTACTACTATTACTACTACTACTATTACT